>JANHMN010000009.1:13859831-13948757 GCA_030674055.1 Rhabdomys pumilio
AGAGAGAGAGAGAGAGAGAGAGAGAGAGAGAGAGAGAGAGAGAGAGAGAAAGAGAGAGAGAGGAAAAAAAGAAAGATTTAATTTCATTAGCTACCTGAACAGAATTAGAGAATTTCTCTCATTTCTCTGTGATATACGTTAACCACTGACAATATTCAACTATGTGAAGTTTTCACAGCTTTGTTTGTATAAATATCAAGTCCTTGCATGCAGAAAGATGAAAGGGGCCATGTTTGATTGTGTAAAATGCAAAAAATTAGTCCCTCAATTGGAAAGTTTTGCTGTTGAGGTTTGCTCTTTTATTGTGTATTTTAATGCTAAATATTGAAACCCAAGGTATGGTTGCCCCCAGAGATGTACTCAATATAATTCTATGTGACCTTGCTTCTTAATTTAAAAACATGTGTTGTAGCAGATTATCTCAGTCAAGTTTATTGTATTCTTCATTTCTACATTCAGTTCCTACATAAAAGACACACAACTTTTATATTTATAATAAAAATTTAATGTGCTAGAGCTGAGCACATATCTACCTTCTAAAATATTAGAATCTATTTTCCTATCAATAACCAAAGGATATCAATTGTCATGTTCCATCTGTGCAGCCATTAACTCCAATAGGCCACCTGACATGGGCATGTTTTCAATACTCCCACCCCAAGATATCTTCTGCTTTTTCCATCTTCTTCCCTCTCTTCCTCCTAGTCACTTTTTAGACCCCAAGCCTAGGAACTCAAATGCTGACTTCTTCTTTTTTCCTAGCTATATGCTATGGCCATTTTTATTCAACCAATAATTTTAAATTAAGTTGCAAAGTCATATAGCATTACTTTGTGTCCATGGAGATTCTTTCATCTGTGGGGCAACTGGACCTGGGGTACCAGTATTTAGCATTACAATTCATAGAAAAAGAACAAAACTCATGAGTTTGTCTTTAAAAACTTTTATTCCATGATTGTGTCAACAAAAGTGACCTAGGATTTATTTTTGCCTGATTTATTTATTTGAGTCTGATATTTACTCTCTTCATGATGAGAATCTGCTATGAGCTCCATCAACATTGTAATCTTGAATTATAGATACAGACTTTGTATTAGATAATTTATTCTCACCTAACAAGGCCACTCTCAATTACCTATACAGGTGGAGCCATGAGTTCCTCTCTTTGGGATCTTAAGCTGGAGATTTAGACCATGGGAGCTCTGGTTGAGTATTTTGATACTCCTTCTAAAAAGGATCAAAGCACCCACACTTTGATCTACCTTCCTCTTCTTGAGTTTCATTTGGTCTATGTATTGTGTCTTAGATATTGTGAGCTTTTGGGATAATATCCACTTATCAGTGAGTACATACCATGTATGTTCTTTTGTGATTGGGTTACCTCACTCAGGATATTCTCAAGCTCCCTTCATTTGCCTAAAAATGTCATGAAGTCATTGTTTTTTTGGTAGCTGAGTAGTACTCCATTGTGTAAATGTACTACATTTTCTATATTCATTCCTCTGTTGAACGACATCTGGGTTATTTCCAACTTCTGGTTATTATAAATAAGGCTGCTATGAACATAGTGGAGCATGTGTCCCTGTTGTATGTTGAAACATCTTTTGGGTATATGCCCAGGAGTGGTATAGCTGAGTCTTCAGGTAACACTATGTTCAATTTTCTGAGGTACTGTCAGACTGCTTTCCATAGTGGTTGTACCAGCTTACAATCCTACCAACAATGGAGGAGAGTTCCTCTTTCTCCACATCCTCACCAGCATCTGCTGTCACCTGTGTTTTTGATCTTAGCCATCCTAACTGGTGTGAGGTGGAATCTCAGTGTTGTTTTGATTTGCATTTTTCTGATGACTAAGGATGCTGAACATTTTTTTAGGTTCTTCTCGGCCATTTGAGTTTCCTCAGTTGAGAATTCTTTGTTTAGCTATGTACCCTCTTTTTTAATAGGGTTATTTGATTGTCTGGAGTCTAATTTCTTGAGTTCTTTGTATATATTAGACATTAGCTCTCTAACAGATGGAGGATTGGTAAAGATCTTTTCCCAATTCATTGGCTGCCATTTTGTCCCATTGACAGTGTCCTTTGCTTTACAGAAACTTTGCAGTTTTATAAGGTCCCATTTGTCAATTCTTGATCTTATAACATAAGTCACTGGTGTTCTGTTCTGGAACTTTTGCCCTGTGCCCAGGTATTTGAGGTTCTTCCCCACCTTCCTTTCTATTAATTACCATGTATTTGGGTTAATTTGAAGGTCTTTTATCAAGATGGACTTGAACTTTGTACAAGGAGATAAAAATGGATCCATTTGCATTCTTCTACATGTTGTTCTCCAGTTGAACCAACACCATTTGTTGAAAACACTATTTTTTATCCACTAGACAGTTTTAGCTCCTTTGTCAAAGATCAAGTGACAATAGGCAATAGACAAATATCAGGTACCAAAGTTAAATCAGAAGCAGGTAAATCATCTAAATAATCCCATAAGAAATAGCAGCAGTCATTAAAATTGGCCCACCAAAAAAATCCAAAAACCAGATGGTTTTAGTGCAGAATTCTATCAGACCATTAAAAAGACCTGATACCAATTCTCTTCAAACTATTCCACAAAATAGGAACAGAAGAAACACTACCCAATTTGTTCTATAAAGCCACATTAATGCTCATACCTAAACCTCACAAACACCCAACAAAGAAAAGAACTTTAGACCAATCTCCCCTATGAATATTGATGTAAAAATACTCAATAAAATTCTCACAAATGGAACCCAAAAATACATCAAAACAATCATCCTTCATGATCAAGTATGCTTTATCCCAGGATTGCAGGTATGGTTCAATATTCAGAAATTCATCAATGTAATATATTATATAAACAAATCAAAGAAAAAAACACATGATCATCTCACTAGATGCTGAGAAAGCATTTGACAAAATTCAACATCCCTTCATGGTAAACGTCTTGGAAAGACTAGGAATTCAAGGCCCATACCTAAACATAAAGTAAAAGCAATATACAGAAAACCAATAGGCAACATCAACTTAAATGGTGAGAAACTTAAAGCAATCCCACTAAAATCAGGAACTAGACAAGGCTTCCCATTCTCTCCCTACCTATTCAATTTAGTACTGAAAGTCCTAGCCAGAGCAATAAGGCAACAAAAAGAAGTCAAAAGGATACAAATGGGAAAAAAAGAAGTCAAAATACCACTATTTGTAGATGATATGATAATATACTTAAGTGACTCCAAAACATCCACCAGAGAACTGTGAAACCTGATGAACAACTTCAGCAAAGTGTCTAGTTATAAAAATCAACCAAAACAAATAAATACCCTTCCTCTACTCAAAAGATAAACAGGCTGAGAAAGAAATTAGGGAAATGACACCCTTCACAATAGTCACAAATGATATAAAATACCTTTGTGTGAATCTAACAAAGCAAGTGAAAGATCTGTATGAAAATAACATCAAGTATCTCAAGAAAGAAATAGAAGAAGATCTCAAAAGATGGAAAGATCTCACATGCTCATGGATTAGTAGGATTAATATAGTAAAAATATCCATCTTGCTGAAAGCAATCTACAGATTCAATGGGATCCCCATTAAAATCTCAACTCAATTCTTCACAGAGTTATAAAGAGAAATTCTCAAATTCATGTGAAATAACAAAAATCTCAGAGTAGTGTAACAATTCTCAACAATGAAAGAAATTCTGGAGAAATCACCATCCCTGACCTCAAGCTGTACTACAGAGCAATAGTGACAGAAACTGCATGGTATTGGTACAGAGATAGGCAGGAAGATCAGTGGAATAGAATTGAAGGCCCCGAAATGAACACATACACCTATGGTCACTTGACCTAAAATAGGTGTTATCTATAACAGAAAAGAAAAACAAGGAAAGAGGAGAGCTGTGTAGAAATAGTTTAAAGTCAACCCTAAATTTAAATTCTTTCCAAGGTTAGTTATGTCTTCTGTTGTAAAGTTATTTTTTTACAACTGACATTCTTTTTTTTAAGGTGTCTGCACTAAGATATAGCTAAATTAGTCACATTCATCTACATTATTATAAGATGCCAAAATTAAGTAGAAAATATATCTGATCAAAAAATAAATAACATATCAATTATTTTTACCTCATACAAGGAATTAAATATCACTTATTAGAGAGAACAAAGTGGAAACTACAAAATGCATTTCTTTTTTCACGTAGTTGTCCAAGGTCAAGTACAGTGGGCTTCATGTTTGCTAAGTAGCAATTTTTCTTTTCCTCATGTTTTCAGTATAAATATTCTCTTTTTTCCAATAAGCAAAGTTTTTTTTTTTGTTTGTTTTTGTTTTTTTTTTTTTTTTTTTTTTTTTTTTTTTTTTTTTTTTTTTTTTTTACCAAAGTGGAATAGCTGAAAAAGTTGCCTGCTTACGGATTGAAGCAAGACATTTTATCCACATAAATTAAACTCTCCTAAAACAGATTTCAATGTCATTTAATGGCAGCTGTAAAATAGAGGATATCAGGAGAAATGTTTTAGATAGGAAGTCTGCTACAGTTCATCATTGGTGGAGACTTATACAAAGATTAAATTATCTGCTCATCTCACTTGTCGATTCTCTATTTGACCAGCAGACCGCAACAATACAAGTCAGAGTTCTTCTCAATGCAGTTTATTCAGGATCCTTTACAATCTCCTCTCTGGAAGCCCTTTCTCCCTCAGCCCCTTAACGGCCATCCTTTTATACCCCTGCTTGTCCCAATCAGCACCTGCCTCGTGGGCATGCCTCATTGGTGCACCTCAAACAGCCCGATTCTTGTGGCAGTGAGTCTGCACAGTAGTTCTGCGGTTGTGGCTCAGTTAGGGAAAGGAGCGCAGCCTGCAAACTTCCAAGAAACTGTGCCATTCATAAGATTTGACAGATGACATTCATAAGACTTGGCCCAGGCACCATTTTAGCTGGTCGGGCCGCTGCACCCTCTCCTCACACTCACTTGCAAATACAAACAAATAATCAGAAAATATGTTTAGCAATCATCAAGTTTTTTCAAAATAATAGTAAAGTGGAGAGTTTTAGTAGGCTTTTGGAATGAATGATAAAGAAAATCTGGCTTAATTGTGATATTGTGATCTGTTTGGGTCAAGTGGACAAAGGGTAATTTCTTTTGTAGATAGTTTTATGGCAGCTTGACACAAGCTAAAGTCATTTGAGAGAAAAGAATCTCATTAAAGAAAATGACCAGGTTGCAGGAAAAGCTATAGAGCATTTTCTTCATTGGTAATTTATTGAAAAGAACTCAGCCCTTTATAAGTGGTACAGTTCCTTGGATGCTGGTTCTTGGTTTTATTAGAAAGCAGTGTGAGCAAGCCATTAAGCAAGACAGTAAGAAGTACTCCTACATTGTTTCTACAACTGATTCTGCTTCTTTGTTAGTGCCCTTGATCAAGTTTCTGCATTGACTACCCCCCATGATAAAATGTCACCTGGAAATGGAAGCTGTAGTAAACCCTCTCCTTTACAAGTTGTCTTGATCATGGTGACTTATTTCAGCAATAGACACCCTAACTAAAACTGTAATCATATTTATTTGAAAATAAAACTGTAGGTTTAGCACACATATACATTCCCAGAATAATACAACCAAAAGAGGCAGAACAATAAAGGAATTCATAAGCTGGCAAGATATCTCAATGGTTAAAGTAAATTCTAAACAAATGTAAAGAACTGAGTTCAAATCTGCAGACTTACAGTATTATTACACTTGTGCCTGTAGTTCTAGTGCTCCTCAATGAGATGTGAAATAGAGATAGTAGAATCATAGGAAGCTACAGGTTTAAAAATCAGTGAGCAAGTAAATCTGCAGCCAACAAGTGGGAATGCATTCTCAAAATCATATGCGTGTGCATATATATATATATATATATATATATATATATATATATATATATATATATATTTGAATAGCGAACACATATGCACACAGAAATTTGTATACTTACATGTTATATTAGTCAGGGATTTACTTCTGTGAACAGAAACCATGACCAAGGCAACTCTTAAACTCTTACAAGGATGACATTTAACTGGGGTTTGCTTACAGGTTCAGAGGTTCAGTCAATTATCAAAGAAGGAACATGGCAGTATCCTGGGAGATGTGAAGCTAGAGGAGCTGAGAGTTCTACTTGTTCCTTAGGGAGTCTAGCAGAGGACCAACTGTTAGGAGAAAGGTATTAAATCCCACAGTCACAGTGACATCCATACTTTAAAAAGGCTACACCTCCTAATTGTGGCATTCCCTATGCCAAGCATATACAAACCATTACACGCACACACAATTACACACACACACATACACACACACACACACACACACACACACACACACACACCACACACACACACACAATCTAACGAAGAGTAAAAAAGTCATGACATAATGTATCCATCGAACATATTTGATTTGTCCAAATACCTCTTAGCTGTAGTTAACTGTTTGTTATCCTTCCAGGATTTACTTTGTTATGTTCAGACAGTGGGATCCTCAGGAACTGCCAAATACCACCAGGTGTACAACACATATGTAGAAGCAAAGAAGCAAATAAGTTCAAGCTCAGATTTCTCCTGACTCTCCAGTGAAGAGAATAGGTGTAGAAGATTTTGAACTGATGTCAGCCTTGCTTTTTATATAGATTAACCAAGGTGGAAGGTTTTTTGCAACTTAGTTATTACATAATTAGTTGACATTTCAGAAATCATAGCATGCACAAACTACAGCTTTTCTTGTTAGAATTTTAGCTTGCTATATTGCACAGGAAATTAGGCATTTCATGGTACCAAGAATTTGAGGTATCTTGGTTCCTAGAACAAGTTGTGTTTTTTTTTAGTTATTAAGTTCAAACTACAGACATCCTGGACATAATATGGAATATGAACACAAAATGGTATTAGCTATGCTGGGTCCTTCATTCTCTTCTTCACAAGTACCCAAAAAGGGCTAATTCTGGGATCTCTGTTTTTATGGTGTCAAGGTTTAATAGTTGATATTGAGTCCTAAGAACCATAAATTGTATAGAATTGACTAGGGTACTAACAAAGCTAAATAATTTATTGAGAATATAATGTCCAAATGTAAGTAACAAGAATGATATAATGGCTGGCTCACCATATCCAGGAAAAAATATCTTCCTAATAGTTTTTGATCACTAGCTGAGTCATTTCATTTCTGGTAAGGAAGTTCTCAGTCCATCCTGAAAAAAAAATCTATAAGTACTAATAAATATTTGTATCCATCTTTGCCTGATTTTACCACCTTGAAGTCCATTTCCAATAGGCGTCTCTGTCTGGGGCCTTTTCTCTTGTCTGCATTTGTGACTTCTCAGGTAAGGAATCTAAAGGCAATTTTTTTCTACCGAAGAGATTAGATCTTTAAGTTTAAATGTTAAATGAACTCTTAAATTTTCCTCATATCTAGGTGGGTTGTCTGGTGAATGTGCTGGAGCAGGTCACTAGGGAGTGTGTCTTTGTGTTGGCAACACTCCACATTAAGCTTGAGATTCCTAGGACCTCTGATGTCAAGAAAAAAAAACTGGCCAGGGGTACCATGTTTCAGAGCTCAAGGCTATGGTTTCTTGTGGGTCACAGTATGAGTACTGAGAGGCCCAAAGGCCTACTTCTTTGGACAAGAAACTTGTTATCATTTCTGCATCTATTCTTAGTAATGAACATTCTCTTTATCTATTTATGGCTTCTTCTCTTTCCACCTTCCTTAATTAAACTGGTATTTAGTGACCAGGCGAGACATAGTAGGAGCCTACTTAGTAGGGAACTAGATGTTGCTGATAATATTAAAGCAAAAGCAGTTTATAAATTGTAGAAATTGCACCTAATGTAAAATTAAATATGATGATAGTTACAACATCTTGGGAAAGTTGATATGTTACTGTCACTTGCTCAAGGTAGAAATGAAAGTAACCTAGGTCAGAAGATAGAGATGGGTAAATCTGCAGCTCGTCAGCCAGTCTTAGTCCTAATTCTGTATAATAAAATCAAGACTTTTTTATCACAAAAATGAGGATAGGATAACACACCAATATTTCCCAGAAACTTAGCAATGGGTTCTTGGGTTGAGGGATGAAAGTGGCAGTCCCCTAGCAATTCTCCAAACAGGATAAATGGGGATGTTTTTGCAGACAGACAGATGGGGTCCTGGATGGTTTACTCCGATGGGACTCTTGTAGGATCAGAGTATGGAACACAGTAATAGAACACCATCTGCTTGTACCTCAGTTGTGTGTTTTCTTACTTGCCAACTAGGTATCTTTAGTCCTTGATGACCCCTGACTAGTGTCAAGGCTGGACCCTGGCATCTCTCATGATTAGCTTACAGTCACTTGTCATCCAACAGTCTCTAGACTTGTAAGACATAAGCAATATATTTCTGATATACACAATGTTCTTTTTTACAGCATATAGGTTGGTCTGGTGAGCCACGGTCTGGTAATCAAAGGGTCAGTTTACAGAGAATTAAGGATGGAAGCCTTTTCTGCTGAATCTGCCCTGTGATTACATTTGGTCTTTGTAGTAGTTGCCTTTTGATGGCTGGGACAATTAATTATTGATAACTTCTTGGGTAGATAGAGGGCTTGTAATAAGTCTAAAATTTCTTGTCTGTTTTTGAAAATTATTCACTCTGCTGTAAGCAGTTCTTCTTATTGATATGTGCCATGGCAAATGTACTGTCAATATAAATATTAACCTATGGTCCTTGCTCAAGCTAAGAGTCTTTGTCAAAACAATCAGCTTTCCTCTTTGGGCTGAAGTGCCAGCACATAGGGCTGGATCATGAACAATCTCAAACTCAGACACCACTGCAGCCCCTGTATACCTCTGTTTGTAGCATTCAAAGCTGATACCACCTGTCTGTCAAGTGACCTCAGTGTTCAATAATACCAGTTAGGACAAGTTTTTTTGAATCTGTGTACCTGGCTCAGGATCCAAACAGTCATGGAAAGGTGCTTCAAGATCTGAATCTGGTGGCAGAAAGGCTAGTTTTATAGCTCTACTTGGCAAGAAGTAGATATGTGGGGGGTTGGAGGTTTAGGGAAATAAGCTATTGTAATGGGTCATGCAGGCATTGATTAGCTGCCAGTACAGGACATTTTGAGGTTCTTTTTGATAACATGTGGGGCAGTGATATATAAATTTTACACTACTGTTAATTTGTCTGCATCTTTGACTAACAGGGCAATAGCTGTGATGAATCAAAGGCATGGTGGTCTACCTGACTATACTGGGACTAGTTTCTCACATAGGTAGGTCAGAGGCCTGTTCATTGGGCTTAATAACTGGAACAAAAATGTTTTTCCTATACTTTTACTCTCATGCACATAGATGAAGAAGAATGTAGCTACATCAGGCAGTTCTAGGGCTGAAGCCATTACAGAATCCTTATGAGCTTCAGTTGATTTGAAATACTTTTTCTTTTGTGACTTCATAGTGAGGTTTAGCCAGTTATGAATAGTTGGGAATCAAAAAATAAGGCAGAATCTTTGATGACTTTGCTGAACCTCCCATCTAAATGTCAGAGTTATAATTTATAGAATGATCTCCTTCCTGGCCTCTGACAGCCAGGTCAGATCACCCTTCAAAATGTATATCAAGTATGTTACTCTCTGTTTACACAGTTAAGACTTTTCAGCTGATGCTCAATACCAGATCACCTAGATACACTAGCAGGTCTCTGGTGGTTTGACTGCATTCTTCAGAGTCTCTGCTGCCACTAAAAATTTCATTCTTCAGGTACTCTGCTGACACCAAAATGGTCATCTCCATATTGTAGCTGGGTAGACTGGGAGTGTTATAGGACATCAAAATTACCTTCCAATGTAGCATCACTAGTTTAGCACTAAGCTCTCAACACAAGGCAGTGGAAAGTATTTCATATTTTAAACATGTAGCAAGGAAGCAATGTAAGTAAAAGTAAGAGTGGAAAGCACTATAATATGGTTGAAGGGGTATTATGAGTGGGTGAATTTTATTTGATCAATGACGTTTTAATTTCAAAGTATATTTGAGAAGAAGGTACATTTGGCAATTCAGCTGTGTACATGATTATTTTTCTGGTATTATTCTGCACTGCTTTTAATAATAAATTTTTATGTGTCATTAAATTAATTTTACTTTCAAAGATCTTTGATTTTTTATGATATAAAAATATCTGATATTGACAGTCAAATGTTAACTGAATAAATTTTTTAAAATATTGTCGTTTTATAAATACACAGCACTACTGCTTGTCAAGAAAGTACAATACTGGGGTTTGGAAGATGATTCATTGGGTAAAATAGCTTTTCTGCAAACGAATCTCTATCATCCATGTAAAAAACTTATGCTCATGGTAATGTGGATCTGCAACAATAAAAGTGAGGAAGAAACAGGTGGATTATTGCCAGTGTAAAGAACAGATATAATCTGGGGAGTTCCAGGTGCACTGAGACATCTATTTCAAAAATTGAAATAGAAAACAATTGAAGTAGACCTCTAATCTCAACATCTTTTACCCACATGGACACATACACTCATGTAAATGAATCAACATGCATACATTAGTGTACATGCACCACACACACAGAGACATGCAGACACACACACACACACACACACACACACACACACACACACACACAATTCCTTTTAAAGAAAGAAAAGAATATACCTCATTATAATGTGAGTTAACATCTTCACCATTCATGTTTTCATCTGTTTTTGTCTTATTTTGTTCTTCTGTGATCATTATAAATCTATATTTTAACACATGCTAAGAGACAAAGTCTTAACTAAAAATCTAGCAACCATAGAGAAGGACAGATGGGTCGAAAGCAGTCCTGGGTAACAATTTATATCTAAAGGTTCGATACTGGGTAACAATTCTAATTGTGTGGGCATCTTATTAATTGAGCATTTCCAAATATATAAATCCATTGGATATTTTCTAAATTTAAATAGTCTTCATTCTACTGGGTACAGAATGGCTAATATTATCAGGGGCTCAGCAAAGCTTTGTGGGGGCTGCATGGTTTCTTGGCAGAGCCAGCATCTAGGCTGGCGTCTCATTGGTTTATTTGAAGTTTGCTTGACCTTTGACCACATACAGTGCAGAACATGTGGCAAGAACTAAGTAGAGCTGTACTGCTGATTAGATAGCCACCCCTAGCCATGGCTTTTCTAAATATTTTCCATTACAACCAGGTAATCTTAGGCATAGAAGATATAGTAGAAGAAATTTTATTGTAAAAATAAAAGGCCAAATATAAAAGCTTTTAACATAAAACATCCAGGATTGCCCAATTCATAGGCCCAATAAATATCTTCAACAAAATCATAAAAGACATCATTTTTAAACTAAAGAAGTAGGTGACTATAAATATAGTAAAAGGTTACAGAACACTAAATAGTTCGGGCTAGAGAAGAAAATCCTTCTGCCCCATAATAATCAGAACTCTAAATATATAGAAAAATTAAAATATATTGGAGTCTGCCATTCTAAAAAGCATGTAGTATATAATGACAGTCATATGCAAATTATACCAGAGTTCTCAACAGAATCTCTAAAAGCTAGAAATTCCTGGACAGATATCTTGGAATCTAAGAGACAACAAATGTACTATATCTATCATTTTTCAACCATCCTAAAGAAAGATACCAAGACATTCCAAGTCAAAAATAAATTTAAATGATATCTTTATACTAATCAAGCTGTACAGAGAATACTGGAAAGAAAACTCCAACACAAGGGGAACAACTATACACAAAAATAAAAGCAAGAAATTAATTATCTCATGGCAAAACAAAAGCAGTATCAGTCACACTTACACATGCATGAACACACACACACACACACACACACTAACAACACCAACACCAAAGTAATTGGAACTAAGAATCATTGGTCATTAATATCTCTCAACATCAATGGAGTCAATTCACCATTAAAAAAAAAAAACACAGGATAACAGAAGGGATATATGAATAGGATTCATTATTCTGCTGCAAATAACAAGTAGACTTCAGCAACAAAGATAGACACTACCTCAATTTAAGAAACCTGGAAAAGTTTTTCCAAGCAAATGAACTTAAGAAGTGAGTTACAAGACTCATTTAAGTATCTGTTAAAATAAAGTTTCATCAAAAGTAATCAAAAAGGATGGGAAGGACACTTCATACTTATCAAAGAAAAAGTCCAGAAAGATGGTGTCTCAATTCTGAATATCTATGTCCCTAATGCAAGGGCATCTACATCCATAAAAGAAACATGAATAAAGCTTAAATCCCACACCAAATCCCACACAATAATGGTGAAGGACTTCAACACTTCATTCTCATCACTGAACAGTTGATCGAAACCAATTCTAAACAAGGAGATAATGTAACTAACAGATATTATAAAATAAATGAACCTAACAAGTATCTATAGAACCTTTCAGCCAAACACAAAAGAATATAACCTCTTGTCAGCTCATCAGAATCCTTTCCCAAAAATTAACCATATACTCATTCACAAAGCAAGCCTCAAGAGATACAAGAAGTTTAGATAACCCCTTGCATCTGTCAGACAACTATGGATGAAAGTTGGACTTCAAGGACAGCAGAAACACTAGAAAGCCCACATTCTCATGGTAACTGAAAAACTTTGTTGACAATGATCACTTGGTCAGGGAAGAAATAAAAGAAAAAATTAAAAACTTTCTAGAATTCAATGAAAATGATGGCATAACATATCCAAACTTATGGGACTCAATAAAAGCAGTGTTAGGTGGAAAGTTCATAGCAGTAAGTGTCTTCATAAAGAAACTGGGGAGATCACATAGTAGCAAATTGACATCACCTGAAACTCTAGAATACAAAGAAGCAAACACATAGAAGAAGAAGGTAGAAAACAGTCAAACTGAGGGCAGAAGTAAATCAATTAGGAACAAAAAAATACAAATAATAAAAAAAACCCCTAAGAGCTGATTCTTTGAGAAAGTAAAAAATGATACATAAACTCTTAACAAAACTGAGTATAAAGCAGAGAGTCAGTATCCAAAATAACAAAATAATAAATGAAAAGGGACACCTATCAACAGAAATGGAGGAAATTATAAACAACAACAAAACCTCAGTTCTTACTTCATAAACCTGTACTCTACAAAATAGAAAAAAAATCTAAAGAATTGGAAGTTTTTCTAGTTAGATATGACTTCTCAAATTTAAATCTAGATTGGATAAACTATTTAAACAGTCATGTAATGTCTAAGGAAATAACAGAAAACATTAACTTCTCCCAACCAGATAAAGCTCAAAGTGAGATAACTTTATAGCAGAATTCTACCAGTCTTTCAAAGAGAAGATAATGCCAAAACTCCACATACTGCTCCGCAAAGTAGAATGACATGACACACTTATAACTCATCCTATAAGGCTGTAGTCATCCTGATACCTAAGCCACGCTAATTCACAACAAAGAAAGAGTGTTTCCGACCAATTTTTTTTTGAACATTGATTCAAAAATACTCAATAAAATACTTGCAAACCAAATCAAAGAACACATAAAAATATCTAGTGTAGACCCCTATGAAACTTTGTAGGCCATGTATATGCTACCTCAAACTCTATGAATCAATATGTGTCAATTTTGTTGTTTTAGAAGCTCTTACTTTCTTGGTGTCTGCTATCACCAATAGCTCTTATACTGTTTATGCCTTCTCTTCCATGGTGTTCTCTTAACCCTGAAGGGAAGCATTTTATGGAGACATCCCTTTTAGGGCTGAGTGTTTCAAGGTCTTTAAATCTTCACCCACTATCTGGCTATGGAACTCCATCATTTTTTTCCATCTTCTGTCAAATGAAGATTCTCTGATGATGGTTCCTCAGCACTCTGATGGATGAGTACAGTATAATGTCATTTGGAATGTTTTTATTGATGCTTTATTATTGTTGTAATTTTATTTTTAAAAGAATAGCCTTTTATTCTACCCAAAGATCTTGAGTCATCTTGTGGAATAAGTATTAATTTTGGTTGGCACTCCCATAAGCTTTGTGCCACCACAGCATAAACATGATAGTAGATAAAAAAGTATTTGACTGTGTTAGTATTTACCTTTCTCTACTAGAATACAGAGTGTCCCAAAGAAAGTATTTTTTATCTTTTTCCACAGCTCCATATTTTGAAGTTTGAGACGATGCTAAATATTTACAGAATGTGTTACTTACCAGTTTCAAGTGACATGACATATTTCCTGATCTTATAGTTCTTACTATATTTTGCTTTGAGTTTATTTTTTAAAACTATTACATTGAATAAAGATGAAATTATAATGCCTACATAAGACTCTCTTCTTCAACATTCCATGATGTAATGTGAGGAGCTTGTGAACTCCTACTCTATTTTGAGGAACTGGATGTAGTTAATGAGCTTTGGTGTCATTTTATCAGTAGTGTAAACACATGCTGTAGAAAATAACCCTGAATTCATGCTGATGTAAGCAACAGTACTTAAATTCTGTGAGCTCTACACACACACACACACACACACACACACACACACACACAAATATCCAAACAAAACAAAACAACTAATGAAAGTAGAAATGTAATAATTTGGGAATAGCAAGTGTTCAGTAGGAATTGGGGAGAGAAGAAAACATGGTAATGTCAACTGATTATGGTCAAAGAGAATGATATATGGGTGAGATTCTCAATGAAAAAAATAAAAATACAAAAACAAATAATTAGTGAGAAGATTTATTTGAAGTACGAATGTGTAGACCTAAATAAATCATATAAAATGATATCATAGTTTGTCTATGGTTCTTTTCTGTTATGTGGTTGACAGACTGGATAGCATCAATACATACTTACTTCTATTTATCATTTTCTAGTTCATACCTAATGTAATAGTAGTAAAATATTTCAAAATGTCCAAATAATGAGACAGATTTTATAATGTACTTTATGATATGCATTTGGATAGTTTCCAAGCTGTCATATTATTTTTCATGTGCTAATTGTTCAGTCCAGCACTTAGGAAGTATTCTGGAAAAACAGAAGAAAAGCAGGAAATATGCATAGTAGCTTCCCATACTGCAAAGGAGAACCCAATGTTTATGCATGTATGAACAGCACTGATTGGACTTAGAAGGTAAATAAATAAATAAATTATAAGTAAAGAAAACAGGTGATTTGGAGGAAGAGATGACAAAGTCCTGGGAGAGTAGGAAGAGGGTTGTGACAAGAGAATATGGTCATAATACTTTGTGTACATGTATAAAATTTTCATAGAAAAAAAAATAAATCTAAAAAACTCACCAGAAAATAATGATTAAAGTTAAGCTGATACACTCTGAGGACTCATAGAGCATTTATACAGTTGTCAATATTAAAATTTACAAAAGATTGCCAAGTTATTTCCAAATCATTGTAAAGCAAAGCAATCTCTCTTCCTAATTTCTTTACTTCCAGATATTTTTCCAGTAAATTTTTGTGACCTGCTGGCAGAATGGAAGATTTCTGTGGTGTGCTGTTTTCAGATAAATATGTAAGTTGCTAAATGTCTCCTTTTGCTTCTTTATATGCTATGTTTACTCTGTTTCTCACAGTAATTATGTGGATGTGAATAAATCTTTTCACAAGAGGTACCTTTCTTTGATGTGATCTGTCTTCTTCCTTTCTGATGTTTTTACCTTACTGAAGTAAACATTTTACTTAGTTGTCTATGTGAACAAATAGTTTTCAGGCAGCTTACATATGCAGACATGCAATATAGGAAATGTAAATCTTTTGTATATTTTACATTATAGGGAACTTTATCAAGTTTATAGGGTGACCTATGCACCAAATAATAAAAGAAATCAACACCTCAAGAAAGAAAAAGACAGAAAAGCAAGACTAGTATTAACTTTAGGTAAATGTTGTCTTCAAAATAAATATTTGAATTGATAATACATGTAGTTATTTTTATGTTATATAAACATTTTCGTGTGGGTATATGTTCATGTGTACAACAGCATGTTCAATTTCTGTAATCCAAGGCTTTATGTCAGATGTCTTCCCCAATCATTCTCAAACTTGTCTTTTGACAGGGTCTCATTAACTCTGTTGCTCAATATAGGCTATACAGACTGATGTCTTTATCTTTAATCCATTGGTGAAGTGTTCAAAATTATTTCCATGTTTCCAAGTGATCAAACTCTAGTCGAAATACTTGCATAGTAAGCTGTAAGCATTTTAATGAGTTATACCCCAGCTAAAAATTAACCATCTTTTTCTAATTGTGGTTCATACACAAATTCTGATTATTTAAACTGCCTATAGTTTTATCAATGAAGTTTTCATATCTATAACTCCTTTCAACTTTGTTGACTACAACAAACTTCTTTTCCTGGGCTGGGGCTGGTTCAATTCTCTGTTAGTAACATTTTTTTCAGGACATATCCTATGGCTCTGGCATCTCAAATATATTGGAATCTCCAAGGTAGCTTCAATGTTACAACTTCTTGTTTGAGTGTCTGGGATCCACACATGACCTTCTGGGCTCCCCCAAAGGGCTGCCATCACTTCTCAGCTCTGCCCTCTGTAGCACACTAAGCTCAGGTTTATCTTCACTACTGCTGCTGCTGTTCTTGGTCATCCCATGGTACAGGCATCTCCAATATGCTGGGGACTTCCCTTAAAACTAAGCATTACCAATAGCCTCTCATAGGCTCTCTTCATGATGTCAATCCTCACACACTTTGCATGACTACTTCAGTTCTGGTCTGTCAATAACAACTGAGCATGCGCCGGGCGGTGGTGGCGCACGCCTTTAATCACAGCACTTGGGAGGCAGAGGCAGGCGGATTTCTGAGTTCGAGGCCAGCCTGGTCTACAGAGTGAGTTCCAGGATAGCCAGGACTGCACAGAGAAATCCTGTCTCGAAAAAAACAAAAAACAAAGAAACAAACAAACAAAACAACAACAACAACAACAACAACTGATCATGCACCTTTACCGATGGTCTTCCATGACTTCTCATGGTGCCAAGTTTCAGCTGTTCTTCATGAGCCCTTTATGCCATCAAACCCTTTACCACCTGGGTGACTCTTAGACATTACCAAGTACAGATGAATTATGAGGTACAACATTGGCTATCTTTTGAACACACTTTTTTTTGTGCTCTCAGAAAACACTTCCTAGATTATTTCATTTCACTGATGCAGGTTTCTTCTCAATCACTGCTCCAGCTAACCAGCCTTAATTGTCACAGTAGTCTTTTCTTTTTCTCACTCTAAAGACAGCCACATGGCTGAACTTTCCTATTGTGCTCTGCTTCTTTTGGGGGCTGGAACATAGCCTCCCCAAATATTCTATTATCAGCTTTATGTTTTCTGATGACCACTCTGCCTATGCTTAGCTTTCTTGGAACCTCTTCTGTAGATTGACCTTGAACTGACATATTTGCATGTTTCTGACTCTTGTAATGCTGGGATTAAAGGAGTGTACCACCATGCCTGGATTTGAGCTTTTCTTCACCTAGAAACTACTTTGTCCCAGAATGGACATGAACTCTGAGATTTGTTTGAATTTTTCTCCTGCGTTTAAAGATTTGTACCACTATGACTGGATCTAAATTTTGTTGGGTAGGATCTTGTCCTCAAATTTCATAATCTGTTATCTCCTAGAACATAAGATTCAGTTCATATTCACTTCCTGGTGCCCCTTTAATACTTAAACCATATGTTTTATATTTTTCCTTTCTAAGTTTTTTATGCTTGTTCAAATAGCTCTTCGTGATATTTAACCAGAAAACATAGTGTCTACTGGGCTTTTTTGAGACTTCCTTTGTCAGTGCAACTAATACAAAACTCTTTACCTTAGATTCAGGTAGACTCTTGAGACAAGAAGAAAAAGCAGCCACATTATTTACCATAATACTATAAAAACATTTTCTAGGTCATGCTTAAGTTCTTCTCCCCTGAAACCTTTTGTGCAATGTCTGCACAGTTCAAATCACCCACAATAACAAAGTCTTCCATATTCCTACTAGGATAGCTCATAAAGCCCCACTTAAAGCATTCTATGTCTTTCCAAATACAGAGTCTCAAAATCCACATTCCTTTGTACAAAAATATGATCAGGCAATCACAGCAATACTCCAGTCCTGGGTAACAAATTCTGTCTCAGTTAAGGTTTTACTGTTGTGAACAGACATGATGACTGAGACAACTCTTAGAAGAACATTTTATTGTGTCTGACTTACAGGTTCAGAATTTCAGTTCATTATCACTAAACATGCCAGCATCAATGCAGGCATGGTGCAGGCAGAGCTGAGAGTTCAGCATCTTCATCTGAAGACTGCTAATAAAAGACTGAATTCCAGGCAGCTAGGGTAAGGTTCTTAAGCCCATGTCCACAATGACACACCTATTCCAACAAAGTCACACCTCCTAATAGTGCTCCTCCCTGGGCAAAGCATATACAATCTCTCTCATTGATTTATTTACTAAGTCAGAAATTGATTTGTGGCATACTGTTCCAGAAGGAACGACATGAGTTTTATGTCCAAATCAACACTTGTTAGCACTCTAAACATCTCAGACGAACTCTGTCTTAAATCACTATAGGTTCTGATAAGTTAGAACCTATTATTCAAAAGAATTCATGTCCATATACATATTAGGAGCTCTGTGTCAGTCAACCATGAATTTAGAATTTCTTGTTTCCAAATATCCATCGGTAAGGTGAGTGACCATTAACACAAAGGTTTGATTATACTTACTTGAAGAATGTAGTTATGCCTTGAGTGAATCAAACAACTGAAGTGTGTAGACTAGATTTTACTTCTTTGTGTTCTTCTTCCTAACTGAAACCACTGTGCACAGATCAAGGATAAGTAACTTTGCCTGAGGATAAAATAGTCTTAAAAGTTTGAGACTCTTCAGCACTGGAAGGGAGTCTGTTGTTTTACTCACCGCTTTCTTTCTTTTTTCCTTTCTTTCTTTTTTTATTTTTTGTTACCCTCTAGTGCATGCTCAATTTGTTCTTTAAACCTAGTGCTTTAAAGTTCTCAAAGCTTTTTTTTTGAATAAAACATTTATCTTGGAAAATTTGGGCTTGACTTTCTATGGTGGCTAGAATTAGATTATAGATAAATCATGTGCCTTTGAGCACAGAATCTATAATCAGTGTCTGTGGCTTGTATTCTGAGAATCAGTCACTGGATTAATTGAAATTATACACCAAATCTGTATCATGAAGTATTCTTTTTTCTCATCCTATAACAACTGATAAAGGATAATATCAGTCAAATACTGAGTGTATTTTTGTCATTTTTATTTTTTATTTTGCTTATTTTGGAGTGATTTTATTGGTCATTTTCTTTATTTAAATTTCAAATGGTATCTTACTTCCCAGTTTCCCCTCCACAAAGCCCCTATCCCTTCCCACCTCTCCTGCATGTATAATGATACTCCCCCACTCGACAACCTACTTTTGCCTCAACCTGCTAGTATTCTCCTACTGTGGAACATTGAGCCTCCACCGTACCAAGTGGCCCTCTTCACATTGATGCCAGATAAAGCAATCCTCTGCTATATATGCAGTTATAATCATGGGTCCTCTTTTTCCACCACCTTCAGGTACTCTTTGATTTGTGGTTTAGTCTCTGAGAACTTTGAGTGGTCTGGATTTTTGATATTGTTGTTCTTCCTATGGGGTTACAAACCACTTCAGCTCCTACAGTCTTTGCCCTAACCTCCATTGTGGTGCCTGTGCTCAGTCTGATGTTTACCTCAAGGTTTGTATATTTGATTTATTACTATGAAGTTTATATGCATATATATATACTTTATGAGCCAATTCTGTTTTTTTACATGTGTGTGTATGTGTGTGAGTTTGTTTGTGAGTTTGTGAGTGCATATGTTTGTGTGTGCATTCATGTGCCATAGTAAACTTGTAGAGTCAGAAGACACCTTGATGTAGTCAGTTCTTTCCTTCAACCATGTAGGCTTTTAGTTTGTATATGAATGTGATGTTATAATCCACTTTCTTTTCAACTACAATATTTATAGTAGCACATTTAATCATGCACTGAGAAACTAAGTGTGAGTCCACAGCTACGAACATCTTCCTCATTTCCTGCTTAGGAATCAAGGAGTCTGGATTCAGGTTTGTAATATGAATCTCCTCCCACTTTTGCTATGTGTGCTTTCTTTTCTCTCTTCATAGACCCCATGATATTATCTGTTTCTGTCTTAGGGACTGAAACATCTTTATTACTCCTGCCATGCATTTGCTTCTCTATTTCCCCATGCCTATGATATTAGCATGCTTTCTAACAATCTCCTTATTCGTAAGTAACCCTTCTCAATATACCTCATGAACTTCACCTCACTAGAGCTTTTAGTAAAGTTGCTTGGAGGCAATTTTCTCCGCTTCAAAGCCACCTATTTGACACTAATAGGCTCATTTCCTTGATATTTTTCTTGCCTATGCGACTTACTCAAATACATCTAAGTGTGTCTGTCCAATGAAAAAAGTAACAAAATACCAAGTAAAATTTTTTTGTTGTTGTTGTTTTGTTTTTGGGGTTTTTTTTTTTTTGTTTTGTTTTTTTGAGACAGGGTTTCTCTGTATAGCCCTGGCCGTCCTGGAACTCACTCTGTAGACCAGGCTGGCCTTGAACTCAGAAATCCGCCTGCCTCTGCCTCCCAAGTGCTGGGATTAAAGGCGTGCACCACCACCACCGGGCCAAATAAAAATTCTTACATGCTAGTGCAGCATTCAGGCTTTTCTATTATAGATTAACTCATGTGGACAAAGCTTGTATCTTCATATTACCAAAGATACTTATAAGAAGTTCCTAAATTTTTTCTACAATTTGTATGCTTTTATTTACTACATTTATTAGCCCATGGAAAGAAGTTAATTGTCCTAATCCAATTTTTTAAAGCTCAAAATGTTTTGTTATCTGAGCTGCACCTTCTTTCTAAATAGTTTTGCCTATATTTTTTCTATTAATCAAACCTTATAGTCTAATTCTTTAGTAAAATCATAGATATTTATTCCTCAGTGTAACAATAGGAACCTGAAAAACTCATTACTCATAGCCTGTAATTCAGAATGGAGAATAGGGAAAGCTAACATGTATATCTGTTTATATAAGATTGAGCACTGACTCTACTCTGTGATATTATCTTATTTCAGTTTGATACTGCAAGTATCACTGACTCACAAAGGGACTTAAGATATTTTTTCCTGATGTTTCAAAGATGAAACAATGTGTAACAACTTCTATTCTACATTCATGAAGATATGAGCTCACAACCACTCTCAGGAAAAGTCAGATATTGCTGCAGCTCATTGGTATGGGGTCATAGAAGATTTGGGCTTGTTGGCTTCCAGCATAGAATAGGATTCAAGAAAATAAGCAGTTTGAAAAAATAGAACAGAAAATTTTAGAGCAAGCTATTCAAGGTCTTCCTTTGGTCATTCTATTTGCAAATGTATATACCCTACAAACATATATCAAACGTATACACACATATGAACACACACATTCATACACATACACAAACACACACACACACACACACACACACACAGAGAGAGAGAGAGAGAGAGAGAGAGAGAGAGAGAGAGAGAGAGAGAGTCATAAAATAAAGAGAATCTAACAACACATTATCTCCAGATTCCATTCCTTGTAAGGCTTCCCATATGGCTCCCAGACTTGTTCTTCTTGGCTAGAAGAATGGTTCTCGCTTAGCTAGAAGAAAAAGCAATTATCTCAATTACCTCTATTATTTCTGCACATATAAGGATATTAATCACAGTGATGAGAAATTGTTTCAGTCTACCTTTCAAATGTTCTACCTCTAACATCCTCAATTATCACTGTATATGCAGATGCAAGAATGCCCTATTGCACATATATAGTATAATGTGTGTGTGTGTGTGTGTGTGTGTGTGTGTGTGTGTGTGTGTGTGAGAGAGAGAGAGAGAGAGAGAGAGAGAGAGAGAGAGAGGGAGAGAGAGAGAGGGAGAGAGAGAGATGGAGAGAGACAGAAACAGAGAGAGACAGAGAGAGAGAGAAAGAGAGAGATTTCCTTTACTATCATGGCCCTTAGAAGACAATTTTCTCATAGAGTGAAAAACCTAAAAATTATAGCCTATAATCCGTGATCACCTGAAATTCATATATATTCATATATATATATATATAAAGATTTCCAATTTTCCCTGGGCATAGAATTATCTGTTGACATGACTTATGACTATAAAGACATTCTTTCTGCAAGCTGAAGAATAGACAATGGCATTAGAGTAATTCTGTTTAAGTCCCAAAGCCTAATAATAAAGATGCCATGAGACATTTAACATCCCAAAGTCCCAGAAAGTAGGGTCAGAAAGTAGGTCTTTCAGTTGAACAGAATAGGTAATTTCTTTTCTTCTATCTGATGCTACTGATGATTCTTTTCTCTTTTTTTTAAAGGATTGATATCTCTTTTTCTAGATTATAGATTCAACTTGTCTTTTATATACAAATTTGACATAGCAGAAAATAATATTTTATGCATCATCTGCACATTTTATAGCACAATAAGTTGACCTCAGGACAAGGTTTTACTGGAGGAAATCTAGGTTAGTTCTAATTGTCCAGACCATAAGGATTAGAATCCCTTTGAGGTTTGACTGTTTGGGCATATTTTTGTAAGATTATCTTTATTACATTAATCATTTGGGAAATACCTGCATAGGATTGGTGTCATTTTATCCTGAAAAATACATATGGATTGGGGCTGAGTTGAAACAAGCAAATATTCATCCAGTGCTCTCTGCTAAACTCCTGCTGTTGTGAATTCTAAAATGATGGCCTGAAATCGTCATTTCTGATCACAGATAAACCCTTTTTCCTTTGAGTTTGCTTCTATCACAGCACCTAAAAAAGAGGAAATAAATAAGACACTAAGCAGTCATGTTTTATCTTAATAGTAACATGCTTATCAACAGAAATTTTTTTTCTCAGATGGATCCATGTCTTAAGGAACCATGGACTCTTTCAGAGGATCTGACAATGCAGTGCATTAAGAACATGGGTGCTTTCTGTGCCTTTGTTTCACCACTGAGCTCTAAACTATTCAAAAAGTTCCTGCCTACTGCAATCCCTTAAGATATAAGTTCACTGAAGATCTTAAACAAGGTAATCTCACAGAGAGAGAAGTTTGTAAAATTATATCTAGGCCTTTTTATATAGACTTGTATAGTCTATGCCTTCTAGTATACCAGTTGTATAGTTTTCAGGGACCTTTCTTAGTTCACTTACTTATACTGTGGATATGTGCATATGCATTTGGTGATTGTGCCTAGCTTTTAGATGCATTGTTCTTGGCCCAAATCCACCACACAAATCGTGGTAAAATGTAAAATGGGCCTATAAATAATATTTAGAAGTCAATAGTTTTTCTTAATGAAAGCACAAAAAGGGCTGGCAAGATGACTAATTAGGTGAAAGCATGTACCACCCTATCTATGACACATGATGAAAAGAAATGATAGATTCTTAGCTGTATTATAACCTTCACACAATGATCTAATACACAGTCCCTTGCCACACATAATTATTAAAAAAAACTACCTAGTAATACCTAGTAATACCTTGCTTTGTGAATGCCATCAGTGGATTTTATCAGCTAAAATTGCTGACATAACAAAATAGATACAGACATGTTCTAATGGCCCTCATAGGAAGGGATCTTTGGTATGTGAGGATATGGAAAACTTTATGGGCCTTACAAGGAAGACAAGTTTTCAACTTTGGGTCGATGGTACAAGGTAAATTCTTGATAACAGATAATTTGCTCATTTATAGAGCCACATATATAACAGTTAGTATTTATCCAGTGTGAGCCTGTCTGTGATAAAGAATGGCAGAGTAGCTCTAGATCTCATTACAATTCTTTGAATAGGAGAACAAGTCAATCAGGGAAAGACTGCCGAAGTGAGGACCCTTGTTTAAATGAAAAGTCAAGATAGCATTACATGTTTTTAATCCTAGAAAAACAAATGCTTAGTGCTTACTACCCTCTCTTACAAGCCTCCTTAGTGAATTATAAAGTAGAATATATCACCTTTCAAAAACTTGGTGTATGAAACTTTATGGAATGATATCAAGGATGTCCCCAGGCCACCATGTGCACACATAAACATGCAGTGCACATGCAAATGTGCATACAGACCAGTAAATAAAGAAGCAACATTTTTTTCTTATTGTGTTTTTCTTTGTTGTTGGTTCATTTGTGTGTGTGTGTTTGTGTGTGTGCATTTGGGGGGTTTATGTGGACAAGTGCCTCCACAGTAGCCTCTTTACTGTCTTCTCATATTTCTAAATGCCACAGGAGTCCACTTTGTTTCTCTTCTGGTAGGCAATGACCCAGATTTACTAGAGAATCCAGGAGAAGTCTAGTTAGTTCACAAATCAAAACTACTGCCAAACAAAGCCATCATAGCCAAAAGGCTGTATATCTTTATCCCATTATTAGTCTATGTAGAATTACACAGTCTCTATCACAGATGGTGAAATATGAACAACAAATTGCAGCTGTACCAACCAGATGGACAAAGAGATTAAACTTCTGCAAGTAGTTTATGAACTTGAGAATTTTTATTATTATTTTACTTTTTTAACTGATAGCTGAGCTACCTATGCCTGAGCATCTGTGACTTCTGGTAAAATAACACTTCAATAGGGCCATATTTTCTTGTCAGATATCTTTCCAATTTTACATTTGTCAAAAATAAATGATCTCTTTGTTACTCTAGTAGTCTAAAATATAAAAGTAGATAGCACTATACTATAGGACCAAACCTATAGAAATTCATTTGCAGGTTAAGTGTTCTCTTTGCATTTAAGAATAAGTATCTATCTGCTATATTTAGGTTTGACTCCCTCTTACCAAATATGCTTGATCATATATGGCCCAAAATTACATAGATTGAAAATATGTAAGAAAGTTTACTTGTCTTTAAAAAGATGTAGGTGGGAGATATGTAGACAGAAAATAGTTAGGACATATGCTTGCTCCTAATCGGACCTGATAGAAAAATATGGCAAATTGTGAGTTTTGTATTTTTAAGCCCCTGCAAAATGTGACTTGTGTCTATTTCCTGGGGACTCAGTTATGAACCTGGCAAAAATACATCCACCTGGATAGATTTTACTTAAAACTACCTTCAAAATGTGGCTTTCAATGATGATAGTGGTCTTCGTCTTGAACAGTGGGATTCAAAATTCATTATACATTGATATTTTATATAAATGTAAGGATTATGAATTTGTAATTATTGAAGTGTTACTACTTTATATGTACTGTTTTATAACATTAGCAATTTGAAAAAATTTTATCAAAATAAATTTTGATTGTCTACTTCAAATATTGTCAACCCACCTAGTAAGGGAGGCTCAATAAACAATTATCTATATGGGGTTTGCTCATGGTAAGTTCTGTGGGAAGTGGTGAGGCTATCTTGGTTATATTAATTGAAGTGGAGTCATCCCCTAGTGTGAAAACTTTACCTAGGCAAGACATTGTGTATTATATAACTCAGGAGGAAATCAAAAAATATGTATACATTAATATATTGTTTTTTACTCAAAACTGTGTATGCTCTGTGACTGGCTGTCTCAAGTTCCTGCCATCACACTTATCCTTGGTGATGAACTACAACCTGAAACTGTAAGACAAATACAGCCTTTCTCTCCTAAATTACTTTTTTAAGGGAATTTTCTCACAGTAGCCCCCAAAACATGATTGTTACGCTTAAATTGGGCACATAATTATGTAAACTTTTGCATATAAAGGTGTCCATTTATTGATTTTACCATGTATATGAATATGATTTAGTTAGGAATATAGATAACTGTTAAAATTTAAGTGCAATTATAGTTATATAAGTTAGCATCTTAAAATTTTCAATGTTTGAAAGTGCATGTCGTGTGTGTGTGTGAATCTCTCTCTATCTCTCTGTGTCTGTGTGTGTGTATAAATATGAGGTATGTATGTAAGACAACAGGTATGGTTATTAGAGTATAGTGTTTTAAGTCATAGTAACAGACATGTATATGTTTTCTCTTGCATCCTAGGCATCAACTTACATCTCTGAAACACTATTTGATAAGATTTAATAGTTATTTTTAGTTCTAATATCTACACTCAATATTCTAGTGATTTACACATGAAAAGACTGAATTGGCATGACCCAGGTTGATCCCATGATGGGCTACAAATTAGCAATTTAGAAGACCAGGCTTGAGTTTCTACTTTACAGAGTCAGACAAGTCAATTACTTGAACAACAGCAGGTTTATGTCAAGAGGTACACCACCCCAGGTTGTGAAAAGACAGTTAACCAAGCTTGTGGTCAGGAGGTCAGGAGCTACCTATCCCTACTTGACATGCAACAAGAATAGTTAGTCACGTATCCTGGAAGCAAGTCCATAACCAATCATAGCATAACCCATTTCCCAAGACATAGAAGCCATGAATCAAGATACATATCACTTAACCTGCCCTAATACTTGTATTTTTGGCTTTAAAAATGAATCTGTGAACTCAGAAGACTTTCCATTATGAAGGAATTGGGGTCCTGCATGCAGCAATAAATGTTCATTGCTTTTGCAAACTAATGCATTTGAGGTCTCATTCTTCAGAGATTCATGGACCCCAACATACAAACTTCTTTACTTATGATGTGATAATGGTACTTTCATAGAAGTTAAAAAAAGTTTGTATTTTTCATATATGATCTTGTGTTAGAGAGGCCTGGTGTTAAGACCTTCAATAAAAAAGATCTAGATTCAACTCATATCTCACTTTTAGTAATTTTCTCAAGTATAAGATGCTGATGGATATACATTTAGTGAGTTGAAACTCTAGTGGATGTTTAGGAAATTACATACACCAGTATCTTAACAAGAGGATAGAAGAAGTATACCGGCTAATATTTTTCCTATAAACGTATTATCAGATTGGGATTCTCAAAATAGACCAAGTTGGCTTCCACCCAACCCAGTATTGGAAAACTTGACTAATTTTTTTATGTGACTTTTAAGGATTAAACTATGTCCTCCTGTTTGCAAAGTAAGCACTTTACTGATTGAGCTGTTTCTTCATCCCAACTCTCAGAATCCTAGAAACACCAGAAAAATAAATGCTACATCTCTACCAACAGCTACTTTAAAAATAACTGAAATGGTTCAACATTAACCTGTCCATTTTGGGACTATGAAACTAAAACTTCAAAAGATAAAATCAACTTTCTCAAGTTTCAGAGCAAACTATCCAGTCTTCCCTCTGTGACAGCTAATGACTGTAGTCAAATAGGTGGAACTGAAGTAAAAATTAAAAAAGAAGCTGTCAGAACATGCCTCTGAGGGGAGGATTTATTTATTTACTTATTTTTGACAAATTTCTTAATGTAGGAGGATGCATTCTAAATCTGTATGGCACACCATTTGGTGTCAACCCAGATAAAAGAACATGGAAAAAAGCAAACTGATATTGCCTGTTTGCGGCTATCCTTTCTGGCAAGTTCTTCTAATCTGTTTCACTGTCACTACCTTAATAATATTAGAACCAATGTCTTCAGCATTCAATATAGATTGAGGGTCAGCATATATCCTGGGTTCTCCAGACTTATGGACTAACAAATTCCTTACTCTAATGTATGAAAAATGCATTGGTGGACTACTGTAACTTCATAACAACATCCTGCATTCCAAGATTATATATATATATATATATATATATATATAGCTTGTGTGTGTGTGTATGCATATGCGTATGCATATATATGTATGTATATAAAATCAGTTCTGTCCCCAAGTAATGTAATCTATAATTCATAGCTAGAATACACACTCCTCACTCCACCCCCAACATATCTATTTAGTAATGAGTATACTAAATTACTTGAAAGAATGCTTGACCTCATTACTCCTAGTTTGTAGAATACTCCTGTTTGTGACTATGGCCAACTTTCCACCAATGTCATATGCCGGCGTAACATCCATAGATCTGCCTCCTGAGATTCTGGCTCATATCTAAATACATACTTTTCTAGACAAACTAAAGAGATAACAAGGACCTAGAACTGTGCGAGTTATAAGTACAAAGAGGAACCTATACCCTGATCAAACATAATTTTCACTTTGTCTTTGTCTACTCAACAAGGCTGGGATAGTACATCTGCCTAAATGATGACACAATGTACTCATATTTTATATACTATCTTTTATATATTTGTGTGTATGTGTGGGTATGCATATGAGGCTGGGCTTATTCTTTCATGAATATGAGAATGTCATTCATGAATATAATAGTTTTTGTTCACATCCACCTGACTTCCTTCTCCATAGCTATGCTTATGGTTCCTGAGAAAATTTGCAAATAAAATGTCGCCAAAGATCAGTTATTTGGACACTTTATGCATAGTTTCTGGTGCTATTTGCAGTTACTTAGGAAGTCGAAACTTGTAGGAGGTATATCACCATGGGCGGAACTTTTAAAACTTTTTTTTTTCCTTTTTAATTTTTTTTAACTTTTTCTTTAATCATTTTTTACAGTCCAGACTTTATTCCCCTCCTGGTTCATCCTCTGACTGTTCCACATCCATTATTTCCAAGACAATATTCCCATGTCTCTTTCCCTCCCCAAAAAATCTACCTACTTCCTTGGGTCATAGGTCTCTTGAGGTTTAGGTGCATCTTTTCAGACTGAGTCCAGATCTAGCAGTCTTTTTCTGTATATATGTTGGGTCCTCATATCAGCTGATATATGTGGCCTGGTTGTTGTCTCAGTGTCTAAGAGATCCTGGGGATCCAGGTTAGTTGAGACTGCTGGTCTTGCTACAGGGTCACCCTCCTCCTCAGCTTCTTCTAGCTTTTCCTTAATTCAACCACAGCAGTCACCAGATTCTGTTCATTGGTTGAGTGTAAATATATGCCTCTCAATATTTTATCTGCTTGTTGGACCTTTCAGAGGGCAATCATGAGATGTCCCCGTTTGTAAGCACATCATAGAATCAGTAATAGTGTTAGGCCTTGGGGCATTCCTATGAGCTGGATCCCAATTTGGGCCTGTCAATAAATCACCTTTCATCAGGCTGTTCTCCATTTTTGTTCCTGGAGTTCTTTCAGATAGAAACAATATGGGGTCAGAGCTTTGACAGTTGGATGGCAACCCCATTCCTACACTTGATGTCCTGTATTTCTTCTGGAGGTGGGCTCTACAAGTTCCCTCTTCCTGCTTTAGGTCATTTTATCTAAGGTCCCTCCTTCTGAGTCCTGAGAGTCTCTCACCTCCCAGGTCTTCTGTACATTCTAGAGTCCCCCCAACTCCTACCTCTCAAGTTTGCCTGTTTCCATTCTTTTTATTTGCCCTCAACTTTTCAGTCTTGTCCCTTTTCAAATAGCTGGTCATGTTCCCGTCTTCCATTCCCTGTTGTCTTTCTCACCCAGCTCCCTCCCTCTCTTCCCCTCCTGTAATTGCTTTCTTCTCTTTCCCATGTGGGATTGAGGCATCCTCATTTGGGTGCTTCAATTGTTGACCTTCTTGATTTCTGTGGATTGTATCCTGGGAATTTTGTACTTTTTTTTGGCTAATACTTACTTATTACTGAGTACATATCATGCATAAATTTTTGGTTTGAATTACCTTAGTCAGCATAATATGTTTTAGTTCTATCAATTTGCCTGCAAAGTTCATGATGTCCACATTCTTTATAGCTGAGTATTATTGCATTGTGTAAACAAACCACATTTTCTGTATTCATTCTTTTGTTGTGGGGCATCTGGGTTATTTCCAGCTTCTCTCTATCACAAATAAAGCTGCTATGAACATAGTGGAACATATGCCTCTATGGCATAGTGGGGCATCTTTTGGGTATATGCCCAAGAGTGGTATATCTGGGTCTTCAGAGAGATCTATTTTCAGTTTTTTTTTAGAACCTCCAGATTAATTTCTACAGTGCTTGTCTCAGTTTGCAATTCCACCAGCGATGGGGGAGTATTCTTCTTTCTCCACATTCTCCTCAACATGTGTGGTCACCTGAGTTTTTGATTTTAGCCATTCTGAGTAGTGTAAGGTCTAATCTCAGGAATGTTTTGATTTGCATTTCTCCTTATGACTAAGGACTTTGAACATTTTTAAGTGTTTCTCAGTCATTCAAGATTCCTCTGTTGTGAATTCTCAGTTTGATTCTATACCTGACTATTTGATTTGGTTATTTGAGTTTTTCGTAATTAGCTTCTTGAATTCTTAACATATTTTGGATATTAGCTCTCTATCAGATGTGGGGTTAGTGAAGACTTTTTTACAATCTATAAGTTGCCAATTTGTCCTATTGACTATGTCCTTTGCCTTACAAAATCTTTTCAGTTTCATGAGGTCCCATTTACCAATTCTTGACCTTAGAACCTCAGTTAATTGGTGTTCTGTTTAGGGAATTTCCTCCTGTGTCAATGATTTAGAGGCTCTTTTCCACTTATTCTTTTATTAGATTCAGTGTATCTGTTTTTATGTTAAGGTGCTTGATCCACTTATTTGTGCTTTTTGCATGGTGACAAATATTGATCTATTTTTTTTTTCTACATATAGATTGCCAGTTCAACCAGCATCATTTTGGAATTTTTTTCAAAACTCCATAGTCTTTCTCCACTTCTTATTTGCTTTCTCTGATCTGTGTTTGAGGCTGTTTTGTGATCTGTCAGATTGCTACTCTGGCCACTATCCCTGCCAATTGTTGCTATGTCTGTCTGTAACAGTGGACTCTTATTCTTCTGGGTCTGTAAACAAAAACAACTTTTCAAAGCTGCCATGTTCACATTATTTTAACCAACAACAAAAAAAGTAACTAATATATACCTTCTGCCAACCAATATTCCTAACCATATGTGGTCTTTTGCAAACCCACTGAGTCCACTTAGTGACACCAGTATGTGAATGGTTATTGGACCAGTTGGTAGAACAAAGGCACTCTATCAATAGGTATATTCCTGTAGAACACTGACTCTTCATCAGTAGCTGTTAATTACTTCCAGTTTCTCAGGCAAGAATGATACTTCAATTGAGGGGCTAATTTGTGTGAAATTTCTTTTAAAAATCTTATTTTCTTATTACATATAATTTGAAGTTCACATTAAGTACAGATGCTTCTTTTGTCTTCTCTGTAGTTTCTCAGTATATGAGCCCTGTACTTAACTATATTTAACCACTTCAAGTAGATGTAATTTCTCAGGAACTGGTCATCTTGGTTTTGAGACAGGTTCTCTCACAGGCCTGCCAATTTCTAAATAAAATATTGTAACTGACTGACCTATAGTTCCCTAGAATCACCCAGTCTCTTCCTTAGTAGTGCCTAGGATTGCAAACATGCTCCACCACAGTGAGTGGATTAAACTTCATAATAAATACTTGTTAAACTAAGCTATCTTTCAAGTCTTCCGCATTTCTAATGCTTTTGAAAAATCCTGTGATAGCATATTCTATATCATGGAGATTTCTACAAAACTGACATTTAACAAAATGTAGTATAGAAGATATATACTGGACTTTCTTTGGGGGAACATTTCCATTCTCAATGATAGACAACTATTGAAACATACAAATGCCTTTCTAAAAGTCTTGAATTTTTGGCTACTCTCCTAGAGTACACTATACACTTCTTAAATCAAAATAAAGAAGGCTATAATTTGGAATCATTTACATGTTTTGTAACTTGTTGCTAATTGTTTGAATACCATTTATATCTACATCATTGCACATGAGACTAACCTATGGAAATTTTGCATTGTAAGTCTAATTGCCTGTAGAGAGGACTTCTATGGAAGGCTTCATTATAGAAAACACATCTGGATTCAGGATTACCAAAATGTAAAGGCTTACCTTTTCTATTGCTATGATAAAATGCCATGACTAAAGGCAAATTAAGAAAGAAATTATTGATTTTAACTTATGTTTCCAGGTCATATATTATGTTTGGGGGTAAGATAGCAGGGGTCAGGTATAGTAGCTGGAGCAGGAATTTGAAAGATCACATTTTATATTATAAACTTAAAGCAGTGGGAACAAACTGGATGTTAAATGTGGTTATGAGTTCTCTAAGGTCAACAACCTTCAGTGACCTACTTACATAAGCCTCCTCAAGTACTATCACTAACTACAGAACAATCTTCAAATAAACCAGATTAAAGGTGAGATTTTTGTCTTTGAAAGCATCACAATGCATTCCCTGGCCCCATTGACTCATGGACATATCATGATGCAAAATGAATTATGTCATTCAAAGTCACTAACCAGACTTTCATCCTTGAAATCCTTGAGATGTCACTCTCTGTCTCCTTAATATCAGACCACACCTCTTCAAATATCTTGCAAGGTGACCTGCTTTTGTTATTTTTCTTTAAACAACGACATCTTTTCAGTATAATTGACAATTTTTCTTTTAGATATAAGGATAATGGCTAAAAAGCATATATCAACATTTGTAGTAATAAATAGTAACGAAAATGTCATTGTTTCTTTTTATTGCTGTGAAGAGACACCATGACCATTATAACTTATATTAAAAGAATTAATTGACACTTATTGTTTCAGAGAGGTAATAACCATTGTGATAGGGAACATGACAGCATTCCATTAACCATGGAACTAGAAATGTAGCTGAGAGTTTACTGAACTATAAGCAGTAGGCCGAGAAGCAGCTGTGAATGGTGTGACCTTATCAAACTTCAAAGCCCATCTTCAGTGCCATTGTTGCTACAATAAGATCATTCTTTCTTATTCTTCCCAAACCATTACACAAACCATTCAAATTTATGAGCTTATGGGGACCATTCTCATTCATACTATTACAGGAAGGTTATCACATATTCAGGTAGAATCCACTATAGACACAGAAGAGATATCATTACTTAAAAAGAAAGTAACCTGTAATTAAAGTTCAATAAATGAAAGAAATTGAGAATATTTTAATGCAGTGTATACTCAGGAACTACTGCTGCTGCAAGTTGCAATTCTGTAGTGATACAAGAGGTTGTAGGTATCCTTAAACTTTCTCACTCATATATTTGTTTGATTATTCATTTTTTTCTCTTTAGAAGATCAATAGAAAATGAATAAAATAGGGGAAAAGCACATGCTGACCTTGACCTTGACATCTGTATCTTTGGGAATAACAGGATAGATTCACATAACACATAATTTTATAAATAGAATCTTAGAGAGTCTTTGCTCTTTGCTTCATCATGTCTATTTACGTCAATGACTGAGAAATATGAGAGGGCTAGACATAAATATATATTGAAGTATATCTAAAAATTTGGCAGAAAAATATAACAGAAGATAGAGTAAATGTTTGTTTACATTTATTTCTCTACTTCTTTGTCAGTAGGTCCACTTTTACTGGAAAGAGATTGTTATAAAACAGATGAAACTATATAAACCAAAGTAAATAGACATGAGAAGTAATCAGTTGGGAGTGAGTGGCATGTAAAGTGCATATCATAGAATCATAGAAATTTGAGTTTGATCTCCACATAAGAAGCCAGAAATAGCCTCTCATAACAGTTCTTGGATATTCATAAATATGGATCTCTGTAATTCACAGGCAGTTCAGCTTGTCCCAGTCAGCTAGTTCTACGTTTAGTGAAAAAACAATTATTGAATATATTTTATTTATTTGCAATACGAATGTCATCCCATTTCCCTATTTCCTCGCTCTAGAACCTTCATAATTTAAACCCCCTCTTCCTTTATGCTTTTATACCATTTTGATTACATTTATGTTTTAAGGTCAGTTTTAGGTTAAAGGTCTAGCAATACAATAGATGCAAATAGTCAAGAAACAAGCAAGACAGTAAACACAAATAGTCATAGAAGAAGCAAGGCAATAAACAAAGTTCCATAAACACTTCCACGATCCCTGTTTCTAAGGGCTTATCAGGATGACCAAAGTATCTGAGCCTACTTTCCTATCCTAGCCCAAGGTCATTTTCGTGTTTGAAGCCTACTTCTTTGTTCTAGCCTAAACTTCAGATTCTTGTCTAAAATTACTTCTTTATTCTGTCATAATATTTAGATTCCTGCTTGAGATTACAGATTATTTCTTTGTTATAGTCTACAATTTAGACTCCTACCTGAAATTACTTCTTTGGTCTAGTCCACTGTCATATTCCTGCTTGCATACTTCCTTGTCCTTGGCCAATATCATATTCCTGCCAAGTAGCCCCATTCCTTGTCCTTGGCCCATGTCAGCTTTTTGCCAAGCAGCCTCATAGGCTCTCCACCTCTCCTCCCTTTTTATTCTGTTAACAAATCTGAGCCTGTCTTTGGTTGTTCTGACAAGAATGTCTTCCTTACCCATCATAGAATATGCATTATCAAAGGCAATGCACCTCTGTCTTAGGTTGATAAGGCTCTCTGCAGAATCTTATCCACCCTCGGCTTGCCAGCCTGTTAATTTAATAACTGTCCGAGGGTCCATTTTCAGTTTCAAGCCACATACTTTGGCTGCCAACATGTTGATGTTCTTAAAGATAAGCTTTAACATGACTGCAGGAATAAAAGTATTCCCAGGACAAGAAGGGCTAGCCTGATGAAGCTATATATGACATTTCTGAAGTTTATCCAAAATGGAAAAATTGATCTCAGGCCAAGGATAATTTTATTGGCATTATCTGCAGCATCAAAAGCCAACAGAGCAGCATTCTTTAAATTCATAATCTCACTATGAAAAGTTAACACACCCAGAGAGGTGTTAGGATTATGCCAAATATCCTACAGGTATCTTTAAACTTTTTTCTAATTATAATGACAATCATTGTGAATTTCAAAAGTAATACTACTCCAATGGTATTTGTCTTTGTCATAACACTTTAGATGACTCTTAACTCTTGAACCTCCTTCAGGTAGAAAATTTTTGTCTCTAAAAATATTGTAGTGTAGAAAGACATGAAGTAAGTCTATAGCCTCTAAGTGCACACACATATACTTGGAACACTATATGTTCCTACATATGAACACATGCATATACTTGGAAATTTAAAAATCATCACCATTCTGTCCTCCTGTAACTAAGCACCTTGACTTGTGATTATCCAATATTTATGCACTCATGAGAGCCCCAAAATAGAACATATACCTTCTTAGCTACTTACCCTTTCTGGTAAACTAAGGACCACATTAGTGCAAAGAGAGATCCTTTAAACCACATTGATCACCAGTCCTAAAATCTGAAACTCAACTTAGTAAGAATGGGTGTAGAAGAATATGAAAGAAAGCAGTGCCACTCAATTTAGTGTATACTCAAACTTTATATGACAAGAAAATAAAATTTGTGCATATCTCATGAGATGGTGAAGCACTGGAGAAAACTGTAGGTCAAGACATTGTTCCATGTGGCAATTTATAATGTTTAAGTTAAAAGAGAAAATCTTATTTTTAAATGTAGAAAAACAATACATGTTTTATAAATGTACATATTATCATTAGTGTATATAAATATGTAATACATACATGAAATGTACATATTATCCAAATAATACCATTCCCTGGGCCAAACATATGCAAAGTATCACAGTCAGAGAACAACATCCCCAGTGCAAGTGTGTATTCAAGTCTATGCAGAATTGGCTGAATCTAGGAAGTCAGAGACTTTGCCTCAATGCATACTTTAACATAAAGGACCTACAAAGATATGTGTACTACTGTATGTCCCTCTGCCATTTTTTTTTTTGAGACAGAGCCATTTAATAAATTTGAAGATATCCTGGGTACCAGAAAACCCCCCAAATTTTGTGGATCAACTTCACATAGCTCTGGGGTTATAAGTATGTATGCTGCCATTCCAAGCTTTTTATGAGGGAACAGAAGCCTTAAACTTATTCCTAGGGCTTGTAAAGTGATCATAGGAACTTAGTCATCACTCTATTCTTCAACACTGTAGCTATTTTTTTCTTGTTCTCTGTTCTGAGAGAGAGATTTTACAACTCAGTACAAGCCTAAATTGGCAATTTCACATTTACATATAGTGTGTGTAGATTAAGTTAGAGATGTTCTATAATACGGAATCACTAGTATACTTGGACTTTGATTTCAAAGCTGCTTGGTTTAGCAAAGGGCTCATCAATGACCTCTGAACTTTGGGAAACAAAATGGGATACACTTATTGGCTAACAAAAAAGATGAATAATAAATCATTGAAAACACATACAAAGATACTGAGTTGTTAGAAAATATTACACAGCTTTTCTCAGCATTACCAACTTTTAGTTTTTCAACTATACCATCTGTTATTTAGTAATGCATTGAAGTGGTTTCAGTCACACATGGCGATACTGTAGAAAATTCTTGGCATTGGTACATACCTCCTTTTTGTAAAACCCTATTTATCTTTTCAGGGTTTCTGTGACTCATGATACCTCTCAGCTCATATAAATCTTTGGATTTTTTGTCTTTCCATATTATTATACATTGGTAATATGCATGCAACTCTAATAGTTTTTTTATCAAGATGAAAATCAATGATATCTATATTATTTTACTGTCTGTTCTTTGGCTGAACACATAGGAAAAAATGGAGATGTGATGAATAATAGTCCCACATATTGACTAAAAATAATAAAATTCTATAACAAAAAGATTAATGGGCTGGATAGATTGCTCAGTGCACAGAGTTCTTGCTGTGCATGTGTGATGCTGTGAATTTCAATTTTACTGAGCTCAACATAGATGCTGGCCAGCATATTTGCCTGCCTTTACTCTCTGCCCTTGGAAATTCGTGTCTTATTCAGGGTTTTGCTGCTGTGAACAAACAAACAAACACCATGACCAAAAAACTCTTATAAAAACAACATTTAATTGGGTCTGGCTTACATGTTCAGAGGTTCAGTTCATTATGATCAAGACCAGAACATGGCATCATATAGGCAGGCATGGTTCATGAGGAGCTTAGAGTTCCACATATTCTTCTTCACATTCAAGCAGAATAGTGTCTTCCAAATAGCTAGGGGTAAGGGCTTAAAGCCCACACCCACAAGGCCACACCTAATGCAACAAGGTCACACCTCCAAATACTGCCATTCCCTGTGCCAAGCATATTCAAAGCTTCACTGTCAGAGAACAAGATCCCCAGAGCAAGTTTGTAATCAAGTTTATGTAGAATTGGCAAAATCTAGGGAGTCAGAGACTTTCCCTCAATGCACACTTTGGAGAACAATTAAGAAAAATGCCCAACATCAATCCAGCCCAATATTTGAAAATATCAGAATGTTAAGAATCTTTTAACTGTGTCTGCATTAAATATCATTCTACACTATTATATGTAACAGTTATAATATAACTCAACTGCCTATTATACTACTTTTATAATGATTGTTTGATATTTATTCTATTATTTTATGCAGCACCAATATACATATGAACACACATATCATTTGGTAACTCTAAAATTAGTTTTAAACAATATATCTGACAGATTTTTATTGATCATAACCCCTGTTTTATCTCAGCTCCTATATCAATGCAGTCTTTAGTTTTGAATAGTAGATGTAAGTTAATTGTATATAATGTATAGCACAGCCTCATAGAAGCATGAGGAGGAGGGATGGGATAGGAGGTTTCTGAGTGGTGGGAGGAAGTGGGGTAAGAGGACAAAATCTGAAATGTAAATATAATACCCAATAAAAAAATTAAAAAATAAAGTTTGACTAAGTTTATTCTTACCTTTTTTAATCAGTGGTTCTTAACTCGTGGATCATGACCCTTTGCTGGTCAAGATACACTTTCATAAGGATTATCTTAAAACATTGAAAGACACAGATATTTACATTAAGTTTCATAACATTAGCAAAATTACAGTTTTGAAGTAGCAATAAAATTAGTTTTGTAATTGGGGATCACTATAGCTCATTTGTGTGTGGCTGTCTTAGTTAGAGTTACTACAGCTGTGTAAAAACTTCATGACCAAAACTCAAGTTGGTGAAAAGGCTGAACATCCATATAAATGTTCATCACTAAAAGAAGTCATGACAAAAAAAAAAAGTCATGACAGGAACACAAACAGGGCAAGAACCTTGAATCAGGAGCTGTTACAGAAACCAAGAAGTGCTGATTACTGGCTTGCTTTCATGGCTTGATTTCTTATAGAACTCTGGACCACCAACCCAGGGACAATGCTATCCAAAGTGGTTTGGACTTTCCCTTTTCAATAACTAATTAAGAATATCATAATAGTTTCATTCATTGGTCACCCATGACCCTTTAATGAATACCTCATTGATACTAAAACTTGGGCAAAGATTTGCATTTCAAATGCCTTGAGGCTTTGGGATTGCTCAATGGGAGAGTTCTTTTCTATCATTCATGAGGTTCTGAATTTAATATCAGCTCAGGAAATGTAAATGTAAGCATTCAGAATAGTGAAATGACACAGGTAAGGTCAGGTCAGGTAAGGTCATTTGCCCTAGAAGCCTGATAATCTGCAGTCAGTCACCAAAACCCACATGATAGAAAGAATCAATTTCTGCAAGCAGTCTTTTGACCTACACTCATATGACAAGTCATGCACAAACACACAGATATACAGACAAATGCATACAGGTATACACATACTAAATAAATATTTAAATTTATTAGAATAAATTTGAAAGAGTGTCTGTGCTACTTCCCTTAAGTTTTTGCTTCTCTCACATTTAACCTTCTTCCTAATAATTAGTGAAAACCCTGTAACAGATTTGGTTGCCATAAAAGCTCCAGTAAATAAGGCTATAGACTCAGCTGTTTTATCTTGTAAAACAGTACAAAACAGAATTCATTACAAGGTTTTTTTTGAGCTCATCTTTTATTTATTATTGGATATTTTATTTACATTTCAGATACCATCTCCTTTTCCCATTTCCCTTCCATAAAAATCCCCTATCTCATCCCCACTCCTCCTTTTTGCCTTTATACAATTTTTCTTTAATGATCAAAGGCTTTAGAAGTTTGGTAATGCTCAATAACAAGATGTCCATACAATCAGAAGTGTAACACAATATCCAACCTAGATATATCAACTATGTTTGACTGGTGGAGACATAAAAAACATCTGCTTCCATGTTCCCCCCTAGGGTCTTCAAGCTTATCCTCTCTTTGTGCTCCTCCTCACTTTACTCCTCCTCTTCTTCTCCTTACTCCTCCCACCTTAGCTCCTCCTACATATCACCCTTTCTGTTAAAATAAAACTTTTTTCTCCTAATACAATTAGAGCATAACTATGCCAATTTGTGTCACTAAGGTACATGATAGACCTAATACCCAGTACATCATTTTGTTGACTAACCAAAACCTCTGTCATCTCTCCTAACTAAAAGAGTTAGTTCTGAACCTGATTGTTTTCTTGGCTTTAGAATGAATGTCAGCTGAAAACCATCCTCTCAAATCTTTTCTCTCAAAGTAAACAGCTAGGATTGGCTAAAAGGTTGTAAGTCTTCAACCCCATCAGAAATCTAGAATGAGTGAGTTAACTGAAATTATGGAATTCACAAAGCATAGCTTCTAAAACTTAGCCAATTTAAAGGGACCGCTGAACATCTGGACAGTTCCTATACTACAAAATGTTGAAGCATCTGATCTTCAGCCATGTGGCCCAGGATCATCTGGCAGACCTAGTGATGCAGAATTATTAAAGGCTGATTACTCTTTCTTCACAGATATAATCAGTCGACTATTCCACAAGTGAGTCCTTTTCTGGACACTAATTTGTCTGTAGATGAAAAGAGGCAATTCTTGTGTAGTGCCTTTCTCACCACAACTGAAGAAACTCCAAAGATGCACATTTTTTTCTTAGAATCCAAGACAGGAATTTGTCAGCAGTAGACAGGTCTCTAATCAAAATGAACATTAATACAAAAGTGTTTGTAACATCAATTCTGTGAACCTCTGACATTTTGAAAACCATGTAAGGCAATATGGACTGTTGTCTGTTAACTCCTCTCAGCTATTTCTAAATAAAATATAAAAAACACCCTAACAATAAACTCAGAGCCATGAATTTGCTATAGGCCCTTAAATCACAGGCTAACCATCTCAAATCAGTTAAAAATGTTAAAGAAGGAATGGGTCTAAGCCTTGTATTATTAAGTGTGTTATATAGGCACAATGCCTATGAGAGTAACAATATTCATCTCACTTTTATATCAGTAAGAAACTTGTACCAATGAAAACCTTAAATTTGAAATAAGAGTAAATTCTGTACTATTTATGAAATTATAACTTCATCTTAAATAACAATTATATAGATTTCTACCAATAGGTTATGGCTATGCAATAAATTCTATCTAATCCTCCCTGTTCCAACACCACCACTACTTTTCCCTAGAAAGACAGCCCAATATTAACCACCTCAGTCTCTGAGCCCAGGGAATAGAGTCACTGACTCTACATTAACTTCTTCAAGCTTCAAGTTCCTTGAAATATTAAAAGAGGGGCAGGGGAAAGAGCAAATTAATAAGCCTCTGATGCTGTGTCTTCACTGCATCCAGCTGGAATTCCAGGACATCAGAGGTTTGAGCAGGTCTGCTCAGCTTGCTCAAAGCTGTGTATTCTGCAATATACAATTCTCAAAACAAATTTTAGTATGAAGATAATTTTTTGTTTAAATTCTGGAATCTATTCTTCTGGCATCATTCCTCTGTCATGTCTAATCCATATAATACTGGGAGTTTCTTTGAGGGTGTGCTTCCACCATTCTCCCATTCCTGCCTCCCAGTTATTGAATTCCCCAACACTAGGGAATTCAAACATTCTCGTACCAAGGCCCTCCACTTTCACTGATACCTAACCAGTTATCACATCCTTCCTCCTCTTATTACTATGAGAGTGTGCTCTCACCATCCTCCCATTCCTGTCTCACTACTATCAAAATTCCCCAATACTAGGAAATCTAAACTTTCATGCACCAAGGCTGTCCATTTTCACTGATGCCTGGCAAGGCCACCCTCAACTACCTATACAGGTGGAGCCATGAGTCACTCTCTTTATGTCCTCAGGCTTGAAACTTTAGAATGGCATCTCCAGCTTGTTTCTTAGGACCATTTGCTTGAAAAATAGTTTTTCAGCCTTTTACTCTAAGGTAGAGTCTGTCTTTGTCATTGAGGTGGGTTTCCTGTATGCAGCAAAATGCTGGGTCCTGTTTACATATCTAGTCCTTTAGCCTAAGTCTTTTAATTGGTGAATTGAGTCTGTTGATGTTAAGAGATATCAAGGAACAGTGATTGTTGCTTCATGTTTTGTTGTTGTTGTTAGAGGTGAAATTATCTTTGTGTGGCTACCTTCTTTTGGATTTGTTGGAAGAGGATTACTTTCTTGCTTTTTCTAAGATATAATTTCCCTCATTGTATTGAATTTTTCCCATTATTATCCTTTGTAATGCTGGGTTTGTGGAAAGATATTGTGTAAGTTGGGTTTTGTTGTGGAATATCTTGCTTTCTCCATCTATGGTAATTGAGAGTTTTGCTGTATGTAGTAGCCTGGGTTGGCATTTGTGTTCTCTTAGGGTCTGTATGACATCTGTCCAGCATCTTCTAGCTTTTATAGTATCTAATGGAGAAGTCGGGTGGAATTCTGATAGGTCTGCCTTTATATGTTACTTGGCCTTTTTCCCTTACTGCATTTAATATTCTTTCTTTCTTTTGTGCACTTGGTGTTTTGATTACTATGTGACTGAAGGTATTTCTTTTCTGGTCTAGTCTATTTGGAGTTCTGTAGGCTTCTTCTATGTTTATGGGCATCTCATTGTTTAGGTTAAGGAAGTGTTCTTCAATAATTTTGTTAAAGATATTTATTGGCTTTTTAAGTTGGGAATCTTCACTCTCATCTATACCTATTATCCGTAGGTTTGGTCTTTTCATTGTGTCCTGAATTTCCTGGATGTTTTGTGTTAAGAACTTTTTACATTTTGTGTTTTCTTTGACAGTTATGTCAGTTTTTCTATGGTATGTTCCACACCTGAGATTTTCTTTTCTATCTCTTGTATTCTGTTGGTGATACTTGCATCTATGACTCTTGATTTCTTTCCTAGGCTTTCTATCTCCAGGATAGTCTCCTTTTGTGATTTCTTTATTGTTTCTACTTCCATTTTTATGTCCTGGATGGTTTTGTTCAATTTCTTCATATGTTTGGCTGTATTTTCTTCTAATTCTTTATGTGATTTTGTGTTTCCTCTTTAAAGGCTTTTACCTGTTTACCTGTGTTCTCCTCAAATACATTGAGAGTTTTGTTTATGTCCTTCTTAAAGTCCTCTAACATTATCATTTGAAGTGATTTTAATTCTGAATCTTGCTTTCTTAGTGATATGGGCAATTCAGGACTTTCTTGTGTCGGAGAACTAGGTTCTAATGATGCCAAGTACCCTGGGCTGCTGATGCTTATATTCTTGTGCTTGTCTTTCACCATCTGGATCTCCTTAGTGCTACCTGCCCTGTCTCTGACTGGAGCCTGTTATTCCTATTGTCTTGGTTGTATTAGAACTTTGTGGGGTGGGTTTCACTACTGGGGTTTGATCTGGGGCCCAAGATCTGCTCAATGCTCAGGCTCAGACAGGAAGGATCTAGTGCTCTGGGCCAGGAGCAAATTTCTGGTTCCTAGTGGGTCCCAGTTACTCTCTGTTTGGAGTCAGTGTTGCTGTTTTTTTACCTAAGTATTGCCTGGGTCAGAGCTCCTGGGAGGCCCACTTCCTCTGGCTTCTATGAGATTGGGGGAAGAGCTGCTGTTCAGGATCTGCTTAGTGTTTGGGCCCAGACAGGACGGAATCAGAGCTCCGGGTCAGGAGTGACTTTCTGTGTCCTAGTGGGTCCCAGTTACTCCCTGTTTTGGGCGGGTATGCTTACCTAAGATATTGCCCAGGTTAGAGCTCCTGAGAGGCTTCTTCCCCTGGGTTCTGTGAGATTGGGGGCAGAGCTGCTCACAAGGGATCTGCTTCATGCTCAGGCCCAGATGGGAAGGACTTCATTTTTTCTTAACCTGTGAGTCATGTTCCTTTTGGAACTTGAATGATTCTTTCATGAGAGTCAGCTAATAACACTAAAAAACAAAGATATTTACATAACCAGTTAGAAAAATACCAAAATTATTGTTAAGAAATGATAACAAACACTTTATGTTTTAAAGTTAACACAAAATGAGGACCTCTATTAAAGGATCTCAGCATTAAAAGAACCACTGGCATAGATTTTTAACAGTTGTCTGTTCCATGACTGCTTATGATGACTGCAATGTTTGCATGAATATTAAGTCCATACCATAGGGCTCTCTTCAATTATCTTAGTAGTGACCTGACCATAAAACCTATCCTCTGTCTCTCTGTGTTTCTGTCTCTCTGTCTGTTTGTGTGTGTATAAGAGAGATAGAGATAGAAATAGAGATAGATAGATGGAGAGAAAGAGAGAGAGAGAGAGAGAGAGAGAGAGAGAGAGAGAGAGAAACAGAGAGAGAGAGTGAGAGACAAAGAGACAGAGAGTATAGTGTATATTTACACCAACACAGTCATGAGTGCTCATACTACTACAGGGTTGCATCATACCGTTTGCATACGCCTAGAGAGATGATAAGCAACATTTGTCTTCCTCAATTTGTCTTTCTTCAATTTTATTGAGGCATAAGTTCTCACTCTACCTAAACCTTTCCAGATGGACTATACTGGCTTGTAAGTAAGCCCCAGATTTTTTTTCCTCTTATTCTGCCCAGTACTAGAGTTATGTGTGAGAATGCATGGTCATCCTTACATTTATTTTATTATTCATTGCACATTCTCAAGGATAAAACTTGTGTTCTCTTACTTTCTGGGTAGTAGCTAATAACTGAGTTATCTCCATAGTCTGATGGAATATCTTAATTTCTTGGAGGGCTAGGTCTCCCTGCCCTCCACACAAGGAGCTATGCAGGTATCTTAATGCATGTCATCCCCTGTGCTCCTGGCAGACTACCACTCTGCCTTTTCTTTCTCTTCATAGTTTTCCATATGCTCAATATTATCTCTCACTTCTCTCTGATTTTTTGGTTGTACAAACTCTCTCTCTCTCTCTCTCTCTCTCTCTCTCTATATATATATATATATATATATATATATATATATATATTACAAAGGTTATATTACAGATGTCAAAAGTACTATTAACACTTATTTTAATAGGTGTAGATTTGTGTATGTATATGTATGGGCATATATGTGTGTGCTAATGCACAGATTTCGATGTTTGTACACAGGTATCCATACACAAAATTGCATATGCATGTAGAAAGTGTCATTGTATTGTGCATTAGGACACTATCCATATTCTTATTTTTGAAATAGGGACTTTGTCTGAATCTGGAACTTTCCAATTCAACTATTTTGGCTGGTATAGAGCCTTAAAGATCCATCTACTACTGCCTCCCAACCATCTATCTGTAAGTATACTCTCACATAGCTGGGTTTTAGATGTGAGTTCTACCAAATGAATCCAGATTCTGAGCTTGCATTTCAAATACATTGTTGATAGTGACATCATTCCCGTCATACATTTTTCCTTAAACATTTTGGTCATTTAAGTTTTCAACTATTATCTACCATTTTTGCAATTATTGACACACAAAAGTTACTGACAAATTATCCAAGGAAAGGTTTTTCTCATGTTCAACTTCCATTCTTAAATTATGTTATCGTAGTATATAGGCAAACCATATCCATCCCTATGTCGTGCATGTTCTGAACTATGGCCTTATTTTTCTAATTGATGGTATTTCCTATCATCGTGGTTGTGAATACTAGTTTGCTAAGACACCCCAGAGCTGAAAATAGGTGGGTAGGAAAAGGGCAAGCTAAAAAGCTAAAAAATCACTCTTTAAGTTCTTCTGGATGATAACGCAGTTAGAGTGCTTATCTTCAAACCTGGCAATTAAATTCCATTCACAGTGCCCAAACTGTGGAACACAAACATCTAACTCCTAAATGTTGTGTTACAGTGGCAAGCATTGAATGTATATGAGTATACTCAGCCATATAAACTCACTAATGCATAAACACACACACACACACACACACACACACACACACACACACACACACAAGCACATACACAGAGGACCAAGGGAGTCCCAGCTTGATGATGGCAGATAAGGCAATACTCTTCTACATGTCCAGCTGCAGCCATGGGTTTACATTCTGTGTACTCTTTGGTTGGTGGTTTAGTCCATGGGTGCTTTGGGGGTTTTGGATGGTTTATATTGTTGTTCTTCCTAGGATGTTGCAAATAACTTCTTCACTGGGCTTCAGAAACTCAGTCCAATGTTTGGCTGTGAACATCTGCATCTGTACTAGTCCAGCTCTGGCAGTTTCTCAGGAGACATCTGTACCAGGCTCCTATCAACAAGCACTTTTTGGCATCAGCAATAGTGTCTAGGCTTGGTGTCCGCAGATAGGATGGATCCCGATTTCTGGCTGTCCCTGGATGAACTTTCCTTCAGTTTCTGCTCCACTTGATGTTGCTCCATTTATTTTTAACAGGAGGAATTCTAGATTAATATTTTAAGGTGGGTTTTCTAGCCCATCCATCAACTGGGGGCTGTGGCTATGCACTGAATACAGTCTTTACAGGTTCTATCTTCCTTTTGTTGGGTTTTTTGTCTAGTATACTCCCTGTTAGGTCCTGGGACCCTCTTTAGTCCCTGGCATCTGGAGATTAGAAGAAACTCTCTTGTTGTAGTTGAGATAGGAGCAAGCAGGGAGCTGGAATGGAAGATCCAAGAATTTCAGCATTCCTGAGTGTAAATTTTGTCAGGGTCATTTTTCTCCTCTTCTATAAGGCAATATGCAAACCTGAGAAGCAACACATAGCTCTGTAAAGATACTCATAGGAAATATGAAAGGTATACAAATTAATTAAGGGAGAACAATAAAAATAGAAAACTGCCATTCTTTAAAGGTTATTTTGATCACATAATCAAACTACCATATAAATTTTCTTTTATGCCATCTTAAATGATGGTATGCAATAACAAGTCAGAGAAAATTTGTACCAAATAGTTTTTTGCTGTATATAAATATTTAAGTCTCAGCCAGTCACAGATATGTCACCATGTACAGAGGTCTACATATGCATCTTGTTACTCTTGGTAATCTCATTCTTGTTCTTAGCCACAATCTTCAGGGATTTTCCTTTTGTAATGTGTGGTTGTTATCAACTTGGAAAAAATCCATAGCTTTTCCTTTTCTGTGGAAATGTAGGCGTAACCTCTTCCTCACTGTAATACATTCCCTGTCTTCCATTCTGACATTACAACATCTTTAAAATAAACAGTTGGCTTAGTTTAGGTGGTTTTATCCCCACAATCCAATGTCTTTCAGCAGCTGTAGTTTCTTGTTCACTGGCATTAAAAAAACAAAAAACAAAAAAAAAAAAAACAAAAAAAAAAACAACTATCACTGGAGGTCTATTTTTTTGACCTATATCTGTTACCATCTCTTTTAAAGTATGATTAGATCTCTCACAATTGCTTGTCATGTAGGATTATATGCTAAGCCTGTAACATGTTTTATATTATGCTATATAAAAAAGAACTGTGTCATCTTATTAGAAAACATGTGGGACCACTGTCTTTTTTATTTGTACGGGTATTCCCATAATGATCATAATGTCTAATAAAGGTGCCATTAGAGAATCAACTTTTTTTGAAGCTAAGGCAGTTGCCCATTGAAATCCTGCATATGTCTATTGTATGATGCACATATCTTGGTCTGCCAAACTCTATAAAATGTAATATAATACATTTAATTCATGTAATTATATTCATTTGTCAAATTTCCTTTATTTGGGTACCTTTAGGGTTACTTTCTGTGAGTAATGATGCTTTCTTTTATAATGAGCAGGTAAGACATTTATATATTTATATATTTATATATTTACATATTTATACATTTATATATTTGCTTATATAATGAGCAGGTAAGACATTGCCTCACAATTCCCTTGAATTATTGCTAAGTAATAGATAATTCTTTCTTTAAAGCTTTGCTGGTAATGTGATATTTTGTTTGTTTGTCTTTTAATGGAATTCTGAAACCTCTAGTATACTTCCTTTCTATATCTGACCAATTTCATTATTACCTGTGCCAGAGGGCCTAGAAGACCCATTTGGGATACTATGTGTATTATATACAGTTAATCGTTCCTATTCCTGATCATTTGTTTTAGCTGAATAAACAGGGAATTCAATTCAGAATCATTAAGAATAAGTCCAGCAGTCTCTATGTGTAAGACAACACTTCCAAATTATTAGGAATATTAGTTATTATACTAAGAGAATATTAAGCATATATTGATACCACAAGTCTTCCATGTAATTATGATTTTAGACCTGAAATATAGAAACTATCAACTACTCTACTTAAATCTTCTGATTTGTATCCTGCGTTTCCTGATTTATTAGCATCAGTGTAAAATGTAGTGGCTCCAAAAATTAGAATTTTTTTGTTATATGAGACAGAATCTTATTAGTTCTTTTTATGAACTGAAATCACTTGCTTTTATGGTATTTGTTGCTAATTTGTAGCATAAAAATTTTTGTCATGTTCTTTGTCAATGTTCATTCTTATGGAAACAATCTCAGCATTAGTAAAAGTTATCACAATGTCAAATAAATCCATTCAAGCTAATAGTTGAAGTATCATTTATCCTTTTATCATCAATTCAGAAACCTTTTCTGTTTGTATTTTTCTTTTTACACTGTTAATGAGTTAAAAATAGCCATTCTAAGATATCTTCCATCAGCCTAAAAATTCCTCTAAGGAATGAGTAGTAGACATAACTAAGATGCAGGCCATCTTTTGATTCTGTGACCTTGGCATTTAAGGCATTTAAGGTAGCCAAGCAACATAATGTCGTAGTTTGATTATCATATTTAGCCTGCACCATCACATTAGCAAAATGACTCTCTCTACACAGATAATCAGTAAAAACTTTGCCACATCTGGCTTGATTTTATCATGCTATCTGTTTCGCATCTTCTCTCTACCATAAGAACCATTGTAAATGTGATGCATTCTTATATTCCTTTTGCCATATCCTTCCAGTCTTGGGAGATTATTCTAATTTTAATAGTCCAAGAAGTTAGGATTTCTTTTACAAATGATGAAAGCGTTATAAAATTAATAACACTTTTCTTAATTATCCTCAGTTCTAACAAATTCACGGTTGCTATTTGAATTCCCAATAATTCTGTAGATGATCCTCATCTGCTGGTCTTTTTTGTATACTAACCAGAAAAGTTCATGCTTTCGAATAACATTTGATTGGCTTTCTCTTATTTTATCTTCTCTCTACACCTGAATATTTTCCATAATCAATATTTTAAGTTCCTCTCTTATGGTCTGTGTCCATGCTTCATATCTCTTCTTTTGTTGTTCCTTCTGTTATATAAGTTTCTTTATCCTCTGTTCAAGGTTCTACATCCACATTTTAATTATTCTCTATATTGTAATTCTGATATTCTGATGTCTATTTTATTTTGATTGATTAATTTTAAAAGATTCTTCTTCAAACTTTTTTTTTCATTACTCATTATTTTCTCTCTGCTGCTCAGTGTGATCTGCGAGATAATGCAGCCTTTGTTTTATCTCATATATGAAATTCTGCATCTTTTGTTCTAGCATCTTTTTCAGAACCTGTCTCCAAGCTTCATTTTCCTCTCTCTTTTGCTTATCAGGACCTATAAAACCCTGTTCCTTAAGTTCCAGTATTTACTCTAGACCATGTTACCACATCATAAATTTATGTCTCAGTTGTTCATGGTGCTTTATAAATTACTGTATCTTCTGTTCTAGGTCATGCTTTCATAATTCATTTTCTCTTTATGTTTTAATTCTGATATTGTATCATCTACTTAATTTGATTTACTAACTTCAGTAAATTATCCTATGGATGCTGTTTCCAAATTTTATTAATATCTCTTTTCTGTTTAATCTGACCTATGAAACTCTGCATTTTTCTAGTATCTTTTCCAGCTCCCGTCTCCAACATATAAAATCTTCTAATCACTTTTCTAAGGTTTGTATTTTTTTTTCTGCTTAGGGCCTTGTCTTTCCAGATGACATAGTAAACCAAATACTTAACATTGTAATAATGATAGCTTTCAAAGTGCTAAGTTTCTTAAAATCCATCCAGTTAAACCATCCAAAATATCATCCCATAATCCAAATGATATGTATTGTGTTTCACATCTTTAAATATCTAATATATTTATAAATTTTAATACCTGTTCTGAAGCTTCTTACCTCTGTCTCTTTTTTTTGGTGTTTGACTCAGGACACTGCAGTTCTCTTTACTTTTTTTATTCCAAGGGATTGCCTCATTGAAGTAGGACCACTGACCTATGTGCTTCAGAGCTATCTTTATCTTTGGATGTTGTGGGGAGCCGACAGAAGACAGCTATCATCCTTGCAGCCATTTTGAGTCATATACCCTAACAAGAGACTTGATTACATTAGCCTACATCAGCTGAGCACACTCTGATAACATCTTGTTTTAGATACCCAGGATCTTCCCTTAGGTGTGTGAGACTTAAAGGTGTGATTTAGAGCTGAGACTTAAGGGCATGACTTAGAGATTAGATTTAGAGATAAGGCCTAAGGGCATGACTTAAGGGAGTCACTTAGAGGCATGGTTTAGAAGTGAGACATATAAAAGGAAAGAGGTAGAGAGAAGAGAGATCAGAGAACCAGACAACAGATTATTTGACAAGAGTACAACTTGGAGTTAGTTATTAGGCACTTGGAAGATCATTAGACATTAGGTAGCAGGCACTTGGAAGAAGTAACTTGGGATTTGGAGGCACTAGGGACTAGGAACTCAAGACTTGGGACTTGGACTAGGAAGAGAGACTGAAGAGTAAATGGGATTGAATCACACTCAGTTTGGTCTCCATTCCTCGAATCCGTCCTCACTCTCTCTTTTGCTGAACCCCAATCCATGGACCGAAGCAGCTTGGGGCAGTGCAGACTCTAACAACATATCCTCCAAGGCTTTTGGCAGTGCTGGCTCTAACACTGACAGAGCGGCTCGCAACACTTTTAGCCTCCAATTCTGGGCAGCTCAGGCCTTGACAGGTTGGGTTGCAGCTGGTAGCTTGTGCACTGATCTAAGGCAAAATGCATTGCAAGCAGTCAGTATAGTGGATCTGGCTATCCTGTGTACTTTTTAAATAAAGGTAGTTCAGAAAAGCAAGCACAGAAAGGCCTGCTCAGGCAGAAATGCCCAGATCAGCCTGCAGTGTCTGCTAGAAGGCTTTGGAAAATTAATTGCCACTTTTTCAGCTGGTGATCCTGATCTCCACAGGCACTACTTACTGCCCCATATTCCTTAGTCTTTATTTAGGCTCAGTGAACCCCAACTGTATTGTAGCACTGGAATTGCCTAAGTCCCAGGTTAAGGCTGGGGTGTTGTCTCTGGTTGTCACAGTCTTGAGACTTGGGGTGGAAGTTTTTCTCTGTAGACACCTTAGACCCATTTATCATTTAACTTTCACACTACTGCAGCTTTAGGGCATGGCTTTAGCTGTTTATTTATTTTTTTTTTTTGTGGGGTTGTCAGCAGGAAAGATGCGGTACACACAGGATCCTTCTGCAGATGAAGCTTTAATGCATCTTGAGAGCGAGATCACAAGCTTCTTCAGGCAAAGAGAAGTGGAGGACCCCAAGGACAGAAAACCCATCCCTTATATAGAGCCTAACGCTCACTTAGGACGTGGCAGCTCCTGACAGGCTCCCGCCTTCTCAGACCGTTTAACATATGGCCTGGTCACACTCGCCAGGAAGGGGTGATGCGTAGGCATATGCACACATTTTTGTTTACTCTACCTAGGACATGAGCATGTGCACACACCGTAATGTAATGGCGGAGCCGCTCCCCACATCTGCCCCTTCTCTTTTAATTGACCATTATGGGAAAAGTCACTGAAGGAAAAAGCTGTGGGCCAGGCAGCCACCCGCTGTTCACCAAGAAGGGGTCACTGAAAAACCCTTCCTTAACCAGTGGGGCAGGCCTGTGTCTCATCCTTCATCTGAGGTGCAATGGGAACTCGAGCCCTCCCAGATATTAGAAGGTGAGAGCAACCTAGTGTCAGGTCTCGAGGTGCAATGGGAACTTGAGCCATTCTCAAGCCCGGACTAGGCTCCCAAGGGTAGCAAGGAAATGACGAGCACCCATCTCTCGTGCAATGGAGTTATAGCTCCCGGAGGTGCAAGGGCCGCCCGAAGGGATTCAGAAAAGATAGTGACTTTGTTCCGACAGGTCTTTTGGCCGATCCTTCATCATAGCTATCCAAAAAGCAGCAGAATTGCCCTGCTCCAGCGCTACAAGTGCCTGTGCAATCACCACCCTATCCTGTTGCCGCTGTGCCTTAAGTCTACAAGTGAGCCAGAGCGTGAGCACCAGACCGCAGCAGAGCACGGCTCCAAAAAGTCCCACCCCCACCCATTCCTTAAAATAAGAAAAGATTGAGGAGATCCAGGTAGATAATCCCTCTGTTAGGGTCAAGTCTAATAGAATTCACTTCAATAATGGCAAATATAAAGTTGGATACATTGACTAGTTCTATTGGGAGAAGGGATAACAGTAAAGCACAAACTTCCTTTTAACATATAGGTATTGCTGGTAATAACTGCATGGCTTTGCTCATCTAGTGGGATAAATGCAAGGCCCAGAGTCCTATTCATTGTGAAAAAACGCGGGAACACCTGTGCATTATGCATAACTGGCATGGGTAGCGGGAAAGTGTTCATGATTGCCCATCTCTGAACTCCCATAGCACTAGGAACTTGAAGGAGGAAGCAGGTTATCAGCAGGCTGAAGTTCAGCATCTTGGTCCAATTCAGGTCCCTTTTTTGCATCTTGGTCAGGCTCGATCACTCTTCTCGTCAGTCTTGCTGGGATCCAGAATGGGACTTCCTCGCCCTGAGGGAAAACACAAACAGCTCCCCTGGATCTTATTAAAATAGGATCTGGTCCTTTCCACTCATTAGATAACACATCCTTCCATTTGACCAACTCCTTAGGTCGAGCAGGCTCTGAGCAATGATGATCGGCTGCAGAATGGCCTTGCTAGTCTAAATTCAAATAATTAAGAGTGAATAGGGCCATAGAAATGGCCACCCTAGGGCCAGGGAGAGGAAAATCCTTCAGAACCCCTCTTTGTTTAGTCAAATAAGTTTTTATGGTGCAGTGGGCGCGCTCCACAATGCCCTGGCCTTGCGGGTTATAGGGTAAACCCGTCAAGTGGGTGACACCCATCTTTGCACAGAACTGAGAAAATTTCTTAGAAGTATAAGCAGGGCCATTATCTGTCTTTAGGATCGTTGGCACTCCAAGCCTCAAGACAGTGTTGAATAACATGAGAGGCCTTTTCACCTGCCAGAGGAGTGGCCGAAATAACCCCAGAACAGGTGTCAATGGAAACATGAAGATATTGTAATTTTCCAAAATTTGGTATGTGAGTGACATCCATCTGCCAAATCTGTAACGGCTGTATGCCTCAGGGGTTAATCCCCACTTGTAGTGTGGGCAGGAACTCACAACAGTTTTGACAAGAAATGACAATATTTCTAGCTTCTTTTCTGGAAATAGAAAACCTACGGCGCAAAGTCTCCGCCGTCACATGAAAATTATCATGAAAGGCTCTTGCCAAATCTACAGATGATTGTAGCACAGCCGCCACTAATTTGGTAGCTTGATCAGCAAGATCACTGCCCCTGCTCATTGGGCCCAGAAGGCCAGAATGGGCACGAATATGAGTGATGAACACTGGAGTCTTTCTAGTGAGCAGAGCCTGTTGAATATTAAAAAAGGCAGTAGATAGGAGGCTTGTGGCTTTTATAATTCCCGCCACTTCCAAAACTTTAACAGCATTAACCACATACACAGAATCAGAAATAATGTTAAGGGGAACTGAAAAAACCTTAAGGACTTCCAAGACCATATGGCATTCTATTAATTGGGGAGAGGTAGTTGTAAACTGTTTTGTGACCACTTTCTCTCCCACTACATAGGCCCCCAAACCGGTGGAGGATCCATCAGTATATACTGTCAAGGCACCCCCAATTGGCTGGGAAGAGGTAACCCTAGGAAATACCAGGGGATGTTGAGAAGCAAAATGTAAAAGCAGGTAATGGGGATAATGATTATCAATTTTGCCCAGGAAGGTAGACACTAATATTGCCCAATCATTGGATGTAGCCGCCAAAACCTGAACTTGATGAGCTGTATAGGGGATAAAGAGGTCAGCTGGTTCTTTCCCAAAATGTGATATAGCCAATTTTATGCCCTGAATCGCAAGCTGAGCAACCATTTTTGGGTACCACTCAATGACCTTGTTGGGAGACACATTGCAATGGACCCACAAAAGGGGTCCTCGCTGCCACAAAACAGCAGTCGGCAGTCCATGGGTCTGTAGTATGCACAAAGCAAATGAACTAGAGGGGTCAACTCGTTTTAGTTGAGCATGTTGTAAAGCTTCCTCAACATGGTGCAGCGCCTGACGGGCAGCAGGGGTAAGATATCAGGGTGAGATAATCTCAGACTCCCCTTCCAAAATGGCAAATAGAGGTTTTAAGGTCATTGTAGGGATTTTCAAAAATGGACGTAGCCAAATAATATCCCCCAAGAGCTTTTGGAAATCATTGAGAGTGTGGAGTCTGTCTTTGCGAATCTCCACCTTTTGAGGATAGACATAATCAGGGAATATAGAGGTCCCCAAAAACTCTCCAGTATGAGCGAACTGGACCTTTTCTGTTGCCAACCTTAAACCCCGATGTTCTAACAAACGGGTCAACTGTGGATAAACCTGTTCTAGCATATGAATATCTTGATGAGCAATCAGAGTATCATCCATATAGTGGAAAATAAGAACAGTGGGAAACTTGGATTGTAATGGAGCCAAGGCAGCCTGCACAAAAGCCTGGCAAATGGTGGGGCTGTTTGCCATGCCCTGAGGCAAGACCTTCCACTGATATCGTTTATCTGGCCCGGCATGATTAATAGTGGGCACTGTAAACGCAAAGCCGGGCCGATCCTGGGGGCATAAGGGAATAGAAAAAAAGCAATCTTTAATTTCTACTATAAGCAGAGGCCATTTCTGTGGAAGGGCAGAAAGAACAGGGAGCCCCCTCTGAATAGGTCCAAAAAGGTTCATCTAGGCATTGATGGCTCTAAGATCATGTAAGAGCCGCCATTTGCCCGATTTATTCTTGATTGCAAAAATGGGTGTATTCCAGGGTGACATAGAGGGTTCAATGTTTCCTAGAATGAGCTGTTCTTTTACTAATTTTATGACGGCTTCAATTTTTTCGGAGGAAAGTGGCCACTGAGGAACCCACACCACCTCTTCCGTTTTCCATGGTATAGGCAAGAAGCCCTCAGCGGCCCCTAGGAAAAACCCAACCCCTTTTTTATCTTGCTTATGTTTAGGAGATATGGGTTCAGTTCTTCCTTGATGAGACTTCCCCAGGCCCTGTCCATGTTCATATCCTATCTTATTCATGATAGCCTTTGCCTGGGTTGAATATGAGGCATCATAATGGTCATTAGATAGAGCAAACCCCATGTCTTGTAGAACATCTCTGCCCCACAGATTGACAGGCAGAGGGAGTACATATGATATAAAAGAACCTCGCTTCCCATCAGGAGCTTCCCACTGGAGGAGGGCAGAACTCATGGTGGGGCTGGACTGATATCCCAAACCTTGTAAGGAATGAGAAGATTTTATGACAGGCCACGCCTTAGGCCACCAATGTGTAGAAATAATACTCTTGTCTGCACCCGTATCTAGTATCCCCTCAAACCGTTTTCCCTGTACCTTAAGAATCAATTTTGGTCTCTCATTTAATGAGATCATTAGGTAAGCAGAGTCTGTTCCAGTTGATCCAATCTCTTTTTCCTCCCCTATGGATATATGTTCGCTTCCCGGCAGCAGGAGCAGCTGGGCAATGTGATCCCCTTTGCTAATAGAGAACACCCCTTTTGGGCAAGAAAGAAGAACCTGTAGTTCAGGAGAGTGTTGAGTATCCACTATGCCTGGCATGACTAATAGGCCTTGCAGAGCGAGTGATGCTCTTCCCAATATTAGCCCTAGGGTACCCGGAACGAGCACAACTGGCTCCACAGGGACAGGTTGAATTCCCATCCGGGGGATTAGTAAGAAGTCGGCGGCGGCGTGCAGGTCCAGTCTGCAGGGAATCTCTGGGAGGGCTCCTGGCTCCCTGTTCTTTCCTCCTCTTGCTGATGTGCCCAACGGGTCCTGTATTTTTGTGGGCCCGAGGACCGAGGGCCCGTTATCCCGTTTTTTGACTGGCCGTTAGACTGAGTTCCCAAAGGGGGAAGAAGCCGTCCTTTAAGATCTCTGACTGACCTACAGGCTGCAGCCCTATGATAGCCCTTGCCACATCTACTGCATAATGTTGGGGCATCCCTACCTGTTGTACTGTTGGGACAATTTCTTTTTATATGTCCGGGCTTACCACATCCAAAACAAACTCTGTCTCCCTTCATTACTTTCTTTTGGGATTGTAGAATGGCAGCCACCAATCCTGCGTTAGTGAGAGGCCCTCCAAGTTCTCGGCAGGTCCTCAACCAGTCCTGTAGCCCTTTGTTTTTTCTTGGAGCAATAGCCACACGGCATTCTTGGGTAGCTTGTTCAAAAATTAGTTGTTGAATAAATGGTTCTACAGGGCCAACATCACTGAAGATGCGGCCTGCAGCTTCTGTCATTCTAGCCACAAAATCAGAGAAAGACTCCTGTGGTCCCTGAATAATCTTTGAAAGCTGAGTATTAGCTTCCCCCTTTTTTGATAATGTTTTCCACGCTCTGATGGCTGTAGCTGCGACCTGGGCATACGCCCCCCAATGATAATGTGTTTGGTCCGCAGCATAGGCTCCTTGCCCTGTTAATAAATCAGTGGTCCATTCTCTCTGCTCTGGGGTCAACACGTTGGCATTAGTCCGAGCCTGGGCCTGAGCTGCTTCTTGCCATAAAGCTTTCCACTCCATATATTGGCCCATGCTAGGTAGAGCGGCCTGAGCAATCATTTGCCAGTCGGCCAGGGTAAGAGCATTGGTGGCGAGCCTGTCCAATTGTACCAAAGTAAAATTAGCGCTGGGGCCATATTTGCGGACCAACTCAGCCAGTTCTTTTAATTGTGCAAAATCCACAGGTGCATGTACTCTTCCCCCATTTTCTGTTTCAAATACTGGATAGGCCATCCTAGGCTTTCTTCTGACCTTTTCTGGCAACAGGGAATACTCCACCGAGGGGGCATAGGAAGAGGCATATGGTGGAGGTGGAGGTGCGGAGGGGATGGTCTTTCTTAATGGGGGCCTAGCCTGAGGCCTCTTACCTCCGTTATCATCTGGGTGATATCTTTCTGCCTCATATCTGACAGCCTCCTCCTCCAGATCCGCCTCATCGGCAGGATCTAAAGTATCAGTGTCAGACAAACCATCAGAGCTGTCTGATTCGTCCAGATCTAGTCCCTCTAAGGACGGATAGAGGCAGTCTCCATCTTTAGTTTCTTGTTTATTAGTTGATTCTTTTCCTCTCTTATCAAGAGGATCCTTGCTAGCCTTTTTTGTTTGAGTACTCTGTTTTTTACGTGCACCTAGTCTCTCACTACGTTCGGTTTCTGACATGCTGTCCTGAACGGTTTCTAGCAAAAGCTGTCCCTTTCTCACTACTGTCTTACAATTCTCATCTTGCAAGCAGTTTTTCACCAGTTTCCAAATTGCTACTGTGCCCATTCTCAAATCATTGCTATCGCGATGCCTTTCTAGGTCTTTCCCCAGCTTGTTCCAACAGGGGAGGGCCAACGACCCGGAGACTGCGAACCAGGGAGCGACGCGATCCACCTCCTTCATGAAATTCCTCAGCATCCGTTGATCAACCTTTATGTCGCGCTGTTTCAAGACCGTCTCTAAGGTGGTGAGGACAGAGTGAGACGAACACATGACGGCTGCGGCTTATCTACGTCCGACTGAACACCGTCTCAGAAAACCGTAAGATCCAGCCTGCGGCTTATCTACGTCCGCCTTACGGCTGGTTCAGAACTGAAAACGAAAGCAGCCCTCGAAAGCGGCTTATCTATGTCCATCTTACTGTTGGAGGGTAAAGGCTGGGTGTTGTTAATAAGACGCTTTATCAATCTTAGCCAGCGGTGTTCACACAATAGGCACCATGAAAACAAAGCAATAAAAGGAGCAAAACGAGCACTGTAAAAATGACAGCAAAAATGAGCCCAAAACACTCAGGGACAGACATACCTCTCCAAACTTACTGCTGCAGTTCTGAATCCTCCTCTAACGAGGGGTTCTCCAAGGTGCTGGCGATGTCAAGGCGTTCCCGGGTTTCGGCACCAGATGTCCCGCGCTAACTCCCACCAGCAGGAAAGACGCGGTACACACAGGATCCTTCTGCAGATGAAGCTTTAATGCATCTTGAGAGCGAGATCACAAGCTTCTTCAGGCAAAGAGAAGTGGAGGACCCCAAGGACAGAAAACCCATCCCTTATATAGAGCCTAACGCTCGCTTAGGACGTGGCAGCTCCTGACAGGCTCCTGCCTTCTCAGACCGTTTAACGTATGGCCTGGGCACACTCGCCATGAAGGGGTGACGCGTAGGCATATGCACACATTCTTTTTTACTCTACCTAGGACGTGAGCATGTGCACACACCGTAATGTAATGGCGGAGCCGCTCCCCACATGGGGTGAACTTTTATCTCTTGTTAGTTGGTCAATAAGCCCCACTTTGAGCACCAATTTCTTGCTGGAGTTTTTGACCCCAATAAGCCCATAAAAACACACAACCCAGTTATTAAACTTAAAAACTGTATGCCTAGATTGAGCAGGTCTAACACTATACTACCTTATTCCACAGTTATAAAACCCTTTGCTAGAAAAATTTCTGCTGGACACGTGGTTCTGCTCTGTGATTGCTACTTCCATCTCTGTCTTTTATCCTTCTCTACTCATCCTCTTCTACTACTCTTCCTGTCCCTATTTTGAAAAACATCTAGTTTCAACTGTCCCTTCCACTCCCCAGTCACTGGCTTTAGCCTTATATTGACTAGTTAAAATATGGAGAAAATTTGTGTGAGGTCACCTGAGTACATGATTGACTGCTTATTAGTGGTGGTAATTCCTCTTGATGAAGCAGAATTAACATCACAATACAAACAGCATCAGGACAACCCACAGCAATAAGTGATTTGGACAAGATTCTCAACTGAAAAAAAAATAAAATCAGCAGAAAATATTTTAGAAAAAATGGCATGAGGCTATATCTTTTACTACCAAGTCTTCTGCTATTCTATTCTTTCTTTTCTTGTATTGTGAGAAGATAGAAGGGTTCATATGGAAAGAGAGAAAAGTCTTACTCACATGTCATTAATTGTGTTGATATATGTGGTGTGTGAGTGAGTAAGTGAGTGTGTTTGTGTGTGTGTGTGTGTGTGTGTGTGTGTGTGTGTGTGTGTGAGAGAGAGAGAGAGAGAGAGAGAGAGAGAGAGAGAGAGGTTTGTACTTGGTTACTTATCTAGTATCTACATACATTTGAGCATGTGTGTATGTGTGACACTCTAAGGTGGACTTTGGCTGTATCCTTAAAAACATTTACTATTCTTTTATTGTTTTCTTTGCATCTTTTCCTGCACTTTGTGCTCAATGGTTCAGATATCCACCTATCTCATTTCTCTTAACATTCAGAGTCATATGCCATACCATTAGCAATAATGAATAACTGAAGCCATGATAGCACAACAATTACTTTATCCACTATGTAAGAATTAATGATTTTTATTTGTCAATAGTCTTCAATAAGACCCCATGATAGGCTGTGTTACGTTTTAAACCATAATCTCCTCTTTTTGTCTATTTTACCTTTGTATTGCAGGAGTAACAGTAGAATAGAAAGGTTTTCTGAATTTCCCTTTTTTGGCTTAATCTAAAGAGAGTTCAATTTAGTCTCAAACATGCAAATAAGTGATGTATGACCCATCTCAGATGTTTCTTAAAAGTTAAAACAGAGTCTCTTTCACATGGTACTACTAGACATGTGATCTTGATATTGTCATCTAACAAGAAAATAGAAAAATAGACACAGTGCTCTTAAGAAACATGACTCACTCATGGCACACACCAAGCTGAGTACCAAGTTTCTCATCATCTTACCAGGATTCTAAAACAATTGAGATAAACCCAGGGCAAGTGAACAGCCATGCCATTCCAAACCACTGGAATATGTCCTACAATCAGATTTCCTGACAACTAAACATCTGATCTGACCTCAATGTACTGGTGAGGATGTGACATTTGTTAAGTAAATATATGTCTGTATATTTTCTGGGTGAAGATATTAATTATAAACCTAGAACCATGCTATAGAATTGTATTCATAAACCACGGTTTATACATAAAAAACTGTAATTATTTCTTTTTCATCAAATGCACAAAATTTTACTTGGAAGTGAAAAATAGAGCATGCAAATAAACAAATTTAAGGTGAAAATAGCTCAGTGTAACATTTCTATCTAAATGGTGAGATTTATTTTGACCAAACATCAAATAAGTATAAAAGAGAATGTCTGATAGCAAAGAGGAGAAATACAGTTCACAATTTAGTACAAAATAGTTTAATTTTATTCCTGTAACCATCTGCATAGTCCCAGGTGGGTGTTTTAAGAAATTTTTGAAACCAAGTAAACAAAAAAGCACTTCTTCCACAAATTAATTCAATTTTGCACAGAAAAAAAAAATCACAATTTTTGCAAGCATATTTTCTTGTTTATACTTGTTTACGATTGTGGGAAAGTTTATTAAAACCAGAAATCATAAAAACAGGTTAATGAAGAAATGTATGTTTGTTACTCGAGTAACAGCACCCTAGTAGAAAATCTCAGATACCAGAGACCCAAGAGGTTTCAGGACCCAACAGGGAGGACATTAGCCAAAATAATACCCAACAAAGGGGTGATAAAACTTGTAGAGACTGTATTCACTGGAAAATCATGCTATTCAGTCTTAAAATAAAAGCAAAAATTCTCTTCTGATTTAGAGGAGTTGGGAAGAGAATTTTTATGCTTGATTCAGGAAGAAGCCACATTGTCTACTAGTAAAATTTGGAAGCCCAATTTATTTATAAAACATTAATATTAAATACACCATGACACAGAAAATCATACACCCCAATGTGTAACTATTTTTTCTTTACATATGTATGCATATGCACATACATATTCATTATTTATACAATGTGGTTTTACCATATTTTTCCCTCCAATCACACCTCCCAGATCTTCCACACCTCCTTACTTATTCAACTATATGTTTTGTCTGTTTCTCAGAAAAAAAGAAAGAAAAAGAAAAATCAGCAACCATGCTAAAAGATCAATAAATTAAAATGCATAGAAAACATCTACCAAAACACTGAGTTTGTTTTGTGTTGGCTAACTACTCTTCTGCATGCAAGCTGCCAGAAGTATGCTAGATATGCCTAGTGATACTCCATTGGCAAACACAAATTTTCCCTTCACTGGAATGCATCAATTTGAAGTGACTTCTTAGCTAATGGTGAGATTTTGTGTCACATTCGCTTCTTATTACTGGGTATGGTTTGATTTGAAACTAGAGAACCCAGGGTTCCTTTTTCATTTTTGTACATCACTCTTGAGTATCTAATTCTGTTTCCAGTGGGTAAAATGTGCCACTTCTTTGGGTGAACTGAATTGAATGTTCTCAAGTAGAAACCTAGTCTAGCCTATTCAACTCCTTCCTCCATTACTAGCAACATAATTCTTGCCCCTTCCCGTGTGTGTGTGTGTGTGTGTGTGTGTGTGTGTGTGTGTGTGTGTGTGTCTGTATGCAATCCAACTAACCCAACAGTAGATGAACTAAGATGGTGCAGATGAAATAAAAACCCTGGGAATTAGGACAGTTTCCCACAAAACTTCACTTCAATGACTGCTGGAAACAGATGGCCCAAAACAAAGCTTGCCAATTTACAGGATTGTAGATAGGAGGTCTCATAGTCAAGAAACACAGCTAAGGGTGTGGAATCTATGCTTGACAACCTATGAGTCCATGTTTAATTTTTATTGTAGCTCTATATCAAGGCAGAAGTTTTGTCATCAAAAGACCACACAAAAAATATGATGGGAAGCTTTATTTATTACTTCAGTCTGAAGTATGGGTGACCTATCGTGATCAGCAGATACTTCCAAATACATTTTAAGAACTATTTGTCTTTCTAGAGCTTGTCACTGTCTTATTTCAAGTTTTATGTATTACCAAATAGAGATAGCAACACCTTAAAAGATTGCAAATGACTCCAGCTTATAGACAACACCTGAAACACCCAGCCCCTTGAGACTGAGCAACAACTCAATTATTAGACTTTGCACATGTTGGTCAGTGTTGGGCAAAGTAATGTGTAGTGGTGATTTCTCTGTATGTATGTCTGTACTACATGAACATTGTTCAATCAGGCCACTGTTTGGTATTAGATCTGTGCATTTTGGGAATCAAAACCAGGACTTCTGTGGAAGAGCTGTAAGTGCTAAGTTCTGAGTCAAGTCTCTAAACTATAAATCGAACATTTTCTTGGCCAAGTGCTGTCCTGGAAATTTTATAATTTTATGTGGCTGCCCATAGCATTTTCACGTCTGCTTCCACAGCCAGTGAGTCCCTCACGGACCACGCACTGGCAGCTGTGCTGGGGGAGGATCCGACCTCAACCCCAGTTACCTGATTCACTGCAGTAGTACCAAAACAGAAACCAAGACAAGACAGACACAAAGATAATGACAAAGACAGCGGAGCCGCACTCAGACACACTCCACTCATACAGACCTACCTCCAAGGGGCTGTCGGGGGTCCTGGGTGGTCGCATGAATCCTAGACGTCCTTCCCGGTCAGGGAACCAGAATGAAAGACCCCCGAGGGGACCCTATCTCAAGTCTGGACCGGCGCTCACCCACGGACACACGAGAGACCTCCTTGATGCATTTGCATAAGGTAGTTTAATAACAAGGGCCCTTGGGTTGAAACCCGTCCCACGCAGGAAACAAGGGATTTCGACCCCGAACCCCAGAGGCGGGAGCTATTTATGGGTAGGGGTAGGGAAAGGCGGGAAAGTTTGGCGCGGTTATACATGATTGGTTATTTCAAATATCAGCAACTTTCAGAGGCGGCAGGATGGCTAGTTAGGACTTGTCTGGGCATGCCTTTTTATTTTTCTTTGTGGCCAGGAATGTGTCTTCCTGCTTTGGGCCTACCCCATCCACAGGTGGATTTTCTTCCCTGAGGCTTGAGGAATGTATCGGGGCAGTGAAGGCCAGAAATCCTACATTCAGTTCCGCCTTCCTGGAACTAATGAGCCTGTATATATTTTATAAAATGGTCTTTATAATTTTTCACTCTACAGTGTGTGGGTGTTGGGCCCTGGATGAGGTAACTTTATTTAACCTGTGCCTTTGGTCACGTAGCACATAGGTAGAGGGCGTGATTAGCAGGTCTCCACCTCCAGAGATTAAAATATTAATGAGTTACCTAAAGGCTGGGGGGGTGTAGCTAATTAAGTTATCCCCTCCCCTTTTCCCCCTCCCTATAAAAAGTCAAGGGAGCCTGAGTTTTGGGGGGAAAGCGCATACCATTTACACCCATTCACCACACCATGAACAATAAAAGCTTTGGAAAACTCCACGTGTTGCCTGGACCTTCCTGTGCCTGCCACCAGACTGCCAGCTTTTGGAACTTTGGAACCCTGGACCCTTCTGGCGAAGCCGAGGCAGCTGTGTGCATGTGGGACCTTCGGCCAGTGGTGTGGGAAGTGCAGCGGGACACCACCGCAGGCCTTCGTGGGATCCCCCTGACTTTCCTTCCCCACATGTGGGTTCATTTCTGGATCTTCAATTATATTCCATTGATCTTTCTACCTGTCTTTGTAATGACACCATGCATTTTTTATCACTATTGCTCTGTAGTACAGTCAGTGCTGGTGATTCCCCCAGAAGTTCTTTTATTGTTGAGAATAGTTTTCACTATTCTAGGTTTTTGATTATTCCAAGTGAATTTGCAAATTGCTATTTCTATCTCTATGAAGAATTGATTTGGAATTTTGATTGGGATTGCATTAAATCTGTAGATTGCTTTTGGCAAGATGGCTATTTTTAGTACATTAATTCTGCCAATCTGAAACTAATAGTGAAAGACCCCAAAGGGAGAATCCCACTCAAGTCTCAGGACGGTGTGCACCCAAGGACTCATAAGAGACCGGCTTGATGCAAACAAATGAGGCAGTTTAATGGCGGAGCACTCTGGGTCAGCACATGTCTCAAGCAGGAGACAAAGGAACTGACAGCAAGGCTCAAGGATTTAAGGTTTTTATAGGCATGGGGTGGGGGAAGGGGGGAACTTTTGAGCGGTTATACACGATTGGTTGTTTTACAATTTTTGAATATCAGCAGGCTGTACAGGTCGATGGGGGCAGAGTGCGGTTTCTGCAGGCAGATCTTTATCTAGGAAAGAAAAGCATCTAGTTAAACTTAAATTACAGTTTCCTGGAACACTGAGCAGACCTCAAAAGGGGGGAGGGTTGGGGAGGAACACTAGATGGCCCATTAATCATTTCTACATACCCGAGGCAAATCCCTATTTCTTTTAAAAAACATTCTTGTATACCTTTATCTTTATGGCCAGCCAGTTCCTTGGATAATTCAACAGACCTCTGTCTTGTAACTCCACATCCTCTGTAACTAATTAACTGCGCCAAAACCTGCTGACATGCATTTTTAACTATTTTCGTTAGGGAAAAGGAATCACAGAGCCCCGCTATTCTTATTAGTTTGGGCCTACTTTAAAATTTTCTTTCAATAGAAGAGAAGGTGGGGAAGACTCTCAAATACCTATGCACAGGGGAAAGCTTCGAGTACAGAACGCCAATGTCTTATGTTCTAAAATCAAGAGGACCTAATAAAACTGCAAAGCTTCTGTAAGGCAAAAGAAACTGTCAATAGAACAAAAAGGCAACCAACAGATTGGGAAAAGATCATTACCAATCCTACATCTGATAGAGGACTAATATCCAATATATACAAAGAACTCAAGAAATTAGACTCCAGACAACCAAATAACCTTATTGAAAAAAATAGGGTACAGAGCTAAACAAAGAATTCTCAACTGAGGAAAGTCGAATGGCCAAAAGGTACCTTAAGAAATGCTCAACATCTTTAGTCATCAGGGAAATGTAAATCAAAACAAACCTGAGATACCACCTCACACCAGTCAAAATGGCTAAGATCAAAAACTCGGGTGATAGTAGATGCTGGAGAGGATGAGGAGAAAGAGGAACACTCCTACATTGTTGGTGGGATTGCAAGCTTGTACAACCACTCTGGAAATCAGTCTGGTGGTTCCTCAGAAAATTGGACCCAGCTATACCACTCCTGTGCATATACCCAGAAGATGCTCCAACATATAACAATGATATATGCTCCACTATGTTCATAGCATCCTTATTTACAATAGCCAGAAGCTGGAAAGAACCCAGATGTCCTTCAACAGAAGAATAGATAGAAAAAATGTGGTACATCTATACAATGGAGTGTTACTCAGCTATTAAAAATAATGAATTAGAGAAAATTTTAGGTAAATGAAAAGAACTATAAAATATCATCCTGAGTGAGGTAACCTGATCACAAAAGAACACACATGGTATTTATTCATTGATAAGTGGATATTAGCCTTCAAAGCTTGAAATACCCAAGATTCAAATCACAGACTACATGAAGGTCTTGAAGAAGGAAGGCCAAGTGTGGGTGCCTTGGTCTTACTTAAAATGAGTGACAAAATACTCAAGGGAACAAATATGGTGACAAAGTGTGGAACAGAAATTGAAGGACGGGCTGTCTGGAGACCATTCCACCTCGGTATCCATCCCATGTGCAGTCACCAAAGGTAGACGCTGATGTGGATATCAGGAAGTGCATACTGAGAAGAGCCTGATATAGCTGTCTCCTTAGAGGTCTGCCAAAGTTTGACATATTCAGAGGCATATGCTCACAGCTAACCATTGATCTGATCAAGGGTTTCCTAATGGAGGAGGTAGAGAGAAGACTAAAGAAGCTGAAAGTGTTTGTGGCACCATGAAGAGAGCAACAAAACCAACCAACCAGAGCTTCTTAGGTCTAAACCTGGAAGCACATAGTGAGGGACCCACGACTCCATCTGTATATGTATCAGAGGATGTCCTTGTTGGGCATACATGGGAAAGGAAATTTTTGGTCCCATGAAGGCTGGAGTGGGGGGACTCAAGTGTGGGGAGATGGGAGTGGGGCATAGGTGGGGGCACATTTTCATAGAAGCAAGAGAAGGGGGATGGGATTGTGGGTTCTTGGGTGGGGGTGGGAATGGTGTAAGCAAATAAAATCTGAAATGTAAATAGAATATCCAATAAAAAATTAAAAAAAAGATATCTGAAATAGTTTTCCATTCCTATTACAGGAAATGTCTGTATATATAATTTAAGTTTTATTTTTGGGTACCTCAATATGACTTGCTGTCTCAGAGCCTCCTGTGTCATTCCATGCTTTGAGCTCAAATGTCCTATGGCTCCACAGTCTTTCAAATGTGTCTTGCTGTCCAGCTGAACTCCAAGAACTAAAGATTTCTCTATAGATGATCTAAGGTAAATTTCTCATCTGCAGCTTTTTGCCAGATAGCTCATGTCCTCTGAGAATTTTTTTTCTTAGATGTCCATTGCTTTATGAAATGTTGGTTGGCTTTCTTCTTTCTAATCAAATCAGAAATCAGATTCTATATGGTAAAAGTATCTTTTATTCACCAGGGATTATTGCCTTTCAGAAGATTATTTCTGAATAAATTCATCAATTTTATCTCTTTTTGAATTCTGGCGGGTGGGTCAATTTAGGTGCTTTGGATAAAACTCTTCTACAAGCTGCCTGATTCAAACAGAATTCTTTCTCATCTGTCTGAATTGTTCTTCTAGGTCTCAAACTAACTCTGGAAATCTGTGCTAATCTTCTGGCTCCTTCTCATTCCTTTGCTCATTATGACTTTACCATCAACCCACTTCTGTAAACCCATTCCAGTAAAACTACCTTCTCTTTCTTTCTCTGCATTTTTCTTTAACGTGGCCTCTTTTTCATGGGCTGTTCTTTTGAGATAGGGCATATTCTATCCAAGATTCATTCTGTCAAATCTTTTTTTTTTTTCATTTATGACTTTACTTCTTGAGTAGATGTCTCTGGTAACAGTGTATTGTATTCAAGGTTATTTCCAACATTCTTCTATCAGATTTAGCATATCCAGGCTTATGTTGAAGTCTTTGATACACTTGGACTTGAGTATTGTATATGGTGAGAGATTATGGATCAATTTGCAAATGAAGACATCCAACTAGACCAGTACCATTTGTTGACGATTTTACCATTGTATAGCTTTGTCTTATTTTGTCAAAAATCAAATATCTATAGGTGTATGGATTTATTTCTAGTTCTTAAATTTTATTATATTGATCAATAAGTCTATATATTACAGTACCATATATTTTTTAGTGCTATTGCTCTCTAGTACAACTTGAAATCAGGATGGTGATACCTTCAGTAGTGCTTTCATTATACAGCATTTTTAGCTCTCCTTGTCTTTTGTTTTTCCATATGAAATGAATTATTGTCCTATCAAGCCCTGTAAAAAATTATGTTGGAATTTCAATGGGAAATGAATTAAAATTTTAGATTAATTTTTGTTGGATGGCCATTTTTACTATGTCAATCCTACAGGTTTATGAGCATGGAAATCTTCCATCTTTTCATGTCTTCTTCAATTTCTTTCTTCACAAATTTGACATTTTGTTGTACAGGACTTTCATGTACTTGGTTAGTGTTACATGTAGACATTTTATAGTATTTGTAGCTACTGTGAGTGGTATTTCTTCCTTCCTTTCTTTCTCGGCCCTTTATCATTTATATATAGTAGAGATTCTATTATTTAGAGTCAATTTTGCATTGTACATCTTTGCTGCAGGTGTTTAGCATTGGTAGAGGTTTCCTGGTAGAATTTTTGAAGTCACAAATGTATACTATCATATCATTAGTAAATAACAATATTTTGACTTCTTCCACAATTTGTATTCTCTTGATCTTCTTTCTTTGTCCTATTGCTCTACCTAAAATTTCAAGTGTTATATTGAATAGATATAGAGATAGAGAGTGAATGGTCAGCCTTGTGTTGTCTGTGGCTTTGGTGGAAATGCTAAAGTTTTGTTTTGTTTTGTTTTGTTTTGTTTTTGTTTTTGTTTTGTTTTTTAATTTGATGATGACTGTAGGCTTGCTGTATATTGCACTTATTTTGTTTGGAAATGTAGCTTGACAAGTTAGTTTACTGTTCAGTGGCTAAGCTAAAGTAAATGAAAAAATGCAAAGTTTTTTTTTTTTTGTGTGTGTGTGTGAATGAAGTTCATCTATATTTTTAACATACAAGCATAATGACAAGGTCCATGGTAATGTAGTTATATCAATAGAAGTGTTTTCTGTTCAAACACTAGGACCTGAGTTTATATCCTAAGCATCCACTTGAAAAAAGGAACATACAACTAAATACAAAGTTCAGTGAGGCTATGTATTAAAGTTTGATGTTTTTCTTGAGTAGTAATACTAAATACTGGCCTCTAAAGTCTGGTTGCCCTCAGGGGCAAGAGGATCTGCATGTTCAAAAGTGACATTCACAAGAAATAATATTTAACCTTACCCTCCAAGTTATTTCTGATTGGCAAATAAAGATTTCTACAGCCAAGAGATAGGCAGAAGAGAGATAGGTGGGGCTCTGTGCTTTCTGAGCTTGGAGTCTAAAGAGATCATTGGCAGGGGTGCAGAAGGCAGAGAGAGGAGAATGCCACCATAGGGTTAGTTATGCATACATAGCCATGAGGATTATCCATTTGGAATTAAAATAGCCGTGATGTAACATAGCACATTTTAATTCAGGTTATTAATGGGAAATAAATTGTAATACCATGGAAGGTAGATATCTGCAAAGCTCCAGTGCTGATTAAGAGCTGTCATAAGAATAAAAATTTTATGCCTTTTGTTTGGGGACTGAAAGTTGAAAAATGGGGTAGAAATCCCTGTTTGAAAATAAATATGACATCACCTATAACCCTAGTTCTGGGAGGGAAACAGGTAGGAAGATCATTAAGCCTTGTTTGCTCCCATGCTATTTTAAAATAAAAACCTCCACATTCTGAAGCGAAGCTTCTGTCCAAGGAGTATGTTACAGTGCCATTTGTAACACAGTATGCAAAAAAAGAAGCTCCCAGAAAGCCACAGCTCTCACTTAGTACTCTAAAATACTATCAGATTAGAAATGGATTTTTCAAGTAAGAGATTCAGATACTGAATCTTGCTTAAGGTCTGAAGCTTAGTTTGTTAGGGAAACTGAAGCCAATCTCTTTAAACAATATGATTCTTAATTCAGAGATATGTAAGTGAAAATACTCAGTCAACATGTTGAATGTGGTTTTAAAATAGATGGCTCAATTGATTTCAACAAAAACAAACAAACAAGCAAACAACAACAACCACAACAACAACAACAAACAAAAATCCTCACAGGTGAATGTATCCTTATATAAATTGAGGAAGTAATGGAAAAGCGTAGACTTTTAAGCTTTTAAGATGAAACTGAATATCAACTTTTCTTACATTTTGAACTCACATTCTGGTTTTCTTATATTTTTATGTCAGTTTTACTTTTTACCATTGTGTTTATTATGTGAGTGTGTATGTGTGTGTGTGTGTGTGTGTGTGTGTGTGTATGCACACTTGCACGCTCCTAGTGCACATTGTACTGGTGTGTGTATGCCCATCTCTGCACGTGTGCCCTGTGTGTATGTGTGTACATTCACATTGGCATTCAAGTGCAAACCAGAGTACAATTTGTGCAGTCAAAGCTACTCTTCCATTATGGGATACCTTAGAATCAATAAAATTGCCAAGGTTGGTGGTAAATAAATTGTAAGCATGATGTAATGTTCTGAATGGCACATTCAGTGAACATTTCTACCTCCCACTTCCTCATTAGAAACTAGATATAGTCTTAATCACTGAGTTCTTATGTAGACACCACTAAGCAATGCAAAATGTAGCAAGAATAATGATAAAATTGTAACATTGATGAATTCCATGTGAAGAATTGCTCAATTTTTCTGTTTCTGCTGTCTATTTTAATGCTAAATACTGGATGCCAAGGTCTCATTGCCTAAAGAGAAAAAGAGACCCTCACTTACACCAGATGATGATGACGATGATGATGATGAAGAAGAAGAAGAAGAAGATTGATGACATACACACAGATATATATATATATATATATATATATATATATATATATATATATTTATATATATATACCCTTGCTCCTTAATTTAAAATTGTAGTTTGAATAATGATGCCTACAGCCTGTACTGTGGCTGAGCAGAACAAGGGATGCTTTAGTTTCAGGTTATTGCAGAAAAGAAAAGAAAAAAAGAAAAGAAAAGAAAAGAAAAGAAAAAAAAGAAAAGAAAAGAGAGAGGATGATGACATGGGGATTATGAAAACATGGCCATGAGGGCCAAACAATGTGCAGTAAAAAAGACCATGGCAGAACATGGCAAATCATATCTCAGTGTCCCTGATATAGAAATGGACAAAATAAGTATATGATATCTGCTCAGCTCTAATTGTATTAATGTTTATTATAAATATAAAACTTGTATGTGTTTTATTTCAGACCTAAATGATCTAAGGTATGGTAGAAATACCTAATTAATATTTATGATTAGGATTAAGCAAACATTTTCTTAAGCTAATTACACAGAATGTATTTCAATGACAACCCCTTTCCATTCTGTGATCAATACTGGTAGACAAAGTGGGATTTTCCAAGTAACATTTAAATCAAGTTCAACATTTTTGAGACAAGAAAAAATGTATTACCTTGCCATGTTTTGTATTCATACTGAAGTGTAACCTAGCTCACTTTGACTAGTTATAAAACTTTTTTTTTGCAAAAGCCAGAATTTCTATTCTAAAAATTATTTTCAAAAATGCAATTTTCTGTTTAAAAGCCAGGCAATAATTTGCATAAACAAGGAAGTCTGTACAGAAATGAATGTAGTAGAATTTTTCTAGCCTGCTGAGATAACTAGCATGTATCGGGAGCAGAATTTCTTGGTTGAATAAAAGCATTTTATACTTGAAAGAGCTAAGCTAAGTAACTCATGCTGCTTTTCCTAGTCTTTTAGCACAATGATTCCTTTATTGACATTTTTTTTTATTTCTAAAGGCCTTGAAAACTGAAAGCTGTTCATTTCAAATTTCAATGAGATATTCACACACATAAAACACACAAACACACACACACACACCACAACAATCTACATTTGACAGTCTTTTCAGTACCTTTATTAAATGTATTTATAACATTCTTTATAGATGGTTCAGTAGGTCAGATCACTTGTAGCTATTGCAGCAACTGGAATTTGGTTCACAGAATCCACATCTTGCTGTATGTTTCAGATTCCAAGTATTGTTTGCCCTGTTTGGTATCAGAAAATATGTGATACATGTAAACTCATGTAGGCACAGACACATACATTTACATGTAAAGTGATTAAAACAAAACCAACACAAAAACCTACAATAACAACAGCAACAAAAACATGCTAAATACTGGCCCAAATACAGAAAAAAGCAACTGTTTTCTTAAATGTATTTGTAAGGCATGAGAGATTACACAGTAGATAAAGGTGTTTGCTGTCAAACCTCAGCACGTTGACAACGCCAAATTTGGTCTGCATGACTTACAGGGAAGAATAGGTTAATTGACTATCATGAGTTGTCCTCTGATCTTAAAAACATGTTACAGTGTTTGTGCTTAATAATGTGTTATGCTTCCTCAAACATAAGAGCAACTAAATATAAGTTTCACTTAAAATTTTAAATTATTTAGAAAAGCTGTAAATTTGGTAAACATTTTAATGCACATTTGTTTAAATAGGTACTATCTCCAGAAAATTGAAATCTCCACTACATTTAAATCTAAATGGTTTTGAAGAAATAACTAATTGATGGAGATTATCTTAAGCCTTACAGTATTCTCATCATATCTTATGATTTTAGTTAAAGCTGTTTATAAGGGTTGTGGGAATGCCATAGTTAGTAAAGTGCTTATCTGTCAAGAATGAGGGCCTGAGTTTGATGCTACAGAAATACTTTAAAAAAATAAATCTGTTAATAAAGTAATGTCTCAACAGTTAAAAATTCTTGATCTTTTCTATGAGGACTGATTTTGATTTTCAGTACTTAGATCAGGTATCTTACAACTGCCTATAATTCCATTTCTATTGGAATTGGACACCCTCTTCTAGTCTCAGCTAGCAACACGTCACATGCACATACATTAAATAATATAAGTAAAAATTTTAATGCCAGGTGTGGTGGTGTATTCTTGCAAACATAGCTGGGAAAAAGCAAGCCTGTATTTCTCGAGAGTCAGGCTAGCACAGTTAACTAGTTCTATGTGGAGTTTGTGAATCTGTGTCAAGAAAGTATATGGCACCTAAGAAACAGTACCTTAATTTGCCCTTTGGACTCTTCCTGGAAGCATACACAAAAGTGCCTCCACACATATTAATACACACACACACACACACACACACACACACACATACACACACATACTCACACACATGTACATCCAATTTTATGTGAGCTGATTTGATGGATATGTCTGCAGTCTTGATTTTACTTAGTATAGAATTTAACTCATTCATGCTAATATTCATTTATTCAAATAGTTGTTTTTCCCATTGTTTTTTTTTTCTTCCTTCCTTTCCACAGTAACAATATAGGTGCCCTTTTGTTCTTCACTAAAGTGCCTTCAGTAAAGTTGACCAACACTGAGATCAGTATTGAAACTCGTGCAGACTTACACCACTAGAGAAGAAATATTTCCAAATATATCATGAGCAGGAAAAGATCCAGCTTTCTAGCCTCTTATTTTTTATTAATGAAAAGAATGTTAGCAAGGAAGACTTATGTAGAAATCTTTCCCAAGCAAAACAAAAGTGTACATGTTCTTGCGATTTTCTTTTCCACTGAGACATGTGATGGATGTACTATATTCTTCATCACCTGAAACTGAGGGACTCTTTTTAAAATGAACATTAAAAAAGAGTGCCACGACTGATGACCCAATAAAATTGACATATTATAAATAAAATGTCTGAAATATAAAAAATTAAACTACTCATAGCAATATGAAGCCACTACTTGTCACATAGTGTCTAAATTATGGGAGATTTAACACCCAAAGTAAGCTTAAATAATAGTCTAGGAAAATAAGAGCAGACTATAGGATCCTAATTCCAAGAGTTTATAATCATATATTGAGAAATCAAAGCTTATAATATTTATAGACCATGATTCATGATCTAATGCACAATTAAGAAATAAGATGAAAGCGTTTTACTATTGAATGGACATGAACAACAATCTATGTGTATCTTGTTATTTTAAATTTATCATTTAATAAATATATAATTAAGAGACACATGATGATATTTCTTTATATGTTTAAATTATTTAATTAAATATTTGTTATTCCATTTATTTACCCTACAGTAGAGTAAAATGGAGCTAGATGGCTCAGTTTGTAAAGGCATGTGACTCCAAACATGATGACCTGAGCTTAAGGCCTGGCCCCACATGGTAGTGAAGTGAGAAATGAATGTTGCAAGTTGTTCTCAGACATCCACATTCTTGAAGATGCACTTTTGTACATAACTCTCTAACATACATAAAATAAATAAATAAATTAGTATGGTATTCATATTTCTGTGTTGTAGAGCAAAGAAAAGTCCTAAACCACAGGTTAGTACACATCAATCTCCTGTCAGTGGTGATACACCTTCTTCAGGAATCCTTTGTGCTCTGGGTTTACAGCAAAAAGTCAAAAGTACATATGATACAAATCCAATCTTTATCTAAGACTCAGATTTTCTCCAATTCTCAATATGTTATAGAATGGCAACTTTCCTAAAGTTATTTCCTAAAATAACTTTAAGTATTTAATTCATTTTTAAATTAAGTTAGCAAAATTTGTGATGTACAAATACTGAGTGATAATGGTGTGCTTGTCAATATTGTCAAATTGACAGAATATAGAACCAGCTAGAAAACAAGTCCCAGAGAGAGTACTAAGATTAGGCTAAATAAGATGGGAAGAATGCTCTGAATGTGGGCAGCATCATTTAATGGGCTAAATTACTGAACTGAATAAAAGTTAGCAGAACATAGAATACATTCCTCTGCTTGTAATGAAATGTAAAGAGGAGTCTTAAACAACTGCCATTGTCATCCCTTTCCTCCTGAATAGATGATGTCTTTAAGGCATAACATAAAATAAATCCTTTATTCCTTGAGTTTCTTCTGTCACATATTTTGTTGCAGCAATAAGGAAAGTAACTAATATTGGTAGTAATTAGTTTTAATTAGTTAGTAATTGAGACAGCATTGAGAATGTCCTATGGGTGGAAAAGAAGATCAATTGGAGGTCAACCACACTTGATGGGTTATGGTGTGAGCACAGAGAAGGTGATGACCAAGAAGACAAAAGAAATATTGTAAGACCAAATTAATCCAATATCCCTGGGTCTTGCCGTCTTATTTGCAGCTTGAGATGGCCCTTCCTAGAGAACATATGGAATTCAGCCTAATATTTCTATACATCTAATATTTCACTATAAATAAAATTCATTGGGAATCCAAGAGATTACATCATCTATAAAGCATTTCATTGTGAAACATAAGTATCTGAGTTATGATCCATGTGGAAATGCCAATTGTAGTGTGTTTCCCTATATGACCATTCACAGGGTTGAGGAGGAGCACAAACAGATGCTCTGAAATTTGTTGGTCAGCCAGTATAGCAGACTAGGTGAGCTCCAGAATCTTCTCTACATCTCACAGTAAACACAATTGTAACAAATGATAGCTGGCAAGATTACCAAGATGAAAGACCAGTTTTTAGAAGAACATATGAAGTAAAAAGATTACCAACACATTCAGTATTGTCCACTGACCTTCACATGTGCTCCATAGCATTTGCACACACACACACACACACACACACACACACACACACACACACACACCACAATTCATCCTTGAGTATACATGTCTAACTAACTATGCATCCTCCATCCCTCCTTTCTCTGCTTACTGTTCTGTATAACTCTGCACAACTAAGCCTACCTACTTTCTCTTTATTTCCTTTCTTACCTCTACTTTTGCTTTTTTTTTTTACATGGTGTCTCCTGCTTCTCTTTTCTCCTTTTCTTTCTTCTTTTATTTTTTGTTCTGTAGTTTGAAGAAACTTCTCCAGTTTTTTCTCATAGTAATTTAAAAAAAGATACTATATTTAGTTTCATAAAGCTGTCATGTCTTCCCTTCATTTTAAGTCTTTGATTTTCTTTTAAGTACTGTTCTTTTCATAAATGAAATACAACACAATATGTTAACACACAGCATATACAACCCTAACTACCTCCAGACATTGCTTTTGGTCTAGTGTTCTAGGTACATTTCCTATTATTATATTTAGCATTCTGCCACATTTCAAATTCCAACAATGAGATTCTTTGTGGACCTGTAAACTTTCTTGTCCATCAATATTTTAAGCATACCTTATTACTTATTTATTCATGTGACATATCTTTGTTGAAAGAGCTTGAAGTGGGATCAAATAAAATTCATAAGTAATGAACCTAATACAACTAGAATGGATTCTTTTTTAAATCAAGATCAGATATGGGAAATGACAAATAAAGCATGTCTGTGACTCCACATATGCTTACCAATGTTCTCAGGCAGCCACACAGTAGAGGTTCAAGTTGTTACATTTAAGTTCCTTATTAGATAAAATAAAGCTGCCAATCAAACAAAGATGCTTCTATTCAACTCAGGAAATATATTGAATAAAAGTTTGTCAAATAGCAACTTCGGTAGGGAGTAGTGCAAATGACCGTAGAACAATGATAGCCTACCTTTCATTTAGTGGGCAAATTTGTTTCCAGTTCTTAAAATTTTACTATTTAAAATTATTTGAAAATGTATACAATAATATTGTAGTTAAGTCACCATCAAGATAGATTTTTTACATCTTATAGAGATGTCCTAAATTGTTTCCTTAAATGACATTCTCTAATATAAATTCCCCAACAGTTTCTATAGAAAAACATCAAAAAAACACATTCCCTATTCAGCCCTGCAGATTTATTTACCAAACAAAAATCTTGTAAACAATTTACCCCAAGAACTATTTCTACATGCCAGTGACCATTATTCATACTCAACACACACACACACACACACACACACACACACACACACACTCCACGCCATCTTTTTGCAACTCACTGACTTCAGTACTCTCTATAACTACATGAGAATGAGGGTCAGCCATCATATAAAGATATCTTGAAAATGTCAGCATTAAGTTAGATTTCTTCATCAAATTTCTCTCCTGGGAGGTCAGAAATCCATGCAGAAGAGAAGACAGAAGGAATGAAAGAGCAAATGCTAATGGAGAACACCAAGAAAACAAGGTAGTCTTAAACAACATAAACAAAGCTCATATTAAATCATAAATAATGAAGTGGGATGCACAGGGCTTGTGTGGGTCTACGTTGAGTCCTTTGTGTATCTATTATGGCTTTAATTGTATTGTTTTTTGGGAGGTGGTCCTGAGTGTGTAAATAAGTATGTGTCTGATTTTGTGCTTTTGGGGGGGACTCTTTTCCTGTTGATTTACGTTGTCCAAATTTGATTCAAAAGAATTTGTTTTATCCTTTTATATTTTATGTTATAAAATGGGAACTCTTACTGAATCTAGAGCTCAATGATTTGTGTAGGTTGATTAGCCAATGATCTAGTTATTTGTATATCCCTGACTAGTCTAGTTCTGAGTTTACAAAAGTTTATGGTCTTAACTCTTAACTGTTTTTTATTTTCTTTTACATGATGCAAAAATCTGACCTTAGTTTCTTGTGCTTGTGCTTATATAACAAATACTTTACCAACTGATGTATCTCACTGAACCCTGGATTCTTTTACTTGTTTTCTTGTTGTCCTCTGTTCAATTTGGCTCTTATATTGTTTCTACCTCTTCTTTTGCTGGTATTCTCAAGCCTCGAGAAGAGAGTTTTGATAAAGACATCCAATTAAGAAAGAGGAAAAACCTTAAGAACACGTGCACATGCATGTACAGTTCTATTTAATTTCTTGAATGTCATATGTCACTACAATGAACTAACTAGACAGATTTAATAATAACAGCATTATTTAAAACCACCATAATAAAAAATGTTTTATAGTTGTGTTTCCCAGTTAGTATGCTGTTGGTAAGGTGTTGTTTTTATTAATGTTCTTCTGGCAGGCATTAACAGCTATTGGATGAACAAGCTTCTTTTGTATAATGCTCTGTATGTTCTTAGGTAATTACCATTTTTCCTTTGTAATGCATTATTAATACATATATTGCTTAGATATATTAAAAAATGGTTCTTTATTTATTTAAATTATATTTATAGGCTTGTGGAGTTGAATTAGAGGTCAAGAAAACTTGCTTGCTGATCACGCAGAGTAACCAAATTTTTTACAGTTTCCAGCACCAGCATAGAGCAGTTTACTATTACCTGTAACTCAAGGATCTGACACACTCTTCTGTGTTCTTTGCAAACTTGCATACACAGAGCATGCATACACTTACATAGACATACATTTACAAATATAAATATAAAACAAATATTTAACAATATCTTCAGAGAAATATTTTATAGAAATTTTCCCCAGAGACATTTTTTTTATTTCTTGTAACAAAACTATTGTGCCCTAATAGTACCATACCAATAAATTTAAAAAAAAAATGAAATGCAATTGTCTAAGAAATAAAATAAGGATAAAAAATGAGTAGAATCATTGAATAAAACATAGTAGTCACTGTGATCACTGTACTTGTGCTTATAGTCAAAGTCACAGTACTCAAGATAATATTGCAAGGTAAGGGTGACATACAAATACTGTAATTGTGTCCAGAACATTGTTAGGAAGAACAGAAAATAATCTGGGAGAACATTTTAGAAGATGATGTCATATACTCTATACAGAAATGACAGCATTTGACCATGGTAGTAAATGATAAGTGGGCTATCAGAAGAAAAGAATTAAAAAAGCAAGCCCTCATGAAATCTGAAAGTTATATAACATACAGAATAAAAGGCTGGTGTATAATAGTGAAATGATGGGCTGTGAGAAGCAGTCAGAGAGTGAGGGGACTTTTGGAAACCTAAGAAAGTGTACTAGGGAAAATCTTCAGTAGAAAGTCATCACTCGCCAGCTCTATATAGATGTATTAGAATTTTAAAGTTTGACACAGGACAGATCATTTAGAAAACTATTAAGTTTTAGGAGGGCATTGAGTCCTCAAGCTCAGATGGTGGTTTGTTGTGATGTAGCTGACAGAAGTAAGAATTTGACAGGAGCTGTAAGCAAAACTTTTATAAGTAAAATAATTAGTTTGAAACTTATATCTAATGTGGATCCTCTTCACATTGTCATTGCACAGTGCTTAGTCAAGATCAGGGAACTCCTAGGTATCTAGAAACATTTCCTCACCACTTGTATCTTGTTTTTATTACAGTGCACGAATACATTAGTCATTATGTGATGTAGCAAGCTTTGCTTTCACAAAGATATGTTATCAAAAGGTAGCAACATTTTCCACTGGAAACTTTAGAGCTTTGTAGTTTCACACCTTGCAACTAGACATTAGTTTGTTAAGGTGAAGTGATTTCAGAAATCACTGACAATGACTTTTCATGAATAAGGCTTAGATGAAAAGCAATTATTGACATTTCATTAACTCTAATACAAAGTGTGTGCTCTGTCAAAGACCAGAATAAACCCTTTTTAATACATTGTGTTATAGAGAACAAATGTATCAGTATTTTTAGAAGATTCAGGAAAGTCTGATAATGACCATGCAGTTGATGGTGACTACTGCATGACTTTTCTCTCGGCGTCTTCATGAAAATGTACAGCACACTGTGTGCTTGGGATTCCTGGAGAACAACACCAAGGATAGCTGGGAAATCACTCCCTCTTCAATGCTTTACCATAGAAAGTAGTGGCTTCATTTTAGTAAATGTTTTATATCATTGCCATATTTCTTTATGTTTACCTTTACACAAAACAAAGAGCCAAAAACAAAATAACACGCTGAAAGGGTTGGAAATGGTTCAGTATGGAAAAGCACTTGCTGTGCCTGTATATGCATCTGACTTTGAACCTCTAGCAACAGTATGAAAATCCAGGCATGGATAATGGCCATTGACAATGAGAGAAGCACAGGCAGGAGGATTATTAGTCTTGTTTGCTTCCATCTTAGTTCCAGATTCATTTTAGAGACATTCTCTCAAAGTAATAAAATAGCAAGTCACAAAGCTGAATATCTGATATCAACTTCTGTTTCTACACAAAACCTTGCTGAAATTCACACTATCATGAAACCACAGAAGATATGTCTCTCTGTATGCAGATTGTGATGGATGCAAACATGTAAAATTTGTTATTTCTAAAAACATTACCATTTTAGCTTGTTTCAGGCAAATTAATTTCACCATGGAAAATAACCACTAATGGATAAATTCCCTGAACACATATTTCTAATTATAGGATAAGATAATGGAGGGGACAAGGGTCCAGAAAGAGATATTTGGGAGCACCCCAAGACCAAATAGGAGCCTGAGAAACAAGGATAAAAACTCGGCTCCAGAAAACCATTTATTCAGACTATTAATATTAATGTATTATGAAAGATAATGCTATGAACCTTTTGTTCTATTCTGAAATTTAAAATCTGAATATTGCGTGATCTTGAATAAATGGATTGTTTCTGAAGTCATATTCATCTCAATAGAAGGAAAACCAGATAAACAAAACCACTAACAAAGTCATAGGTTATAAAGATAGATAAGCATATTTTGGATAGTGTGGCTTGTGAAGAGCAGATCAGCAGAGATGCTGCATGCATTCTGTCCTTATTATGAACTTCAATTCCACCTTGAGGAGTGCACTCTCTATGGCAAAGGAAAATTAGGCACAGAATGAGAAAAGACTTTCAAGATTCATTACTGGTGAATTTTCTGAATTTGTTAAGTACAGTGAAGTTGGATGGTTTCAAAAGGAAGTGCATGAGAGACAGAGTATTAAAGAAAGTAAAGAGAAGCAGCTTCACCCGAGATAAATTGTTATTTATCTAAAGGATACAAATTTCCCAACAGTCGCATCTCTGTAGTTAGAAAAGTGGTCACAGAGTCCTCAATATCTTCTATGTTCTATTGTTCGAAAGATTCTTTTTAATTTGGTGATACACTTTAAAAACTATTATTAATAAGCTTGTTCTTTGACAATTTTATACATGAATATAATGCAGTTTAATTATCTTCTGTTTCTACTTGTGAGATCCAAACAGAAACAATATATATTACAAGTTAATGGAAGAACAAAACAGAAAAAATAAACCTTGTAAACTTAGGGTTTTGTTTGCAGTTAATATGGTTAAGATTAAGTTCTGGTTTGTCTTATGTTAAATCATTGTTATACTTAGAAAATAGGTTTGAGTTTGTCCTGTGTTAAGCCAGTGAAAGTTAGTGTTTCTATTTTAATTAACTGCAATTTTTTCATAGATCAGATGTAATCTGAAAAACATATTGTGTTTTTTGGGTTTGTTTTGATTTTTATTTTAAATTATATTTATTTAATTATTTATGATTGATTTAGTGCTGGTTTTCCTAGAAATAGCTCCGTAGTCCAGGCTTGCCTTGAACTCACATAGATTTGCCTGCTTCTGCCTCCCAGTTGTTCAATCTACATTAAATTTTGACTTCATTCACTTGATGTATATGCTTATCCATGATCCTTCTATTTCATTGTATTTCTTACCAATGTAAAATGGACAACACCTTCACCCCTGTGAAAACCTTGTCTATTATATTCAAAGGACATCAACAGAATTTAACTTGCTAGAGGGGTCAAGAAAAACACCATAAAACCTAGACTTAACTAACCTGGTCCCATGGAAGCTCAAAAAGATTGAACCACCAACCAGAGAACATGCAAGGCTGGACCTAGGTCTCCAACATATTTTTTTTTACAGTTAGACATTTTGATTTCCATGTAAAACCCTAAGAATTAGAACAGGGGCTGTCCTTGTCTGTGTTGCTTGCCATGGAATTCCCTTCCTCTACCTAGACTGTCTGGTCAGGCCTTGGTGAGAGAGGAGGTACTTAGCATTACTGTCATTAGATGTCTCAGAGTGGGGTGAAACAAATGGAGTTTTTCTCTTCTTTGAGGAGAAGTGGAGGAGGTATTCAGAGAAGTAAATTTCAAGGACAGAGATGAGAAGAGAAAAGGGAGAGGATACAACTGGGAAGTAGTGTGAACAAATAAATTATGAATAAAGGATGTTCTGGGGAAGGTCTTTCTTATGCAGACTTATAATAAGACAGCTGGAGTGACAGACCAATGCCTGGAACACTCTAAAGTATACCTTGCTTTAACTGGAAAATAGTGGATTTGGTCATTTCCTACTTGGTTTTCTGAGGTTAAACACTGTCTTCACTTCTCTCTCTCAAACCTTATCAAGTCCTTTCTCCCTACAAGTCTTTTTTTCAGGTTAATATTTCTTTTAATTTTTACAGTCTCATTTTAACTAGGAATATCTGTGTGACCATAGTTGTTACTATTCGTAGGATTCTGGTGGGTGAACAACTGAAGATAATAATTCACAGTTCCTAAAATATTTCTGTAGATAGCAATTTAGCAGTGAAAGACAGTGTCCTTCAGAGGCCACCATTCATATTTGACTATTGTTTATACCTTAGGTGACCATAAGCTATCTTGGTTAGGCCTGATCAATCAGCCACAGCTCAGTCTCAACTTGGGGAGCACTAAGCCTTTGCAACAATGATATTCTGGAGTAAAAAGTTTTTCTGATTAAGGTTGATAATAGCATTTCTTTCTGACACTAAGAGACTGTAAAAATTGTTATCACAAATGCCTTCAATGAATCTCTAATGTACATGAATTTAACTACTGGTCATATATTACTCACCCACTCTTGGTGTATCAGCTACCGAGAACCTTGAAACTTCAACTGGCATAGAACATAGACGACATCTTTAATTTTCTGTCTTTTCCTATGCCTTTATATATCATCTATCTATCTATCTATCTATCTATCTATCTATCTATCTATCTATCTATCTATCATCAATCTATTTTTTATGTGCGTGTTTCTAAGTAATTATGTATGGGTATGAATGTACATAGCAGCCACAGAGTTAAGTGCTGGATGTCCTCTTCTATTACTTTGCTGTTTACATTTGAGACAAGGTTTCAAATTGAATTTAAACATTACAAATTTAGGTAGTCTACCTTGCCAGCAAACTACAACATAACTATCTCCTTCCCTATACTTGTATTACATGGACATGTTACCATGTGCTGGTTACATTTTGCAACTTGGCACAAACTAAAGTCATCTATGAACATTAAACCTCAATTTAGAAATTATTCAATTGGATTAACTTGTAGAAATATCTGTGGAACATTTACCTGATTAATGATTGATACATGAGTGCCCAGCCACCTCTAGGCTATTAAACTGTTTGGAGAGTGGTGCAAAGTTGTATAGAAAGCCAAACTGAGCAATCCATGGGAATAAGCCAAGGATTAGTCCTTTTGCTTGCTTCTGTTTTCACTTTTGCTTCCAGGTTACTACTCTGTGTTCCTTTAGGTCTTTAGAGTTGAAGAGGTTTGTTCAAGCTTTCCTGAATCTTCTCCCATATTGGTGTGGGTTTTGGTAAGGCAACTGCTGTTGAGTCATCTATGTTCCTAAGTACTCCAAACTCATACCCCTGACAATGATCCCAATAAAACTCATTGGATCACCAAATTAGACGTTGATAGAGTCTTCACATTGATCTGTTATAATTCTTTTTTTTCTAGGATGAATAGCTGTCTGTGTGTGTGTGTGTGTGTGTGTGTGTGTGTGTGAATATGTGGATGCTTATTGTGTATCCACAAGAATAGTGTTTCACACAATAAGTAGGAATGTTTGTTGTATCTAGACTCCTGCTAGTTAAGAATTATGACCACATATTTTATTAAATTACATTTACTCAAAACTTAAACAAATACTAAGATTCATTTTATCTTAAAAGTGTAGGTTATTTAAAAAGATAATGTCCAATATTACATGCAAAATTATGCCATATCTGGTCATTGTGTTTTCATTCCAGTGATATCCTTACATATCAAACCAAATCATATAGACATGTGTGCATACAAGCACACATACTAGCACTTACAGAGAGAAATTTTTCCTGTTTTTAAGTACTTAAACAGGTTTGTAAATCACCACTCTAGAGAAGATTGCTCCTAGTCTGTGAATGCACTGTAAGTGAATGGAGAAACCAGTCCTACGGTATTCTTTTATTTTATTTTTTTTAAATGCTCACTCTTTATAGTTCCTTCAGTGTACAGTGTGCCTTTCTACTAGTACTTGAATATCATTCATTGTCTAGGCCACTTTGAGAAATAGGCTATCCAAAGAATAAAGATATTTTATTTATTTCCAAATTCATTCAGTCACCCAAAAATATGTATGTCTTTTTGCTTTTATGAGGATCTCTCAGATGTAGCATCATGAATCCACTCCATGCCAGAAAAATCATAACTCAGTGGAATTCATATGAAATTACAATTATTTTAAATGTTTTGTAGTTTTGTAGGGACACAAATGTCTATGGTATTTTATATTAAATTAGATATGATTTATTAAGAAAATATGTACAAATATCAGAAACAAGGAGCTTGCAATTTAAAGAGTACCTGGCAATGGACTTTGGGCTCTCAGGATACAGACATGTAAAAATGAAAGAAAGAAATTAGATAATATAGCTGTTAATTTAGAGATATTACATATTTTAATTATTTTCAGGTTTTGGGAACTAAACACCTGTCAGAAGCAGTTAAATAAAATAAATGTTTGATGTCACAATTTGATGATCCAATACCTCTTCCCAGTACATCACTGTTGCAAACACATGATGCCGGTCTGGTATAATGCATCCATAGTCAGGAAGCAGAGAGTGATGAATGCTATTGCTCAGCTCACTTTTTTATTTTAATTTATCATGAAATATCAATCCACAAAAGATCATTTCAAAATTCAGGGAATGTCTTTCTTGTTCATATATTTCCAGAAAGATGGTGCTCCTAGAGAAAAGTGTGTATCCATGGTGATCTATATTTTGCATTAAGTTTTCAATGAAGACTAAGCATCACAGAAAAAGAAGGTGTTTTTAAAGCAGTGCACTGCACATTTTAGGCACCAGAAATTATCATGCTATCATATACCCCCAAATTTAGTCTGTTAAAGAAATTTAAATGCATGTTCAAAAATTGACCAGTGTAGATTCATTATTCAGAAAACTTTATCTTGGTCCTATAATTCCACATCAGCATCATCCTCTTATTTGCCTTCTCTAACTCTACATAGGACTTTCCGCTCATTGCAATCCTTGTTATCTTCTTAGTAATTATTCTGAACAAACAACTTAGGAGAAAAAAGGTTAAGTTTTGTCCTTCATTTCAGAAGGACATCAACGTGGTGACTGCTTATAAGCAGACACAGAAGACAGTGCATCAAGTAAAGGAAACATTGTACCCATATTTAGAAAGCCAAGCATAAAAAGAGGAAAATTCAGCTTGTTTTTAAAGCCTCAAGGTCCATTCATTAGTGACACATTTCCAGCAAATCTCCACCGAAAGAAGACCCATGGCATTCCAATTAGCACCACAGTCTATGGACAAAGTGTTCAAATGTGTGAGTCTTTAAGGGACAGTTTTCATTCAAACTACAATACCAGCTCCAGTTTCCTCTTGTTCCCCTCTGCCACTAGAGCTGATAGAGCCTTTATACATTCAACACTGAATTATTTTCTTATCTTTTCTCAGTGGTTTTTCCACTTATCCTGACTGTCAAGTAACATTCTATTCTTTGTCACTGCATAAAGATCACATGAATCTCTTAATTATTTAAAAATCAACACAAAATAAAATCATTTATTTGTTTTCCTTAGTTTCATAAAAGACATGTATCATATTACTAAATTGTTTAGACATATGCTGCCTTCAATAGAAATCTGTACTCTATAGCTCTCTTCATTGTATCATAGCCAATCTACCCTGCAACACCTTCTGTTAGGTTGAATTGAATTATTTGTAAAAATCATGCAGAGACTTGCTACCATGCTCTTAAAACTCAGTTTGTCTTTAGTATTTGAGTCCAATCCAGATCCTTCTGAATGCTTGTTTATCTTTAGTTCTCTGTCTAGTTGATAGATATTATTTGATCATCAACATTATACTTTTTCTGTAGCTTTCTCCATCATGTTGACATTAGCATGTGCATTATTTTCTAGGTCATGGAAATTGTGAAGACACTTGACTTGTAGGAATTCAGGCAAAGCTTTCAATTTACTAAATTGTCTATATTTATATTACATCATACACTGTGGACAAGGCAGCCTGTTGGTTAACACAAAAATAAGAAAAGAGTAGAAATTGTTTACTCAAGAAGTTCCATAATATGAGAAAACAGAAAAGCAAAAACAAATGTCTACAAACAAGGCTCATGATGCCTGTCACAGGAACCTAAACTCACAAGTGTAAACTCAGAAAGTGGGGCTTAGTAAGTTGGGCAGAAGCACCTACTTCACATCACACATCTTTCACAAAAGTAGAGCATGTCCCAAAGTAAGGAAACTCTATTGTGTCCCTCATATAAACCATAATGTTAATAAAAAGTAGATACAATTTAGCCTAGATAGAAAATATCTTTGAAGGATGACTTGAGAAAACTCAGCATCATTGTAGCATGCTGAACTGTTCATTAGGGAATAAGTCAATAATACAAGCAAAAACATCAGTCTTATATTTTTCAGATGTTATAGCCAATCTGAAAATAGAGTTTGATGTAGAAAATTTCTAAATAATGCATTGCTGAAATTTTTCTGATTGTTCACAGGTATCTCATTGCAAAGATGATGAGCCATAGGTCCCCTGCAGGATCTCATAAGGAAGTTGTTATTCTGGAAGGATTGACCCAGTGGCCATATAAATCTAAGTAAGTGCTTTATAAACAAGTCTATCCCCAGCTAAAATAATTTTGCTGTTGATGATATAACTTTTTACTCATTACATCTGAGTTTTACCAAGAAAGTTATATTATCTCTCCTGTTAATCCTAGGATAAGGTACATTTTGAAATAGAAGGTATTATTAGAGATAAAAACCTTGATTTAACTCTTTCAAATAAGGCCAAATATTCAGAACCTTGAACAACAAGTGGGCCCTGAGTATACGGGCAAATTTTTGGTAAGTGAGAATGCTCTCCATCACCTTCAGTGAAGAATAGAAAGTGATTTTATAAATATCAGATATTCAGAAGTCAGTAAACAATGACTTTAAAGAAAAGGTTGCATGCAGGGGAGAATGTGTGTGTGTGTGTTAGGTCATTATTTGTTTTTGAAGGAAAACCCACAATAATGAGAAGGTCATGAAGGTTTTTTGATGGATTTTTGCTTCAAGTCCTAGCACCCACTTTAAAGAAATACTCGTAATGCTTGTAATTTAAAAAACCTACTCTAGAATGGTTAAGACTGCTGAATATTTAGAAAGCATTAACCTTACCTTAAAATACTCATTTTCTTTATTTACTATTTTTTTATTTGGGGGGACTACTTAGATGTAATTGAGGTGAGCACAGATATACTAAACTGTAATGAGCATTCATCTTGGATTTGTTATTTAAAAGATGTTCAAAATGAGATGCTCTGAAACTTTTTTTCTCTATAGCAAAAGACAGATTAATGGAAGATGTAATATCCAAGACCAAAGTAAAAATGGGTTACATGGAAAATTTAAAAAGAAACTTGTTTCTGTGAAAATACCCTGGGTAACCATAAGAGATTGGTGATGTCTTATAATTAGCACAGCTCCTATAGCAAATGGCAGCCCATACACATACTTATACACTCATCTATGTTATTTAAATATGGCTATGCATAGCTAGTATGTAGAGTATTTGCGTGTGTGTTTATGTACTAATTTTTGTCTATAAAATACTTGTCATACAATCACATGGGGAAGAAAAATCTGTAGATATTTGTAGTCAGCAAACCTAGTCTAAATGGTGATTCTGGGACAATTAGATACATTGTATCAAAGAAAGTGGTGTGGTGTACCATATGGTATATTGTACACACATATATGTGCATACATTTACATACATTCTTAAAAAAGAAATACACTAATAAATAAACCAAACCTAGGTGAAAATCTTAAGTATGATAGTGGTTTTGGCATGGAGATAATAGTCAAGATATATGTTCTCATAAATACAGCAGAATTCAGCTGTTGTTTGGTTTTGTGTTCTTTCTTGAAGCCTAAAACAATGCCCATGTCCTGAGAAGGAGAGAAGCATGTAGTCTTGCTCAGCAAGCACTAGAGGACAGAAAGATCTTCAGGTGAAGAAATGACCTTGAAGACATCTCTGATATGAATTGAGAAAATGCTGTGTGTGAAAGACCTGATGGAGGCCCAACACACAGTAGGTTTTATACATCAAAAATGATTCTCAGAAAATGTTTATTTCTTTACTAGCAGAGGTTCAAATCATATCCAGTGTTCCTGAATCTCTAGTAAGTTCCATCAACAAGTTTTAAGCCTCACTCTATGAAGTGAGTCATTATCAGCCCTCTACATGTGGCCAAATGATCTTTAAACCTGATATAATATACGCAACATCTCACCCCCACAGTTTTCCAATGTTATATATTTTTTTTTATTTACTGGAGTCAACAAATGTTATTTTCCATGTTTCCATCGTGTGTTGAACTAAGACATGTATTCTGGCTGCAGATATTGGTCTTTAGTTGTGTTAGTTTCAGATGCCTTTAATCCAAGCACTCAAGAGACAGATGCAGGCAGGTCTCTGAGAGTTTGAGGAAAGCCTCATCCACAAATCCAGTTCCAGGACAGAGGGGCCTACACAGAGAAACTCTGTCTTAAAAATAAAAAAGATAAAGTATACATACAAAAAAGAAGAGATAAACACATATAAATGCATAAATTAATATATTTTTATATTTAAGTTTAATGGAGGGTTATATAGAGAAAAATAGTGACAAATGTTAGTTCTAATTCTCATTAGAGGGTAAATTTAGCAATATCCATTCTGTGGTTAGTTTTACCTCTCAATTTGACATAATCTAGATTCACATAAGAGGTGAATCTCTAGGAACCCCTGTAATTTATTCCCAAGATTAATTGTAGCCCTTGAGAATGTATACATGGATAACTTTTACTATATTAATTAAGATGGGAAGATTTATCTCAACTGTGAAAAAGACTGCTTTCAGGAATTGGGATAATGGATTGTATAAATAAAAAACTGCATCCATAGCTTCCTGACTCCTGAAAGGGGATGCAATACAACCAGCTTGCTCAAGTCCCAGCTACAATGACTTCCTCTTTATGATGGATGAAAATATTAGCCTGAATGAATATTTTTTCTTTAATTTCTCTTAATGGAGTATTTTATCACAGAGTAAGAAAAAGAAACTGCTGGTATATTAATTACTTCTGTATTCCTATCACAAATCACCATAACCAAAGGATCATATAAAAGAAGGTTTCAATTTGTGCTTACAGTATAGAGATGTAGGGCATCTTTGCTTGATAGCAAAGCAAAGGTGAGGAGACAGCAACAACTGAGAGGTTACAACTTGCCCTAAAATTAAAATTTATAGAGGGCTAAGTCAAAATTAAAACACCCTTGTGAAACCTTAAAGGTCCAGTATCATACCTCCACATTAAAAACATGCCTCCTGTTTCTAGTCAAACACCACCAACTGAAGACTGAACTTATAAACATATGAACCAATGTAGGACATTTTTATTAAAATTACCACAGCTGATGTGTTTTTATTTCTCATTACCTTGCTTTACCTCTTCACATTTCTTTTAACTGTATGGACAATATAAGATTAAATTTCTTATTACTTACAACATGCAAAAGTGACTTGGAGAAGAACAGTATTATATTTCTACTTTGTGCTTTTCTCAGATGATACACTGCCATTCTTTCGAGTAAAAATCATGTTTAAGATCCTATCTATATGAATGATGTTTAAAGTTTGTGGGTTATGAAATGCATTTTATTTGTCTCCATTTTCTATCATTTGACCAAGCATAGAATATTACCCTCAAAATATTTTTTTCCTTAAAAGATTCAAGATGTTGAAATTAAGGAGATAGGTATGTTATTGAAGTGTTTTATTTTCAAATCTAAGAACTGATATTTGAACTACAGAACTTATGTGAAAACAATTCAGTAATGCTATTACTGGAAGCATGAATGGGCAGAACCTGGATTCAGGGACTGCTGGTCTAGTCTAGTTTGCAAGCTCCAAGTCAATAAGGGAGTCATAAAGCAGGATGTGTGGCACCAGAGAAATGAAATGTTCTCTGAGCTCCATAGACCTTTGCACACAAGCACACATACCCATAGATCGATATGAGTACACACACACACACACACACACACACACACACACACACACACAGACAGTTG
>JANHMN010000009.1:13948767-14021360 GCA_030674055.1 Rhabdomys pumilio
CAACTGTCTGCCTTAGAGTCACAGAAATATTTCATCAAACAAAATGTACTATCTATAATGTGCAGAAAGTAGACCATGAGATCAATATTATAATAGAGATTTGGTGATGTTTGATGTGAATATCCCTGTTAGTTGTTACCATTTACCATTTTGTCATGTTTTGATTGTACCCAGTAAGTTTAATATAGGGTTGCTTACCACAGAGTGGCTGATGTGTTTTGTGTATAGTTGTTCTGCAGAACCATCAAAGGTACCAATAGCTACAGACCTGGACAAAATGCCTATCCCAGTCCTGAAGCTAACTGTCTATAGGTCCTCAGGGAATAGTTGGGTCCCCTGAAACTCTCAACATCCTATAACAAGGTCTTAGTAGACCAATTTAATGCATATGATATTCATTTAATTGCTTCTGTTATAAACATAAATGTCAAAAGACATGTCCTACTTGGAAATAAGTTGCCTTCAAGGAGAGTTAACATACAATTTTTTATGGAAAAATTTGTTTTATGCTAGCCATTAAGTCTGTGAAAAAAAAGTTGTGGTATTTATTCAAAGTTTAATATTTCAACCAACTCCAAGTTGGAGCTCAGAACTGTCTACTGGCATATTCTCCAGATAGACTCCATTTAAAGAAGCAAATAGAAGTAGTGGAAGAAATGTAAAAATGTAAAGCAAGATAGTAGATTCATGTATCTCATTAAAATCAAAGAAGTGATTGTTATTCCTCTTTATGATTAAATTAATATGTGTGAAAGAAACAATATATCAAATTCCAATAAAAAACACAAATTAAGTCACTCATTATATACATCAATGATTTACCTTCATTAACTTAAAAATTATAACTTGTAATCATAAATAGAAACTTGCTTATCCTATAGAAATGTGTTTCATTTATAATTAATTTCATATTAATTATGAAATTAATATGATAATTTAATAATTATTTATAAATTATTAAATATACCCAACAAGCCATCTGTTTTGCAAAAATTCTCTCTTTCTCTCCTTCTCCCTCTCTTTTCCCATTTCTCCTTATTCTCTCTCCCTTTCACCTTTTTGTCTCTCTTTCTTCTACTGTCTCCTTCTCTCTCTCTCTCTCTCTCTCTCTCTCTCTCTCTCTCTCTCTGTTTTATTCTATGGCAATTTAAGTTATCTACATCTATACCTAGAACATTCTTGACTATCATATTCTGACTTTATCAAAGAATTTAAAGACTTATCTAGTGGGTAATTGCATTCTCTTTCCTGATAAAAGCATTCATATCTTTGAACAGTGCCTATAGTCTCAAGGAATTTATATCACCATTGAGTAAAATGTCCAATTATACCTTAGCTTTTTTTCCCAGATATTTTAGTCTTGTTTTATGTTCCTGCATAAACACCATGACTAAGAAACAAGTTGGGGAGTAAAGAGCTTATTCAGCTTACACTTTCCACATTGCTGTTGATCACCAAAGGAAGTCAGGACTAGAAGACAAGCAGGTCAGGAAGCAGGAACAGATGCAGAGACCATGAAAGGATGTTACTTATTGGCTTGCTTCCTCTGTCTTTCTCAGATTGCTTTCTTATAGAGCCCAAGATTACTAACCCAAGGATTGCACCATCCACAATGATCCCTCCTCCCTTGATCACTAATTGAGAAAACATCTTACAGCTAGATCTCATGGAGGCATTTCTTCAACTGAAGTTTCTTTCTCTGGGATAGCTCCAGCTTGTGTCAAGTTGACACAAAAAACCAGCCAGTAAAACAGGCATGTGAATCTTCATCTTATTCACTTGAACGCATATATTTATCACTCTTTTGCCATGAAATATTTTTAGAGCTTAAAGAATATTGACACAGATTAAAACTTAAATGATTTAAATTGGAAAGAGTTTTCATGCAAATATTTTTTCAGGGAAAAGTTTACTATGAAAGAAATAACAAGATGCTAATCATTTTAAGCCAACAGACTGGAGCCAAGCTTTACGCTAAATGCTTTCTTTAGAATTCTAAAATGGAGGAGAATATACTCCAGAGTAAGTCTGAATGTAATGCTTTCAAAATAGTATATCTTTGTCATAAAACTCTACAGATGGAGGCATGCTTAGATGGAAGCACCCACATCTGGCATTACAGAATGGAGGTAGAATAGAGAATGGAATTTTTGGACATATCTAGACACTGATATGTCCTTTTTCAAAACCCAAGTATTATTGTGAAGTTGAGCTACTGAGAATATTGACAAAACAGTCTTTCTTCATACCATGATAGAGTGGGTTTTATTAAACATATGCTGTTGTTATTATTACCTATTAGTGTGTTAACTGTCTTAATTTTATATTTCTTTGAAAAATCAAAATTAACCACTGCGAATCAAAGCAGTTTTCTGATTATGATACTTTTTTAGCACTTTATATGGATTAGGGGGAAAAAACATTGTTTAAAAATAAGTCTTAGGTCACACTGTTGAAAATGGGAGAATATACTGCATTTGCATATATTTTAAAGTCTTTAATATTACATATTGATTACACACAATAGATGTTGTTGTAATATTATCTTACAAACAAGTAATTGTTTGATACCATTCATGTCCCATTCCTCTCTATACTTTCTGCCACTCTTAGATCTCATTCCTGTTTTATTTCCCATCAACATTTATGTCATTTTTTGTGAGCTAAATATTTTAGTTATGTTTTTATTACAGAAGTATGTGTGTGTGAGTGGCTAAGGGAACATGGGCATTTTACCTGTGGTTACACCACTAAGGAAAATATCTCTATTTCTGCTAGTAAGTAATCGTGATTGCCTATAGATTCTCTATGAACGTTCACCCTTGTAAAGTCCTGATAAACTTTTTATTAATTCAAAGTGAGTAAGAAAATAGCATCATCATTGTTATCATCATCATTGTCATCATCATCATTATCATCATCATCATCATCATATAGAAATCATCAGATAAGAAATGGATGAAATGATCATTTTGGGCAACCCAGTAAGGAGATGGCAAGCAAAGAAGAAACTTCAGCTTTGGATATTTAATGGAACAGACAGAGCACTATGGACGTTCTGTGGTTGCTGGTCAGGTAATAATTGGGGTCAGTCTCTTTTTATTCTCTCAAGGATATAGAATTTGACCTTGTTATGACATTTTAAAACAATGCTCAATTTTTTTAGATATTGTTGAGTTGTAAGGCTGAAAATCGTAATGATTTAGTCATTAAACCAACTCTTGTTCACTAGTAAAGGGCAGTGGAAATATTCAGAAATTCACTAGTTGATAGGCAGCTAACACTTCCTAAGTATAGAAGAATGCATAAGGCCCATACTTTCCTTTGTATTATGGATTTGGGGAATTTAGTGATATCTCCCCTGGTATGACTACCCTTTCTTTTTCTGATAAGAGGCCAGGAGTAGCCCTATGGCTGAGCCCTCTCTGAACCAGTAGACTAGCATCAGTGGGGCCAAGACTTGGTCTTGAAAAAGAGTAGGGTTGCATTCTATAATAATAAATACCTATCATGACCTTGTTACTCTGAGGTGAGAAGCTGCAAATTTCTGGATTTATTAACACACGTTGGTAACAGCAGGTAAATGGGTAAAGAACTAATTCCTGCTGCTCACTTCTCTTCTTAGATAGCCAGAAGCCCTGGTTAACTCTGGGAACCAAAGCAGAGGGAAAGGAAAGTAATTAAGATGCTTTCTTTTGCCCAGAAGCTTTCATGAGCCTCCAAAGACCACCAAGGAGCCTGTTTCCCTTGTAATAGGATTGAGGATTCTCTATTACCAGCTTAGACTTGGGCTTTTCTCCAATGCAACCCTGACATAGCAGGATAGGAAGGAAAGGCAGAACAGTCAAGTCTCAAATCCTCAGCAGGACAAGGCTTTTTAGGAAACATAAGTAAAGGGGGTCTTTTCTGGCAAGTGTCTAATTGAATGTTGCTTGTAAGCCTGGGTGCTCTGAAGCAAGATCATCTGCAATTACAAATAGTCTAAAAATATATCTGAAAAAATAAGTCAAATTTTTGATTAATTGTTACTAGGAAGTAGCTAAAGAGTAACTCTGGCCAAGGACAAGCTATGGTCCTTCATGGTACATGGGGACAGCTTGGGATCCCCTTCAGGTCAAATTCTTAGGCTTTTTTTTTTTTGAAGGCCAATCCCAAGACAGTGTAGATTTGGCTTCTCAGCCTTATAAAGGCAGGTATGTACAGCCACAAACACATACATACATTTATTTATATTCTTATTCATTTTCTCACTTACACATTGACACATTTACAATTTTGTTTGGCTCAATATCCTGTCTCATCCACTCTACAAGTATTCATATGGATGGATGGATGGATGGATAAATGGATGGATAGATGGATGAATGGATGGGTGGATGGATGGAAGGAAGAAATGATGGGTCAGATTTTCACAAGTTATACCATTCAATCAACCACATCATAATGTTTCTCTGGCCTTTTTATACTTTCTTAGGGAAAACTGTTTTAGAAAATCACCTCAGATATAAAATTTTACATAAAATGGGAATTATAAATGACATTGTTATTAAGTTCAAAGCAGTATTTTATTCTAATATGTTCATTATATGCTCCAAGCAACAGTTTTTACATTGCCTTACCTTATCAGAGTGCATACCTGTAGTTTTATCCTTGGACCAAAAGGTTTTCCTTAAACTCAAATTTGTCCCAATCTTATTTCTTTTTAGTGTAATTATGAAAGGTCATTATATTTCTTATTATGCAGTCTTTACTTACTATATGAAGAATGAGCACATTCTATTCTTGATTATAACTTTAGTACATCATTCTAGCAAAGCAACTAATACCATCTCTTAAAACTTTCTTCCTAAAATTGTTTGTATAAAATCAGGAATTATATAGAATCATTAATTCATCTAGACAACCTTAATGCATGAAAGTCCATCTTTATGTTGATATGCAAGAAATTTGATAAATGGGGTAGGCTAATGCCCAGAAATTATTATATTAATTTAATAAAGACAGAAATGACATATTAGCTGCAAAAAGCAATCATGAGATGAAATCTCTTTGTAAACTTGACATGGAGCTCTCCCATTTTAGACCATGCAAAAAAGTTGTGCCACCTCCAGGAAGCTCACATACTAGCTGTAGTGTATTGTAAATGATTCCTGTCCATAAGAGAACCCACAAATATCAAAATCCCCAACAGCTTAAAAATTAGACAAAAATCTTTTTATGTGTCTATTCTTCTACAGAGATGCTCCCTGTTTTTGTTTTACAGCTGAAAGCAACTCCTGAATTCAAGTCTGAAAAAAAAACCCACAGAAAGAAAAACAAAGACAAACCTTACCCAGTTAAAAATGTTAAAAATCTAAATATGCTATTACATTTTTAAAAAAATGCCTTGTCAGCTTGCTTTGTGTTTTTCTGTGTTCACTAACAGCCTGCATTTTGGCATATGAAGGATGATTTGGCAGTTAGGGAAATTGTGAGAATTCATTGTAGATCTCTTACTTCAACTGCAACTGTACACATTTTGGACAGAGATGAGATTTGAGCCAAGATCATCCTAATAATGCCCTGCTTCTACTGCTTTACTCTTGTCTGATGTCAGAGAACTGTGTTTGACTGTGCAGTCCCTATAATTGGAAGGAGGCTTCACATCAAAACAAAATCAGATAATTTCTCTTTACTCTCTTACTGAGAGCTAGATTATCTCTGTTGAAGCAGACTTCTCCAACTCAATTAAGCTTATGCCACAAAATTGGATTTTTTAAAACCCTATTATATCAATCTAGTGCTATGTCTGCCATATTTGTAACTTATAGTCCATCAACATGCTTTATCTGGTACCTTGTATAAACACCATTTCAAATACACACACACACACACACACACACACACACACACACACACACACACCAGATAGTGAAGTCTCACTGAGTTAAGGTTAAAAACAAAAGACCATTTTCCAATGTCAAGGAGGAAACAAAGTAATTTCTTGAATAGAATACTGTCAGGAGTAGCACTGAAGTCCAAAAATCAGCCATAGGCCTAAATCAGCCTGCTAACACAAAGTCTTAGATCTCTGTGGAAAAACACTGAAACAGATAGCTGTAAGATATTGTAAACAAGCAGCTTTGGTGGAAATTTGCCAGCTTGGATAGGAACAAATAGTCATAGGTCTTGTGGATAGTCATACAACTTGAATAGGTAGCCTTGGTGGATAGTACCAACTTAGATAAAGACAAGTGAATCATAGGAAGAGTCATAGTGTCCTGTCCTCTAAACCTTCACCCAGCTGAAACTCTGTTCTGGAAGATATTTGTACTAACCCTGAACACCTACCTGCATCTTCTCCTTCCACACATCCTGTCTTTTTCTGTATATAACCTCTATGTGAAAAAGTAAAAATGGAGATTTGATCATCCTATAGACAGATCACCCTACTCTGTGATGTCCTGTTTACCCGCACTTTCTCTTTCAGGTGATCTCCCAGGATCCCTATTTAATTCCCTTCTGGACAACACAGAATATTCTAAGAGATAGAAATAATCTACATTTTGCCTAGATCCTTGGTGATTTTGAAATTTAACATTAACTAAAAGCCTAAATTCATTAAAAGAAATGAAATTAGCAATAATAGCTTTATTTTAACTAACAAAAAATTAATTTTGTATTGATCTACTTCCAAGCTGATATGTATTTAGTTTGTCATTATACAGTGTACCAAAATATTTGAAAAAGAATTTGCTATAACTATACTATCTCCCACAAAAGATTTATGCTTAAATGATGGTATGATTCATTTTCTTTTCTCTCATGGTACAAATATCTCTTGTGCATGGTGCATGTTTCAGGCAACTACATGGGTTCTTTTAAACCCATCAACAGTATCACTCTCATTTCTTTTCATCATTCTCTTGTTTTGTATTATTTTCTTATTTTGATAACTCTTCATTTTTCATTCTTTTTAAAAATATCCCTGTGGTTATTTGGGAGAGTTTCTTACCTGTTGCCATGGACGCAACAGATTGTTTAGGAGGTCTCCAGAGTGTGGATGGTGTTAAGAGGGGCAGGTAAGTAATGATAAGTCCCAGTGGAAGACACAGACCAGAAGGGAGGTGAAGTTTGAGAAGAACTTAAAGAAATGTAAAAGTACTTAGTGATCATGGAAATGCAAATAAAAATGTAACTGAAATTCTACCTTACACCAATGAAAATGGCTAAGATAAAAAAACAAACAAACAAACAAACAGACAAACAAAAACACTCAGGTGACCAGGTGACAGCACATGGGGCATAGAATATGGAGAAAGAAGCACACTCCTCATTCCTCCATTGCTGGTGGGATTACAAATTGGTACAACCACTTTGAAAATCAATCTGGAGATTCTGCAGAAAATTGGAAATTGATCTACCCAAAGACCCAGCTATACCACTCTTGGGCATATTTCCAAAAGATACTCCACCATATCACAAGAGCACATGTTCTATGCTTGTAAGGAAACATATGTGATAGCCAGAAGGTGAAAACAATCCAGATGCCCCATAACTAAATAATGGATACAGAAAATGTGGTTCATTTACACAATGGAATACTATTCAGTTATTAAGAACAATGACACAATGAGTATTTCAACAAGTGGCTATAACTAGAAAATATTATCTTGAGTGGGGTAACTCAAACCAAAAAGCATCCATTATATGTACTTACTAGTAAGTCTATATTAGCCAAAAAATACAAAATAACTAAGATGCAATCCACAAAATTCAAGAAGGTTAATAAGCAGAAGAGCCCAATTGAGGATGCTTCAATCATACTTGTAAGGAAGAAGAAACAATATCCAATCACAGGAGATAGAGGGAGGAAAGGATGAGGATGAGAGAGGGGAAGGGAGGGGAAAGGGGACCATGATCAGGTATGGTGAGGGAGACAGAAGAGAAGCTTGTAGGGCCAGAAAAATGAATGGAAATATGCAACTTTGGGAAGGGGTGGAAGCTAGGAGGGTTCTAGAAAGTACCAGAGACATTATATGGCCATATTTACAACATTAATCCTATGGATCAATGAGCATGGAAGATCGTTCCATCTTCTGAAATCTTCGATTTCTTTTTTCAGAGACTTGAAGTTTTTGTTTTACACATCTTTCAGTAGCTTAGTTGGAGTCACTCTAAGATATTTTATATTACTTTTGACTATTGTGCAGGGTGTTTTTTACATAATTTGTTTCTCAGCCAATTTATCCTTTGAGTAGAGGAAGGCTACTGATTTGTTTGAGTGAACTTTATATGTAGCCACTTTGCTGAAGTGGTTTATCAGCTTTAGGAATTCTCTGGTGGAATTTTTGTGGTCACTTAATTATACTGTCATATCATCAGCAAATAGTGATATCCTTAATTCTTCCTTATTAATTTGTATCTTTTTGATCTCCTTTTGTTGTCTAATTGCACTGACTAGAAAATTGAGTACTAAATTGAATAGATAGGGAGACAGTAGGCAGCTTTGTCTGGTTTCTAATTCTATTGATATTGCTTCAAGTTTCTCTCCATTTAATTTGATATTGGCTATTGGTTTGCTGTATATTGCTTTAATTATGTTTAGCTATGGGCCTTGAATTCTTGATCTTGCCAAAACCTTTAACATAAACAGATGTTGTATTTTGTCAAAGGATTTTTCAGCATCTAATGAGATGATCTTGTGAGTTTTTGTTTTGAATTTGTTTATATAACAGATTATGTTGATGGATTTACATATATTGAACCATCCATGCTTCCATGAAATAAATCCTACTTGAATATGGTGAGTCATTCTTTTGATGTGTTCTTAGATTTGGTATGCAAGAATTTTATTGAGTATTTTTACATAAAGATTAATAACAGAAATTTGTCTGAATTTCTCTTTCTTAGTTGGGTCTTTGTGTGGTATTAGTATCAGCATAACTGTAGCTTCCTAGAATAAAATAGGCAGTGTTCTTTCTGTTTCTACTCTGTGGAATAGTTTGAAGAATATTGGTATTAGGTCTTTAAAGGTCTGAGAGAATTCTGCTCTAAAACCATTTGGTGTTGGACTTTAATCATTGAGATAATTTAATGACTCCTTCTATTTCTTTAGGGTTTATGGCAATCTTTAAATGGTTATCTTATCCTGATTAACTTTAATAACTGGCATCTGTCTGGAAAATTATCCATTTCCTCTTTATTTTCCAGTTGTGTTGAGTATAGGCTTTTGCAGTAGAATTTGATTTTTTATTTCTTCAGTTCCTATTGTTATGTTGCCCTTTTCATTTCTGATTTTGTTAATTTAAATACTATTTCTGAACCTTCTGCTTAGTCTGGCTAAGGGCTTATCTATATTGTTAATTTTCTCAAAGTGATAGCTTCTGATTAAGTTGATTCTTTGTATATTTCACTTTGTTCCCACTTGGTTGATTTCAGCCATGTGTTTGATTATTTCCTACCATCTATTCCTCTATAGTATATTTGCTTCTTTTTGCTTTGTAGCTTTCAGACGTGCTGTTATGCTGCTAGTGTATGCTTTCTCTAGTTTTATTATGGAGACATTCAGAGCTATAAGCTTTCTTTTTAAAACTGGTTTCAGTGTGTCCAATAAGTTATGGTAAGTTGTACCTTAATTTTCATTAAATTCTAAAATGTCTTATTTTTTTTTTATTTTTTTCCTGACCAATTTATCATTGAATTGTTCAATGATTCAGTTAAATCATTTTTTGAATTGTTCAAGTTGTTCAGTTTCTATGGGTATGTGGGATTTCTCTTTTTTGTTGTTGTTTTAAAAAACCAACCTAAGTCTGTGGTGATTTGGTAGGTTGCATGGGATGATTTCAATCATCTTTTTTAGGTCAGTCTTGCTTTGTGTCTAATTATCTTGTCAGTTTTAGAAAAGATATTGTGCTGAGAAGAACGTGTATTCTTTTGTTTTAGGGTGAAATGTTCTGTAGATATGTATTAAATATATTTGGTATATAACACCTATTAGTTTTACTGTGTGTATGTTTAGTTTCTTTCTACACAATTTGTCCATTTGTGAGATTGGTGTGTTGAAGTTTCCAACTATTATTGTGTGAGGTTTAATGGGTGCTTTTAGCTTTAGTAACACTTCTTTTACAAAGTAGGGTGCCCTTGCAATTGAGTCATAGATGTTCAGAATTAAGAGTTCATCTTGGCAGATTTTTTTTCTTTGATGACTATGAAGTGTACTTCTTCATATTTTTGATAACTTTTGGTTTAAAGTTGATTTTATTCAATTTTACAATGGCTATTTCAACTTGTTTCTTGAAAACACTTTCTTGGAAGAAATTTTTTCAAGACTTTTCCTCTGAGGTAGTGTCTGTCTTTGTTATTAAGGTGTGTTTCATGTATGCAGCAAAATGCTAGGTCTTGTTTACTTATCCAGTTCGTTAGTCTATGTCTTTTTGTTGGGAATTCAGTCCACTGATGTTAACAGATATTAAGGACCAATGATTTTTGCTTTGTTTTATTTTTGTTGTTAGAGGGGGAATTATGATTTTGTTGCTCTCATTTTTCAGATTTGTTTTATGAAAATAATTTTGCTGCTTTTAATTGAGTATAATTTTCCTCCTTGCCTTGCCTCCTACTTTTTTATTTAATATTTTTTGTAGAGATGGATTTATAGAAAAATATTTTGTAAGTCATGGAATACTGTGGTGTCTTCATCTATTGTAATTGAGATTTTTGCTGTATATTGTAGCCTGTGCTGGAACTTGTGATCTCTTCAGGTCTATAAATCATCTGCCCAGTATATTCTGGATATTAGAGTCTCAGATGAGAAGTCTGATGTAATTCTGATAGGTCTGCCTTTATATGTTACCTGACCATTTTCCCTTGCTGTTTTTAATACTCTTTCTTTGTTCTATAAATTTCATGTTTTAATTATTATGTGACAGGAAGATTTTCTTTTCTGTTCCAATTTATTTGGCACTCTTTAGGCTTTTTTATGTTTATGTGTAGAACTTTCTTGAGGTTAGAAAATTTTCTTCTTTAATTTTGATGAAGATGTTTACTGATTCTTTGATTTAGGAATCTTCACTCTTCTTTATACCTATTATCCTTAAGTTTGGACTTTTCATTGTGTCCTGCATCTCCTGGATGCTTTGGATTTGGAACTTTTGCATTTTCTTTGACTGTTATGTCAATGTCTTCTATGATATCTTCTACACCTGAGATTCTCTCTTTTATCTCTTGTATTCTGTTGTTGATGGTTACATCTATGACTACTGATCTCTTTTCTAGGTTTTCTATCTTCAGGGTTGTCTCCTTTTGTGATTTATTTATTGTTTAAATTTTTATTTTTAGATCCTTGATGGTTGTATTCAATTCCTTCTTCTGTTTGGTTGTGTTTTCCTATGTTTTTTAAGGAATTTACATGTTTCCTCTTTAAAGTCATTTACCTCTTTACTTGTGTTCTCCTGTATTTCTTTAAGGGAGTTATTTATGTCGCTCTTAAAGTCCTCTATCATCATTATGTGATATGTTTTTCTATTGGAATCATGTTTTTCTTGTGTGTTGGGTTATTCACAGTTTTCAGTTGTGGGAGAACTTAGTTCTGATGATGCAAAGAAGCAATGGTTTCTGTCACCATATGGTTATCTCTGGTGTTAGCTCGTCTTGCTTTTTTTGACTGAAGTTTCTTCTTCCTCTGAGACTATGAGGCTGGCTACATCTACAGTCCTGGGGGGTCCAGCTTTCTTTGGATGGCATTGGATTTCAGAAAGCTGTATCAGTTTCAGCTCCCAGGTATCAGATGGAAACTGGAAGGATAATATTCCAATCTACATTGTTGTTTCTGAGCTCATCGGGCCCTGAGCAGGTCCCACTTGGTCCAGTTGATGGTGTAGTAGTGATACACTCAACTATAATCTTGGGTGTGTCAACACTCCTGAGGAACAAGCTTTCACTGTGCAGTATTGAGACAGAAGGGTTATAGCACAAGGTGAGCTCCAACATTCAGTTTAAACCTGAAAGAATCCTGTTTCTGTCTGCATTGCTGGTTTTGAGTCCACTGGGCACTAGGTGAGTTTGTCTTGGGCCAGTTACTGGGGCAGTAGTGGTGGTCTCACCTATGAGATTGGGTGTTTCAACACTCCTGGGTACCATTTTTTTCTGGGAAGAATTCTGTTGCAGAGGTCTGAGGAACAGGATGAGCTCCCAGGCACATATCACATGCATGTTTTCAAAGCCACTGATAACTTGACCACACCTGACTATTGAACAACATTGCTTTCAGTAGGCACAGCCAGCACAAATAGGATGGAATATCTTTTCATATTGACTGTAACTCTCTATTCTAATCACACTATTACAGACACTCATTTGTTATGTTCTTATTTTAGTAAATACTATATGATTTTACTTTACTTTAGTTTGTATTAGTCTCAAAGTAATGTAAAGTTGTCATCCTTTCTCCAGGAAAAAAAAATAGCATTCAGTTGTTGAACAGCTAAGAAAATATATTATAATATTTATTATAATTATTATTTGATTATAATGAATATGATGAAAATACACACACATGCACACACACGCACACACACTCACACACAAACTGAATTTAATACATCAAGACAGAAAAATAGATAAGGTTTGGAAAGAATGAGATCAGAGTGTCATTTTTTGAGCATACACTAAGAAGAGTTTTGTTGCAGCCGGAGCTGCCCCACGTTGGGTGCCAAAAATGTAGCGGACCGCTCTGTCAGTGTTGAAACTCACACTGCCAAAAGCCTTGGGGGCTAAACTGTTAAAGCCTGTACTGCCCCAAGCTGCTTCAGTTTGCAGGTCAGGGTTCAGCAAGAGAGAGAGTGAGGATGGACTTGAAGAATGGAGACCAGACAGAGTGTGATTCAATCCCGTTTTTTCTTAAGTCTCTCATTCTAGTCCAAGTCCCAAGTCTTGAGTTCCTAGTCCCTAGTTCCTAGTCCCTAGTGCCTCCAAGTTCCAGTTGCTTGTCTCTTTTCAGTCATAAGTTCTTTCTCCAAGTGCTAAGTGCCTAATGTCTAATGTCAAGCAGGCTCTTCTGTCTACCTCTCACCTTTTATATGTCTCACTTATAAGCCATGCCTTTAAGTCATGCCCTTAGGTCTTGTCTCCAAATCTGATCTCTAAGTCACGCCCTTAAGTCACACACCTTTAAGCCTCACACACCCAAGGGACAAATCCTGGGTATATAAAACAAGATGTTATTAGAGTGTGCTCAGCTGTTGTAGGCTATTGTAATCATGTCTCTTGTCAGGGTATATGGCTCAAGATGGCTGCAAGGATGATAGATGCCGCCTTCTGTTGGCTCCCTACAGGTCCCCCTTTTTAATTTTTTTTTCTAAAGGGAAGGCTGGGAAAACTTATGGAAACCGTGGATGTCTTAGGTTGGAACAAATGACTCCATCCTCCCTTTCCCGTCTTTGGATACTCAACAGCCAATGGTTGAATTCCTGTCTTAGGATGGTGAGGCCTCCCTTTTTAGGGGCAAGGTCTTAAAGTGTTCTCTTACTTGTCATTGACTATCTGGATAAGCATATAAGTTAGGAGATAATCTTCCTTAATCTTCATGACAGTGCAGGGCTCTCAATGAGAATCTCCTTTCTGGACCTCAGCTATCGCGGAGGTGTGCATGCAGCAGGACGAAGACTGCAGGAACACATGTCAACAGGTCCATGAACCGAGATTGACCACCATCTTAGGGTCTTTGAATGCCGGCAGGATGGAGGCAGGGAACACGTAGGTGTGCACTAAGAAGAGAGAGTTCTTTTGCCAAGCCTTGCGGGATGTTTAGCAGACTCAGCCAGGATGATTCTTGTAGACTCATGGGTGTTTGGGTTCCATGTTGGTGCACCAGTTGTAGGAAAAAAATATGGCTGAGGAACCACAGGGTCTCTCATGCCATGCTATGTGCAGTTGGCTGGGAATGCCCTGGGTTCCTCCAGCTGTAAGTTAGTCCTGGCTGTTCACTAAAGTCCTCTCCATGGTTCCTCACGATGCAGCCCCAACACACGAGGAAGTCCTTGGGTTTCAAAAACCGGCTTATTATCATGATGGATGGTGGATGGATCTGGATGTGCGCCCCCCAAAACCCAGGGCAGACCTGAGTTAAATAGGGAGGGGGAGAGGGAGGAGGGATTGGGGAGGGATGCTTAATTGGCTCCACCCCCTGGTCTTCAGGTACCTTATTAGTATGTAAATCTCTTTAAGGCCTGGGGCCTGTTTATCATGCCCACCTGTTTAAGTGACAGAAGGGTGAAGGTGAAATGGAGATTAGACCTCACGTCAGGCTGGACAGTATAATCAAGGCCATTGTTAGTCTTTATCTGTTTGGGCACACCCAATACAGCAACTATAGCAAGCATATGATTGATCACATGCTTGCTTGTTTCTCCAGGTTGTAATGTCACATAAATGAAATTACTGTATGTATCTACACATACATGTATATATTTTTGATTGCCAAATTCATTATAATGAGTAACATCCAGTTGTCAGATACTGTTTGGTATAAGTTCCTTTGAATTTATGCCCAAATGAGGAACTGGTAAAAGTGTAACACATGATTGACATTGTTTAACAATTTGTCTAGCCTGTTCTCTGGTAATTTTAAACATAATTTTTAAAGTTTTAGAATTAAGGTGGTATAACTCATGAGCCTTTATGGCCTGATCCGATTTAGATGGCAGATCTGAGAAAGTCACTGCAGCTACACAAGTAGCTAGATCAGCCTTGGTGTTTCCCTCAGACAGAGGATCTGGTAGCCCAGTGTGAGCTCTCAGGTGTCCTATAAATATTTTATGCTTTCTTTTCAAAATTAATTGTTGGCACTGTAAAAACAAATCAGCTTCTTCTGAAGAATGCTTTATTTGCACAGCAGTTTCTAGTAGAGGGATAGATTGAGCTATATATGAGCTATCTGTATAAATATTAATGATTTGATTTGGAAATGCTTGAAACACAGCAATATCAGCATATAATTCAATCAATTGAGCTGACACAGATGATGTAGCACAGGAAACTACTTGATATTGAAAGGCAAGCTGTTCCTGATGAGGAAACATCAGTAAAAATTAGCAATGCTTCCTCGATAGTTGCATGTGCAGTACGAGATGGAAAAACAAATTCATGGTGATTATAAAACTGAATCAATTATATCTGATGGTTAATGATTATCGATCTGACCATCAAATGAGGTACATGTAATAGGCCAAACTTCAGAACTCTGCATAAGTCAATCAACCTGATGCCTTGTATAGGATTGTACTATTACATCAGGATCCTTTCCAAAATATTTTTGACTATTATCTCTGCCCAACATAACCATATCAGCTACACCAACATAGTATGAATAATGAACCTTCTTATAGGGATGATTGAAGATGGGACCCATAATATGGGTGCAGTTTGCCAAAAAACTGCAGTGTTAGATTACTGTTAAAAATAAGAAAATATAAAGGCTTAGAATAATTAATGTGAATTACAAATTGGGACAAAATAGCATTCTCAACCTTCTGTAAGGCTTTTCTACTCTCCTCTGTTAGAGCCCTGTGTGACTTAGGGTCAGGATCTCCTTTGAGAATCTCAAACAGAGGCTTCAATTCTCCTGTCATGAGTTTCAAATATGGTTGTAGCCAGTTAATGTCTCCCAATAATTTTTGAAAATCATTAAGTGTCTTAAGGGAATCAGTTCTCAAAGTGGCCTTCAATTAATTTTATGTGCACCATTTATCTGAAATTCTAAATAAGTATATGAATCATGTAATTGTACCTTTTCTGGTGCTATTTGTAATCCTGCAGCCTGTAAAGCTGTTCATTAAAGCATTGGAATACGTGTTTTCCATCTTTTCCTGCTATTAAAATATCATCCATGAAATTAATCATATAGATTTGCTTCCACATGGTTCTAACACCCTCTATGGCAGAAGCCACAAACTTTTGGCACAGGGTAGGACTGTTAGTCATACCCTGAGGAAAGACCTTCTGTTGATATCTCTTCATAGGTTCTGTAAAATTTATAGCAGGAACACTGAAAGCAAAGCGCTTTCTGTTGTTAGGATGCAATGGAATAAAAAAAAAGTCTTTAAATCTATTACTACTTTATAGTAGCCTAAAGGTATGGCCATTGGTGTGGGTAGCCCAGCTTGTAAGGCTCCCATCCTAACCATGGTTGCATTAACAGCCCTCAGGTCTTGCAACAGTCTCCACTTTCCTGACTTTTTCCTAATGACCAATATTGGGGTACTCCAGGGAGACTTATTCTCCTCTAAATAGCCTGCCTGTAATTGTTCCTGCACTATCAATTGAGCAGCTTGTAATTTTTCAGTGGTTAAAGACCACTGATTCACCCAGATGGGCGAGTCCCCCTTCCAGGTGATGGGATCCACACAATGCCCTAGAGGTGCAGCTGAATCAGTAGCCCCCAGACCTCTTCTTCCAATGTTACCACAAACCTCAATAGGATGAGTAATCCCTTCTTCACTTTTTCCTAATCCTTTCCTTGGGGAAAGATCAAAGTTTATGATTTGAGCCATAATTAATTCATTAGGGCTGCACATAATCAATCCCAACTGGGATAAGAGATCTCTGCCCCAGAGATTAATGGGGAGGCCTGGGATGACATACAGTTGTATATTCCCTGTATGACCTTTTTTATCTTTCCACAGCAGCACCATAGAGCTTTGTTGTGGATTTTGACTTTGGCCAATACCTCTTAAGTTGGTTAAGGTTGAGGTCAGAGGCCAGGTGGCAGGCCAATCACTTTGTTTTAGGATAGTCACATCAGCTCCTATGTCAACCAAGCCTTGGAATGCCTTTTCATCCAGCCACAGTGTCATCATAGGTTTTTGTTTAACTATAGACTGTACCAAGTATGCATCAAATGAAGCAAAGCCTTGATCCCCTCTCTTAGGACTCTTATATTTGTGATTAGTAGGATACAATGGAAGTAACAATAGTTGAGCTATCCTCTTTCTTGTAGGAATGGTGACTATATTCTGAATTGCCTGTGCCATTACCTTAATCTCACCTTGATAATCATTGTCTATAACTGCAGGAAAAAATTGTAGTCCCTGAATAGTAGTACTGCTTCTTTCCACTATCAGGCCAAACACACTTAAATAGAGTGGTTAAACACAGCAGTGGGTAAGTCCTGAGGTTCCATTTCAGGTGTTAATACTAGGTGGGTGGCAGAACTGAGGTCTAGTGCTGCGCTTCCTGGTATTGATTGACTAAGTTCTGAAAGGGATTGTTGTTTGTTGGTAAGAAACTGACTGCTCCATAAGCCTGTTTTGGTTTGTGTTGGTTCGGGGCCTAGAGCTGGCCCCTGTTCCTGTTTCCCTGATAATGAGAAAGGTGTTTCCTTGTGCATCTCTTTTGGACCTACACTGACTAGCTCAATACCTTCCATGTCTGCAAAGTAGGCAAAGCTCAGGCTGTTTTCTGGGCTGTCTCTGGGCTAACTCATTTTCTGCCTAGCAATCTCTTGCAAAGTGTCTAGGCTTGCCATATTTAAAACAGGCCTTTTGGTTTCTACCAGGCAAAATATCTCTTACTGATTGTGCTTGCATGGCAGTTGCCATAGCTAAGCCGTGTTGGTAGGAGAAACATATATCAGAACAGAGTCCGATAAATCCTGTAAGGTCTGTCTTTTACCTGTAGGGTCTAATGGCCGCTTGGCAGACAGGATTGGCATTTTCATATGCAAGTTGTTTCACATAATCTATTCCTGCCTCTGCATTACCAAAAATCCTCCCTGCTGTTGTCATTAATCGATGAACAAAATCTGAAAATTGTTCATCAGGTCCTTGTCTGACTGTTTTTAAGGATGCACCAGGATCTCCCTTTACGGGGATTTTACCCCAAGCTTTCAAGGCTGCATTTTGAATTTGAGAAAATAAGTCTGGATCCATATTGCATCTGGTTATCACTAGAAACAAATTGTTCTTCTCCTACTATGGCATCAAAGGACCAACCATTGCCTACCTGAATATTTCTCCTAGCTGTTTCTTTACAATTCTCATGATACTCTGATTTCCAAATAAGAGAGTTACCACCACTAAGAACTGCTCTCACTAACATTCTAATCAATAGGAGTCAGCCACTCCTCTGAGGCAGACTCCAAAATTTCAAGTGTAAAGGAAGCAGTGGCACCGTATTCTGATACTGCATTTTTAATTTCCTTAATAATTTGAAAATTAAACCCTATCCAAGCAACCCCTTGATTGTTTCTGGTCTCTGATACAGGGAAAGCCTCAATGTTTCCCTTCTCTAGATGATCTGTGGCTAATCTTATGCTAGGTGATCGGGATTGCCTTTGGACTCCTGGTTGAGGAATGCAAGGAGCCGGGGGATTTTTGCAGTTTACCTCTGGAGACATCTTTGCTATCTTTAATTTTTGTAGCTGATTAATTAAGTCCTGATACGCTTTTTCTATCTCTATTTGTTGTTTAAGAACAGATATTTTTTTCCTGTAACTCCCATCTGGGATCTATAACCAGCATCTCTATTGAGGGAGCAGTTGGAGGCGGAGGTGTGTAGGGAGGGTGCCTTCTGGAAAAGGGCCATTCAGGGTCATAATGTTTGGCTGCCTCTTCCTCTAAGTTAGCACAATCTGTCTCTAACAAATTGTCATCACCATTTGGTTGTATTTTCGATTCTAATTTCAGATAAATACATTTCTTTTTATTTTGAACATGAAAGACAGCATTCAGGCAATGAAAAAAAAAGCAGACAATTAACAATCGTGAGCAGCAAACAACAACAACAACAACAACAACAACAAAAAACAGAGAGTTGAGTTCAGGCTAACTTATTTCTTGCCTCATTTTCATTAACATGACTTGCCTTTCTTGATGATGCAGATTCCCACTTCTGTATTTTCAGCCGATCCTTCTTCCAGTAATATCCCTCACTAGGTCTCTCGTTCTTGCTGCCCCACTTTGGGAGACAAAAAATGTTGTGGCCCAAACTGCCCCACATTGTTGGGTGTCAAAAATGTCACGGACCTCTCTGTCAATGTTGGAATCTGACCTGCCAAAAGCCTTGGGGGCTAAACTGTTAGAGCATGCACTGCCCCAAGCTGCTCCAGTCTGTGGGTAGGGGTTCAGCAAACGAGAGAGTAAAGATGGACTTGAAGAATGGAGACCAGAGTGTGATTCAATCCCATTTATTCTTCAGTCTCTCTTCCTAGTTTAATTCCCAAGTCTTGAGTTTCTAGTCTCTAGTTATTAGTCCCTAGTGCCTCCAAGTTCCAGTTGCTAGTCCCTTTTCCAGTTCCAATTTCTTTCTCCAAGTGCTAAGTGCCTAATGTCTAATGTCAAGCAAGCTCTTCTGTCTGCCTCTCACCTTTTATATGTCTCACTTCTAAGCCAAGCCTTTAAGTCACACCTTTAAGTCATGCTCTTAGGTCTTGTCTCCAAATCTGATCTCTAAGTCTCGGTCTTAAGTCACACACCTTTAAGTCTCACACACCCAAAGGAAAATCATTGGTATCTAAAACAAGATGTTATCAAAGTGTGCTCAGCTGTTGTAGGCTATTATAATCAATTCTCTTGTCAGGGTATATGGCTCAAAAATGATGCAAGAATGATAGACACCTTCTGTCGGCTCCCCACAGAGTTTGGAAAAGAAATCATGAGTTTGGATGCTCAGCACCCACATGTAAACCAAACACGCTAGTGAACAGCCAAAACTTCAGTGTGAAGATGTAGATACCATGGAAAGGATCAGTGAGACTCACATGACATGAAGATTTATGCCCATGGAACATTGTCTCTCCTCTGTGAAAACTAATAGACAAAGTAGTGTTATGTTTATGAACAACAGGAAGTGTGTGTGTGTGTGTGTGTGTGTGTGTGTGTGTGTGTTTGTCCACTTTTTTGTAGTTCTTTTTTTGTATGCTATCTTTTGACTATGGAAAGATGACTTTTGTTTCTTACACATTCTGTCCTAAGTTGGAAGTAAATATCCCCATTGTAAAAGGAAAATATCTAATGAAAGACATAATATGCCAGGCCATGATTCAAAATGTGCTTTGTAGGAATTAACTAGAGTGCTTACAGGTGTTCCAGAGAAGCCTATGTAGCTAACACATTAGGAGAATAACAAAAGCCTCTAACTTTAGCTGTCTTAAGTATCGTGCCCACTTTTGATCTCTTAAAGAAACTGCTTTCATTTGCTCATACTCACACACATACATACAAAAACCCATTTAAATGTAAAGAAAGTAAAATATTTAAAATATTGTTCCATGTAAAGAACAGGCAAATAAATATTATTTTTATTTCTGGGACTTATCATAAGTATTCTCAACACTTAAACTTTCAGGATTTTGTTTAGTCGTTGGCTGTAGAAAGCCGTGGTGAGTGGTGACAGCATTCGCCATTACAACATGGCGATGGCACCCAGCACTGCCCTGGGTAAACAAGTAAATTGCGCATGTGCAAATGGTGAAAAAGCGCCAAGTCACTGCCCAGCACGGGGCGTCATACGGGGTTTTGAGCAAGCAGCCAATCAGATATGTCCACGCCACCCTAGGGTTTATATAAAGCAGCGCCATCTTGGGTCTCGCTCTCTTCCTCCTTTCATTGAAATAAACGCTTGCTGCAGAAGGATCCTGGTGCCCACGTGCATTCTTGCCGGCGAAATGATTGCGCGGGCCACAGTAGGCGATGGTATAATGTTCATCAACTCAATAACAACACTGATGTAAGACAGAATCTTTAAAGGAAGTCTTGACATTCTTTAACAGCCAGCTTTCACAGGTTGGCATGTGTGTATCTCTTTTTATTTGGTAAACAACTTCAGACAATTTCTATCCAGGTTTCAGGAAAACCATTGCTTTTTCAATGTTTGTGCTTATAAAATATGATTCTCATCTTACACAGTTCAATATTATTTTTCTGTAAAAAATCAGAATTTTATTACTTTACTAGCAAAATGAAAATATATTCTTCAGTTTTAAATGTGCTAATAAAACTAAATATCATATAAAAGTATGGTCAAATGCCATGATTTCTTTGTCTTATTATGGTAACTCAGAAAAATTTGCTGATGGTGAGATTTCCTCAGTAGGAGACTACTTCTTTAATTTTATATAACACCATATTTTTTGAAAACTGCCAAATATATACTCCAAAAAATTAAGTAGTATGTTTTATTGATTAGCATGGAAAACAAATGATTGTATTAAGGAATATTCTGCTTAATTGGTTTATTACCAAAAATTAATTTGCATGGATATTTGTGCCCATGGAACACTGTTCCTCTCCTGTGAAAATAGAACTAATAGACAAAACAGTGTAAAGTTAGTGAACAACAGGAAGTGTGTGTGTGTGTGTGTGTGTGTGTGTGTGTGTGTGTGTGTAATCATTTTAAGTCTCAACCTTGTTTTCCACATGTCTTGTACATTAGACAATTTGTTCATTACTATTTTTTTGGTAAAGAAAAACACATAAGTCTTGTGTTGCTGAACACACATATAATGCCTCTGTTAAAAAGATAGAGGTATAAAGAACAGAAACTCAAGGTCATTTTCAATTACATAATGACATTAAAACAAGCATAAGCTACATGAGAACCAATTTGAAAACAAATATAAACTGAAATGTTCTTTACAAGAAGCAGAAAGCTTGAGATGAATATAAGAAGAGTGCTTACATATCATGCATTAACACTAATATCCATGCCTCCTACCGCTTAATCAGAAAAATTGACTGAAGTCCTTCATCAAAGAACTCAGGTTGGGGAGTCAATAGAATCAGATTTTATCACATATAGGGAGATTCAGGCTATCATGGTACATAACAAACCCTATCTAATAAAAGGGAAAGCATGGAAGAAAGAAGGGCCATGCATAGTTTCATAGATTTTGAATGCTACTAGATTTTATGAAAATAACTATTTACAGTGCTGATATTCTTTTCATTGTGTTTATGAATACTAATTGAGGACAGTATTGCTTTGAAACAACACAAAATATTTAGGAGTGATGACATGATGAAAGACCTTGAAGGATTTGAGGAGGGTTTAATATTAGTGAAAATTAATTCCAAATCTTTACTTGAAATATAATTCATAAAACTTATGAAGAGTGAAAAATGTTGTTTTCAGCATTACTTAGGAGCAGAGCTAAGAGACAGCACCATACGTAAGAAAATTTGCTCCATGACAATGAAGAGTTAGTTCAATTTCCATTGCCCACCTAAGCATACTGACATGATTATATACTCATGTAACACCAGTGCTGTTACAGTCAGAGACAGATCAACTGCTAGTCCTTATAAGTTTCATGGGAACATAGGTTCAGTTTTCACAAAAGATCCAGAATTGAGGTAATTTGGCAGAAAGTTATGCAGCAGAACACCTGCTATCTTCTTCTGTCTTCTGCTTGATCACATCGACATACACACACAAGCAAGGACAGACATAAAGACAAAAATGATCACACAAGCTACCACCAACACAAATAAACAGACAAATAAATAAATAAACAAACAAATAAATTCCAATGACTACGGACAGAGGAATATTAAATTAAAAATGACTGACTTTATACACCTGAAAATGTCATCAAATCTAGTCTTCCATCTGCTCCCTGGAACTGAAGCTGTCCCACAGGATTCAGCACCCAAATTCCACCAAGAGAGAGCTGATAATCCAGGAGTGCTCATACTCCTAGGTCCACAGATAAGATCACCACTTTTGCTCAAGTAACAGTCTAAACAGGAACCTGCAAAAAGCTCACAGGGCACAGGAATAGTGGAGCAGACAAGGAAAGGATCATTCTGATTTCCATTTGTGACCCAGAGCTAAGTGTATCACACAACCCTCTGTTCCCAAATCCTGCCCAGAGAGTTAATGTCTCCACAGAAATGCTGACACACCAAAGATCACAGATTTACAGGCCCAAAGGAGGGACAAGTTCCAACCATAAATAGCAAGGCCAACTAATACTAGAGATAACAAGATGGCAAAAGGAAGCACAAGAACCTAAGCAACAGAAACCAAAGCTAGCTGGCATCATCAGAAGTCAGTTATTCCACCACAGCAAGACCTGCATACCCCAACATACTGAAAAGCAAGATTCTGATTTAAAAAATTCACATCTAATGATGATGATAGAGTACTTTAAGAAGGACATAAATAACTCCCTTAAAGAAATACAATAGAACATAGATAGAACAGGTAAATGAACTTAAAGAGCAAATACAAATATCCCTTAAAAGTTATAAGAAAACACAACAAAAACAGATGAAGAAATTGAACAAAATCATCTAGAATCTAAAAATAGAAATAGAAACATTAAAGAAATCAATCACAAAAGTAGAGAATCTTGGAGATACAAAATCTAAAAAAAAGATCCGGAGACATAGAATCAGACAGATCAACAGAATGCAAGAGATAGAAGAGAGAATCTCAGGAGCAAAAGTTACCATTGAAAACACTGACACAATAGCCACAGACAAAGAAAAATGCAAAAAACTCCATACCCAAAACATTGAGGAAATCCCAGACACAATGAGAAAAACAAACCTGAGAATAATAGGTAAAGAAGAGAGTAAAGACTCCCAAATTAAAGGGCCAGTAAATATCTTCAACAAAATTATACACAGAATCTTTCCTAACTTAAGAAAAAATTGCCCATGAATACCAAGAAGCCTGCAGAACTCCAAATAGATTGGACCAGAAAAGAAATTCCTCCCCTGACATAATAGGAAAAACACCAAAAACACCAAACAAAGAAAGAATATTAAAAGCAGGAAAAAAAATCCTGGTGGCAGGAGCAGACACCCAGTGGGTCTGCACTCTTGCTGAAACTGCATCCTGAGACATCCCAGAGAGGCCAGTGTCCTCAGAGAGGCAGTCACCCAGTGGGTCTGCACCCTTGTGGAAACCATATCCTGAGAAATCTTAGAGAGGCCACCGACTTCAGAGCAGGGGACACCATACCCAGAGACATCCTAGAGGAGCCATGTAATCCAGAGAAGAAGACACCAAATTCTGAGACATTCTAGAGGAACCACTATACTCAGAGCATCGAACACCTAGCTGGTCTTCTCGCACGAAGACACATTACCCTGAGACATCCTAGAGGATATACTGCACTCAGAGCTGATAGAGCTCAGGATCACAGGATCACAGAGACATGTGGACCCTGAGGAGTTCTGACACAGGCAAGATAACTGAAAAGACAGTATCCAGTAAGAACCTGTGAGTGACAGTACCACTAGAGTTAACCAAATAACAAAAGGCAAGCACAAGAACATAAACAACAGAAACCAAAGTTACTTGGCATCACCAGAACCCAGTTCTTCAACCATAGCAAGCCCTGAACACCACAACACACTGGAAAGGCAGGTTACAGAATTAAAATCACTTCTCATAATGATGTTAGAAGACTTTAAGAAGGTCATAAATAACACTCTAAAAGAATTTAAGGAGAACACAGGTAAACAGATAGAAACCCATAAAGAGGAAACACAAAAGTCCCTTAAAGAATTGCAAGAAAACACAACCAAACAGGTGAAGGAATTAAACAAAACCACCCAGGATGTAAAAATGAAAGTAGAAACAATAAAAAAATCTTAAAAGGAGACTACACTGGAGATAGAAAACCTAAGAAAAAGACAAAGAGTCATAGATGCAAGCATCATCAACACAATACAAGAGATAGAAGAGAGAATCTCATGTGCAGAAGATACCATGGAAAACATTGACACAACTATCAAAGAAAATGTAAAATGCAAAAAGCTCCTAACCCAAAGCATCCAGGAAATACAGGACACAATGAGAAGGCCAAACCTAAGGATAATAGGTATAGATGAGGGTGAAATCTCCCAAGTTAAAGGTACAGTAAATATCTTCAACAAAATTATAGAGGAAAACTTCTTTAACCTATAGAAAGAGATGTCCTTAAATATACAAGAAGCCTACAGAACCCCAAATAGACTAGACCAGAAAAGAAATAGCTCTTGTTAAATAATAATCAAAACATGAAATATACAAAATAAAGAAAAATACTAAAAGCAGTAAGGGAAAAAGTAATATATAAAGTAATATATAAAAGACGACCTATAAGAATTACACCAGACTTCTCACCAGAGTCTATAAAAGCCAGAAGATCCTGGACAGATATTATAAAGACCCTAAGAGAACACAAATGACAACCCAGACTACTATACCCAACAAAACTCTAAATCAATATTGATGGAGAAACAAAGATATACCATGACAAAACCAAATTTACACAATATCTTCTCATAAACCCAGCCCATCAAAGGATAATAGATGGAAAGCTCTATCACAAGGAGGAAAATTACAATGTAGAAAGCACAAGAAAATAATCTCCCAACAACCACAAAAGAAAATAGTTACACAAACATAATTCCACCTCCAATAACAAAAGTGACAGGAAGCAACAATCATTTTCCTTATTATCTCTTAATATCAATGGACTCAATTCTCCAATAAAAAGACATAGGCTAGCAGACTGGATACATAAACAAGACCCAGATCTTGCTAAATATAGGAAACACATCTCTGTGACAAAGACAGACACTGCCTCAAAGTAAAAGGTTTGAAAACAATCTTCCAAGCAAATGGTCCCAAGAAACAAGATGTTGTAGCAATTCTACTATCAAATAAAATTGATTTTCAACCAAGCATAATCAAAGAGATAAGAAAAGACACTTCATGCTCATCAAAGGAAATATGTACCAAGATGAACTCCCAATTCTGAACATCTATGCCCCAAATGCAAGGGCACCCACATACATAAAAGAAACTTTACTAAAGTTTAAAGCATACATTGCACCTCACACAATAATAGTGGGAGATTTCAACACCCCATTCTCAGCAATGGACAGATCATGGAAACAGAAACTAAACCGAGACATAATGAAACTAACAGAAGTTATGAACAAAATGGATTTAACTGACATATATAGAAAATTTCATCCTAAAATAAAAGAATATACCTTTTTCTCAGCAGCTCATGGTACCTTCTCCTAAATAGACCATATAATTTGTAACAAAACAGGCCTCCACAGATACAAAAATAAGAAAATTGCACCTTATCAGACAACCATGGATTAAGGCTGGTATTTAATAATGACAAAAACAATGGAAAGCCCACATACACATGGAAACTGAACAACACTCTAATCAAGGATGATTTGGTCAAGGAAGAAATAAAGAAAGAAATTGAAGGCTTTTTAGAATTTAATGAATAGAAGGACACATCATACCAAAACTTGTGGGACTCCATGAAAGCATTACTAAAAGGAAGACTCATACCTCTAAGTATCTACAAAAAGTAACTGGAGAGAGCATACACTAACAACTTAACAGCACACCTGAAAGCCTTAGAACAGAAAGAAGCAAATATACCCAGAGGAGTAGACAACAGGAAGTAATCAGTCTCAGAGATAAATCAACCAAGTAGAAACAGAACTATACAAAATATCATCAAAACCAGGAGCTGGTTCTTTGAGAAAATCAACAAGATATATAAACCCTTAGCCAGACTAAATAGAGGACAGAGAGTCAGTATCCAAATTAATAAAACCAGAACTGAAAAGGGAAACATAACAAGAAAAATTCAGGAAATTAAAAAAATCATCATATCTTACTATAAAGGCCTATACTCAACAAAATTGGAAAATCTGGATGAAATGGACAATTTTCTAGACAGGTACCAGATACCAAAATTAATTCAGGAGCAAATAAACCACTAAAACAGTCCTATAAACCCTAAAGAAATAGAAGAAATAATTAAAAGTCTTCCCACCAAAAAAGTCCAAGACCAGATGGTTTTAGTGCAGAATTCTATCAGACCTTCGAGGAAGACCTAATACCAATTCTCATAAAGCTATTCCATCAAATAGAAACAGAAGGAACAGTACCCAATTCGTTCTATGAAGCTACAATTATGCTCATACCTAAACCACAGAAAGACCCAACAAAGAAAGAGAATGACAGAACAATCTATCTTATGAATATTGATGCAAAAATACTCAATAAAATTCTTGTAGACTGAATCCAACAACACATCAAAACAATTATTCATCATTAACAAGTAGGCTTTATCCGAGGAATGCAAGGATGGTTCAATATTCAGACATTCATCAATGTAATCCATTACATCATAAATAAACTCAAAGAAAAAACACATGATCATCTCACTAGATACCAAGAAAGCATTTGACAAATTTCAAAATCTCTTCATGATTAAATTCTTGGAAAGATCAGGAATTCAAGTCCCATACATAAACATAGTAAAAGCAATATACAGCAAGCCAGTAGCCAACATCATACTAAATGAAGAAAAACTGGAAGCAATCCCACTAAGATCAGGGACTAGACAAGGCTGCCCACTCTCACCCCTTACTTATTTAATATAACACTGGATGTCCTAGCTAGAGAAATTAGACAACAAAAGGAAGTAAAAGAGATCCAAATAGAAAAGAAAGAAGTCAAAATTTCACTATTTGCAGATGATATATAGTATACTTAAGTGACCCTAAAACCTCCACCAGAGAACTCCTAAATCTGATGAACAATTTTAACAAAGTGGCTACATATAAAATCAACTCAAACAAATCAGTAGTCTTCCTCTACTCAAAGAATAAACAGGCTGAGAAAGAAATTAGGGAAATGACACACTTCACAATAGTCACAAATAATATAAAATATCTTGGAGTGAATCTAACCTAGCAAGTGAAAGATCTGTATGACAATAACTTCAAGTCTCTGAAGAAAGAAATCCAAGAAGATCTCAGAAGATTAAAAGATCTCCCATGCTCCTGGATTGGTAGGATTAACTTAATAAAAATGGCCATCTTGCCAAAAGCAATCTACAGATTCCACACAATCCTCATCAAAATACCAAATTAATTCTTAATATAGATAGAAAGAACAATTTGCAAATTCATTTGGATTACAAAAAAAAAACAGGATAGCAAGAACTATTCTCAACAATAAAATAACTTCAGGGGGACTCATCATCCCTGACCTCAAAGTGTACTACAGAGCAGTAGTAATAAAAACTGCACAGTATTGGTACAGAGACAGACAGGAAGATCAGTGTAATAGAAGTAAAGATCCAGAAATCAACCCAGACACCTAAGGTCACTTGATCTTTGACAAAGGAGCTAAAACCATACAGTGGAAAAAGAACAATATTTTCAACAGTTGGTTCTGGCTTAACTGAAGGTCAGCGTGTAGAAGAATGCAAATTAAACCATTCTCATTCCCTTGTACAAAGATCAAGTCCAAGTGAGTAAAGGACCTTCACATAAAACCAGATACACTGAAAGTAATAGAAGAGAAGGCGGGGAATATCCACGAATGCCTAGTCACAGGGGAAAAGTTCCTGAAGAGAACACCAATGGCTTATGCTCTCAGATCAAGAATTGACAAATGGGACCTCATAAAATTGCAAAGCTTCTGCAAAACAAAGGACACTGTCAATAAGACAAAATGGTAACCAGAAGATTGGGAAAAGATCATGACCAAACCTACATCTGATAGAGGGACAATATCGAATATATTCAAAGAACTCAAGAAATTAGACTCCAGACAACAAAATAACCCCATTAAAATTTGGAGTACAGAGCTAAATAAAGAATTGTCAACTGAGGAAACTCAAATGGCTGAGAAGCACCATAAGAAATGCTCAACATGCATAGTCATCAGGGAAATGCAAATCAAAACAACACTTAGATACTACCTCACACCAGTCAGAATGACTATGATCAAAAACTCAGGTGACAGTAGATGATGGTGAGGATATGGAGAAAGAGAAACACTCTTCCATTGTTGGTGGGGTTGCAAGCTGCAACAACTACTCTGGAAATCAGTCTGGCGGTTCCTCAGAAATTTGGAAAATTGGACATAACACTACCTGAGGACCCAGCTATACCCCTCCTTGGTATATACCCAGAAAATTCTCCAACATATAACAAGGACATATGCTTCACTATGTTCATAGCAGCCTTATTTGTAATATCCAGAAGCTGGAAAGAACACAGATACCCTTCAACACAGGAATGGAGACAAAAAAAATGTGGTACATTTACACAATGGAATATTACTCAGCTATTAAAAATAATGTAATTGAGAAATTCTTAGGTAAATGGATGGAACTAGAAAATATCATCCTAAGTGAGGTAACCCAATCACAAAAGAACACACATTGTATTTACTCACTGATAAGCGGATATTAACACAAAAGTTTGAAACAAAAAAGATTCAACTAACAGACCACATGGAGCTCATGAAGAAGGAAGACCAAGTGTGGATGCCTAGGTCTTACTTAGAAGGAGTAACAAAATACCCAAGGGAGCAAATATGGAAACAAAGTATGGGATAGAAAGTTAAGAAGTGGTTGCCTGGAGACCAGTGAAGAAACAGTGTCAGAGACTTATCAATTTACTCTTTCTCTCACCCCTCTTCTAATATCTCAATGCCCATAATTAGCTTGAAGAAGTTGATGAAGAGTCAGCACCCCTATTCCCTGGGTTTGGGCACTAAGCTGGTTAATACTGGGCTGTCTTTCTAGGGAAAAGTAGTGATTTTGTTGGAACAGGAGGATTAACTAGGATTTATTTCATAGCCATTACCTATTGGTGGAAATCTGTAAAATTGTTATCAAGATGAAGTTATAATTTCTTAAATTGTACAAAATTTACTTTGATTTCAAATGTAAGGTTTTCATTGGTATAAGCTTGTTATTCATATAAAAGTGAGATGAATATTGCTACTCTCATAGGCATTGTGCCTTTATAAAACACATCTAAAAATACAAGGCTTAGACTCAGTCTTTCTTTAACTTTTTTAACTGATTTGAGATGGTTAGCCTGTGAGTTAAGGGCCTACAGCAAAATTATGGCTTTGAGTTTATTGTTAGGATATTTTCTATATTTTATTTTGAAATAACTGAGAGAAATTAACAGACAGCAGTCTAGATTACCTTACATGGATAGTTGGTTTTCAAAATGTCAGAAGTCCACAGAATTGACGTTACAAACCTTTCTGTATTAATGTTCATTTTGATTAGAGACTTTTCTGCTCCTGACAGCTCCCTGTCTTGGATTCTAAGAAGAAATTGAGACTCTTTGGAGTTACTCCACTAGTGGTGAGACAGCCACTAGGCCAGAATTGCCTCTTTCCATTTACAGACAAATTATTGTCCAGAAAAGGACACACTTGCAGAAATGATGGCTGATTATATCTGCCTATACAGAGTAATCAGCCCTTAATAATTCTGAATCACTAAGGTCTGTCAGATGATCCTGGGCCAGAAGGCTGAGGATCAGATGCTCTAATGTTTTGTAGTATAGGGACTGTCCAGGTGGTCAGTGGTCTCTGTAAATTGCCTAAGTTTTAGAAGCTATGCTTTGTGCTTTCCATAATTTCAGTTAACTCAGTCATTCTGGATTTCTGACAGGGTTGAAAACGTATAGTCTCATAGTCATTCCTTGGTATTTACTTTGAGAGAAAGGATTTGAGTGGATAATTTTCAGCTGACATTCATTCTAAAGCCAAGAAAAAAGCCAGGTTCAGAATTAAGTGTTTTAGTTAGGAGAGATGACAGAGGTTCTAGTTAGTCAACAAAATGATGGACTGGTTATTAGGACTAACTAGTACCTCACTGGTACAAATTGGTATAGTTATGCTCTAATTGTATTTTGAGAGAAAAAAATTATTTTAACAGGAGGGATGAAATGTAGGAGGACCTAAGATGGGAGAAGTACGGAGCAGAAGAGAAGGAGTAAGGAGAGGAGGAGAAGAAGGAGAGGAGAAGCTAGGTGATGAGAGATAGAAAGAGAGAGAAAGAGAGTGAAAGAGAGAGGGAGACATGGAGGCATATGTTCACTTGTCTCCACCAGTCAAAGATAGTTGATGTATCTAGTTTGGGTATTGTGTTACACTTCTGATTGAACATTACCAAACTTATAAAACCTTTGATTAACTTTTTAAAAATGAATAAAAACAAAAAGGAAAAGTGGGCATGAGATAGGGGCTTTCTAGGGAGGAGAAATGAAGAAAGGGTATGGTATCTGAAATGTAAATAAAATACACTTCCCCCCATAAAAAGGTCAAGTAACAAATAAAGTCAGACCTAACAGAATTATACTAGAATTCTCAACAGAGATTCTAAAAGCCAGAAAGAACATCCTTGGCAGATGTCATACAACTCTAAAAAATAAAAATGCCATCCCAGGCTACTGTATTCAGCAAAACTCTCAATTTCCATAGATGAAGAAACCAAAATATTTTACTTCAAAAGAAACTTTAAGCCAGATTTACAGAATATATTTCCACAAATCAAACCCTACTATGAATAACAGATGGAAAACTCCACCACAAGGAGGGAAATACTCCCTAGAAAAAGCGAAGTAATCTTCTACGAACAAACCCCAAAGAAGTTAAACACATAAACATAATTCCACTTCTAATGACAAAACTTGATTAGCCCTCTATTGAATGTCAAACTGGCAGTCTTCTCCCAATCTATTGACTGCTGTTTTATCCTATTAACAGTGTCCTTTGCCTTACAGAATGTTTGCAATTTCATGAGATACTATTTGTGAACTGTTAATCTTAGAGCATAAGCTTTTGGAATTCTCTTCAAAAATTTTTTCCCTATCAAGAGACTGCCTCATCTGTGGATCTGTCCCATATACAGACACCAAACCCAGACATTATTGCAGATGTCAAGAAGAGGTGCCTGATATAGCTGTCTCCTGAGGGTATCTGCCAGAGCCTGAGAGATACAGAGGTGGATGCTCACAGGAAACCATTGGTCTGAGCACAGAGTCCCCAATGGAGAAGTTAGAGAAAGGACTGAAGGAGCTGAAGCGTTTGTAACCTCAATATCAACCAATCAGCCCATTTAGAACTCCCAGGGACCAACCAACCAACCAACTAGTACACATGGAGGAACCCATAGCTCCAGCTGCATATTTAGCAGAGAATGGTATAGTCTGGCATCAACAGGAGGAGAACCCCTTTGTCCTGTGAAGCCTGGATTACCCAGAATAGTAGAGTGTCAAAGTGGTGAGGTGGGAGTGAGTGTGTGAAAGGGGGAGTATCCTCAGAATCAGGGAGACTGGGGATGGAATAGAAGATTTCCAGAGAAGAAACGTGGAATAAAATATCCAATTTAAAAATACAAAAAAAAAAAAAGAGAGAAATATCCTCTTGGCTTTTAATATGTCCATTATAATTGTGTTACATATTACTGGTATGTGTGTTTATGTTTGTTTACTGGGTGAATGTAGGTATTCTGTTGTCATAGCACATGTGACATCATTTCTGGAGTTGTTCTTCTATTCTGGATTTTGAAGATTAAAATGAAGCTCTCTAGCCTGAAATGGAAATATTTTTACTTGTTTTGCCATCTTGCTGGCCCAATATAATTATTATAACTTAACTCTATTTCTTATATATTGTTGATGATATTATTTGCTCATTATTAAATTAAAAATTCATATTAAAGCTCATCAAGCCACCCTGGTGACAATTTCTATTTTATTGCAGAAGAAGATATTTGTAATAGCCTATTACTGATTTATCTTAACTTTCATAAAGTGACCAAATTGAGTTTGATAAATGAAGAATATATCATTAGAATAGAAAACAGCAAATAGCAATGAAATTTATAAAGCAGCTAGTAAGAAACATTCACTGATTGAGCTGGGTATGAATATGTGTCAAAGAAACGGTGAGCTGTACTTTAGTCTATATAAGTCATACACAGCTAAACCACTTAAGTGTCTATCTGTCTCCAGTGAGACAGATAGACAAGGGAAAAGCATTGCAACCTGGGACCCTGTTTGGTTACTTCACACAAATTCTATTAGGCTGATTAGTAGTGGCTAGAAGACTTTGTGAGTTGTTGTTTATTATTATTATTATTATTATTATTATTATTATTATTATTATTATTATTATTTATTGTAAGTATTATATTAAAAAATCATGACTGCATTCCTATTCCCATTCTCTTGGATCATCTCTCTAAATCATTCTGTTAGAATATTTTAACTTGTCTTAAGGTTGACTGTTTCTTTACTAAATTTACACGGTACATATCTATTATGCATGGTACCATGTTAAATGTAGTCAATTTCCCAAAAACATATTGGAGAGTAACCTTTACTATCCATCTTACAATTTCTTAATATCACGGACATCATTGTTAGACAGATATTTTCTTTTTTCAGCTAACAACCTATTTCTATTGTCTTCAATCTTTGTGAAATCATTTAACAACACCAATTTAATTATAGGACTTCTGTGTTTAACAACTGAAACTGAGATGCCATCTGTGTTCATAAGGCCCCATGCTAAAAAACCATTCTACATGGATTTACATAGTTCCCCTTTGTCATAGTGAGCTCTGACAGAAAAGAATTCCATGTTTTTATTTAAAGAAAATGACATCCAAATTCAGAGAATGTTTACAGTTTTCATAAACACAAAAAAGATATTGGAGGTGTTGAGAAAATATGTCAAAGTGGAGAAACTGCATAGAAAAAAGAACAACACTTTAAAAATCAGATGCTTCAGTCAATCTGATTCATATTGTGTACTTAAGACTTCTTCTGGTCTCTCAGGTCTCAGAAATTAGTTTATGGTAAGTCTCTATGTTACCACTTTCTTCCTCAAAAAACAAATTACATAAAACCCATCTTTTTGGAATTTTTCTGGAAAGATTCCTTGAAATAAGAAAGAATATGTCTCTTTTCTGCCTTCCTTGATAGCCTATGCTTATAACCTATGCTTCACTTGTTTCAAATAGTGTCGCTACTTGTGCATTCATTACTTCCAAAAGATCAATTATTCCCAGGGATAAACTTACCATGACACTTTGATTGTGATCACCAGATAGAGTCCCACTTTTAGGAGAATCGTGACATACATGTATTGAGCAGAATGACAGGATAGCCTATGCTATAGCTAAAAAATATATACTGTTAGCTTCAACATAGTGTGATGTCAGCCATTCTTATGAACTAGTAATTTCTAATTGACAGACATACAAAGAAGCAATATATTAAGCGACATCAATCAAATGAATAACCATTTGTTAAAAATAGATATTATATGAGTTAACATTTAAAAATTAAAATTATTGATTGATTTCATTGGACGATAAAATTTTCCAAATAATATAAAGATACAAGCTAAAATAATTTAATGCATTTCTAATTATATGAAGAGCAATACTCATCCATAAATATATAAATAAACTACAGTGAATGAGATTAATCAGCTTTGCTTTTGTATGGATGTGTATAAACTCTAGTTGATAGAGTATTTGGTTAGTTGCTGTAACAAATCAGAGCATTCATTGCCAGCATGTGTTTTTTCCTGTAATTCCACAAATTGAGAAAATTCAAAAGGATACGATGTTCAAGTCATTCACAGGTACATCTGAATATTTAAGCTCAGCCTGAATTACATAGACCTTGAAATTTAAACCGCAACCCACTGCCTATATACACAAAATGAAAAGAAAATATAAACCAGGCTCACTTAAATAAAATGGAAAATCATCTTAGAACAAATATATTACTAAAAATAAAATTAATATAAATTATATTCACATATGTATTTATATGTATATGTTATCTAAAATAAGTAACACTGGCTATGAAGGATTGTGTTGTTCAAAAGTAATTCCACTACTTTGGATGGTGAGTACAATCCAGAAATAACAGAGACTCACACTCCTGGGCAAATCTTTTGAAAACACTATCACCTTATAAGAAATGATAATCATTTACCTTTTATTTCATTTAATTTTACTTTTTTATTTATTCACTTTACATCCTGCTTACTGTCCCCCCTTCAGGTCAATTCTTCCTCTATCCCACCATAGTCTTCTTCCCAGAGCATGTGGGAATTGCTATATCAAGTCTCTCTGAGGTTAAATGCTTCCATTGAGGACAGACAAGGCTGCCCAGTTGATATTACAGTACATATCATACCTACTGGTGATAGCTTTTGATGTAGTCTTTGTTCATGTTTGGAACCTACATGAAGAAGACCAAGCTGCATGTCTGCTACATAGGCTCAAGAAGGCCTAGGTTCAGATTGTGTATATTTTTTGGTTGGTAATTCAGACGCTGAGAAGTCCAAGGGTCCAAGATAGTTTACTCTGTTTTTCTTCTGTGGAGTTCCTATCCCCTTTCGGCCTGCAATATTTCCTCTTCTTCTTTCATAAGAGTCCCTAAGTTCCATACTCAGTTTGGTTGTTGTTGTCTGTATTTTTTCTGAGTTAGCTGCTGTGTAGCCTCTCGGCGAACAACTTGCTTCTGTCTGCAAACATAACAGAATATTATTATTGGTAGGTACTGTTGCTTTCCCATGGAATGTGTCTAAGTTGGGTCAGTTACAGGGAGCCATTCCTTCTGTCTGTGTTCCATACCCTATATTTTCATTTCTGTAGACAGGATACATTTTGGGTTAAATGTTTTGTGGGTAGGATCATGTTTCTATTGCATCCCTGGGGTGCTGCCTGACTATAAGACTTGGTCCATTCAGATTCTATTTCCAAATATAGTGAGTCACAGCTAAGATCACCCCCACTGATCTTGGGTATGCCCAGATTTGTCTCTTCTTAGAGATACCCCCACTCCCACATCCACCCCCAAAAGTTACAGATTTTCCTTCACTTTCATGGCCACCTAGCTATCTCTTTTCTCCTTCTTGTCACCTAATCTTGAACCCTCCATTCCCTTCACCATATCCCCATTCTCCCAGCTCCCTCCCTGTATCTTCTTTTCACTATTTCATTCCTCATTCTAAGTGATATTTAAAAATTCGTACTAGTGTCTTCCTCTTTGTTCAGCTTCTGATGGCTGTAAGATGAAACCTCAGAGATGTTCTGATTTCCATTTTCCTGATGATTAAGGACTTTGAGTGCTTCTCAGCCATTAGAGATTCCTCTATTGAGAACATTTTTTTTTAAACCAGTAAGATGTTGGTTTCTCCTATTAACAGTGGTTTTTGCCTTAAAGAATCTTTGCAGTTTTTTTTTTTTGAGGGCCTGTTTATTAATTGTTGAACTTAGAACCAGAGCCATCTGTGGACTGTTCCAAAAATGTCGTCTGTACGAACATATTTGAGGTTCTTTCCCACATTCTTGTCTATAAAATTTAGTGTATCTAAATTTATTTTTGAGGTCCTTTGATCAACTTGGATTTGAGTTTAGTGCAGGATGATAATTATGGATCTATTTTCATTCTTCAGCATGTAGACATACAGTTAATATAGCACCAGTTTTTGAAGATATTTTCATTTTACTATTGTATGGCTTTGGGTTGTTTCCAGAGGTGTGTTGGTATATTTTTAGGTCTTTGTTTCCAATCCATTGATCAACATTTCCATCTCTGTCGCAATACCATGCAGTCTTTTATCACTATTGCTCTACAACACAGCTTGAGTTCAGGGTTAGTAATTCCTACAAAAGTTGTTTTATTGTTCAGGGTTGTTTTTGCTATCTTATGTTTTTGTTTTTTGATATGAAATAAAGAATTATTCTTTCTAGGTCTATAAAAAATTGTATTGGCATTGTGATGGGGATTATATGGAACCTATAGATTTCTTTGGGTAAGATGGCCATTTCATTATAGCAATCTTACCTTTCCATGAGCTTTGAAAATTTTTCCATCTTCTGATATCTTCCTTAGTTATTCTCTTCAGTGACTTAGTTCTTACCATATAGATCTTCCACTTTCTTAGTAAGAGTTGCATCAAGACAATTTATATTATTCATGGCTATTGTTAAAGTCTGTTGTCTACCTAATTTATTTCTCAGCCCATTTATCTTTTGAATAAAGAGGCCTACTGATTTCTTTGAGTTACATTTGTACTCAGCCATTTTACTGAAGGTACTTATCAGATGTAGAAATTATCTGGTCAAAGTTTTTGGGATGCTTATATATACTATCATATCTTTCACAAAAATCAATATTTTGATTTCTTACTTTCTAATTTGTAGACCCTTGATCTTCATTAGTTATCTTTTTGCTCTGACTAAAACTTCACGTACTATTCTGAATAGAAATGTAGAGATGGGGCAGCATTGTTTTGTTCATGATTTTTTGTGGAATTGCTTTAAGTTTCTTTCCATTTAGTTTGATATTAGATATTGGTTTGCTGTATATTGTTTGATTATGTTTAGGTATGTTCCCTGTAGCCATGGTTTCTTTAATACCTTTAACATGAATAGGTGTTGTATTTTGTCAGTGGCTTTTTGAGAGTCTACAGAGATAATCATGTGATTTTTGCTTCAATTTGTTTATATGGCAAAAACTTTGATAGATATACATATATAAAACCACCCCTGTATCACTGGGATGAAGCCTAGTTGATCTTGCTTGATGTTGTCTTTCATGTGTTCCTGAATTTTGAGTATTTTATTGAGTAGTTTTGCATCAATATTCATAGAAGTAATCTGTGTATAATCACGTTTGTGTACCATTCAGCATCAGGGTAGCAGCAGAATTTGCTTGTGCTGGTCCTATTTTCAGCTGGTTCACTTTTTCAGTAGCCCTAGCTCAGTGTAAAATAACTTAATTCAATTTACAGAAATAACAGGCAATATATGTATTTTTTTTTTCTGTATGAATGTAGACCTTTATCTAGGTTACAGTAAACAGATCCAATGCTAAGAGCAAAATTTTATATTTGGAAGCCATGAAAAGGCCTGGTTCTTTATTAAAGTTGGTTTTATGTTTCTCATAATCAACTCAAAAGTAAATGGAAAGACATGATTTTTAATGTATATTAATATGTATAGTTTATGCACACATATTACTTAAAGAAAATATGTCAGTGTCTAGGGAGATGGTTCAGTAGGTATAGTGCCAGCTGCACAAGAATGAGGACCTGTACTCGGCCACATAAAAAGCAAGTCACACAGATATGACTTTGTATTCCTACTCGTAGGAGAAGGAAATGGGGTTCCTTGACACTAACAAGCCAATAACATTAGCCAGTCGGTGAACTCCATGATCAGTAAATGATTTTCTCTAAAACAACAAAGGAGACATAGAAGAAAACATTCAGTTTAAAATTCTTGCTTTACTTGCACATGCACCCATTTAAACCCATATACAAGTATACACACATGCACATACACACAAACACACACACATGAACACATACACAAAAATATGTATATGCCTGCAGATATTCATACAAGTCAAAACATTTTTCTTTTTATAATTCATGTGTTTGGACTCCCAGTGCTAGTATATGTGATTCTGAATTTCAAAAATTAATCTATAGTTGTTAACTGTAATAACATATTCAAATGTCCACATTCAGATTTTTGTATCATATTATCTTCTGTAGGAACAAATGGGCAGAAACACAAGGAAGTCCTCCACAATGGCCACAAGACAACGGCAGGTCCCAATAACACGAGAAGTCCAGGGTTCCAAAAATGACTTTATTGGCATGACAGATGTTAGTTGAATCTGGATGTGCACTCTGCTTAAGCCAGGGGGAAACTGACTTAATTAGGGAGGGAAAGGGGAAAGAGGGTCACTTAATTAGCTATACCCTTTGTCCTTTAGGTGATTCATTGATATAGAAATCTCTCTAGAGCTGAGGCCTATAGTCATGCCCTCTGTCTGTCCCTCACAGGCAATGGACACTTGTTGGGTCTCCAGGCTATTTCAGCCAGTGCTTCTACCAAGACCCAAAGCCATCCTATCACGGTCCCACAATCCTCAACTCCATGTTTGTTTGTGAGATCTTGTTTTTTGTTTGTTTGTTTATTTGTTTTGTTGTTGTTGTTGTTTTGCTTTATTTTGTTTCTTCTCAAAAATGATGAGAAACTACACATGGCACTCACCTGGGGAGTGGATTTGGCTCAGAAATAAAAAGTAAATGAAATGTGTAGATGTTATTAAAATAAGGCAAATTCTCAACTGGTTAAGGTCAAGTATATTTACCCTACATATTAACTCGTACCTTAATGTAGTGACAGATAGAATTACAATACTTTAGTGAAATAGACTTTTTTAATTCTTCAGCATTCTCATTTTCATTCATGGTGACTTCATGCTGAGTTTTCTGTCCGCATACTTAGGCATAATATGAACTGTAGGTTTATAGTATTACTATAAATGAAATTTTGAATCTAAATAAATTAAATCTAAAAATTTAAACACTATTATTTGTACTAAACTATATAATGATATTTTCATAAATCAGAAATAGATACATAATAAAAGACATAAAAAAAATGACAAATTGGTCCTGGAGAAATGGCTCAGTTGCTAAAGTACTTGGAGTTCTAGCAGAGAAGCAATGTTTTGTGCCCAGGATCCATGTGTGCTGGCTCACTGTCACCTGTAAATCCAGATCTTTGGAATTGGGTTTCCTCACCTTCATTCTGTAGGCAACTGCCTGCATTTCTACACACATATACAGACACGCAAAGCAAATGTTTAACAAAAAACTGCTTTTAAAAATAAAAAGATAGAAAAAGTAAAAAAAAAAAGAAAAAAAGAAAGGATATCTTGAGTGTAAGTCATGTTAATGTGAATACTTTGTAGATCCACAGATAGTCATGTAATATGAGCTTGAAACAGAATAATTCTTAAATTGAAAATGTAAGCATACACTCTTACTTTTCAATGACAGGAATCAATAATCAGTACAGTTGCATTGAAGAGTCTTTCATTTATTAAAATAATCAAAATTTATATTGTGGTTAATGTAAGAGGCAGAATTTTATGAAGCTACCAAGGATGCCATCAATATCAGACTCATTTCTGAAATTCTGAAACAGAGTTAATTGGCACCGCTCTAATAAATGGTGTTAATGAGGATTCATACATCTAAAGTCAAATTACTTCTTCACAAAATATGTCTTAAAATATAAATAATAAACATGTACTTCTGCTCTGCATGTGGCCTCAATAGGAGTGGTATTAGTGAACAGACAGACACTCTATGTCCCATGAACAGCATATCCATGATGGGTGGTATCTCCACAACTGGACAGTGTCTGCAAATTTATTACATTAAAATATTCAGTCCTCCTCATGGATGGTCACAGACATGAACAGCTCTGCACATCGCTTTTCCATGATGATGAAAATTCAACGATTTAAGCTTTATTTCTACAAGCAATCACACCAGGAATAAATGTGGTAGTGAAATAAAATGTACTTATTGACCAAAGAGAATAATGATTATTCTAAGAAGTCAAAGAATACTGCATTTTTCCCTACATACTGAGATTTCCAGAGATAATGACTTTGACTCTTAAAGTTGACAATCCTGATGATGGTGCTGATGATGTAACTGATGATACCAATGATGATAACCCTGGTGGCATGACATTAGTGGCATGACTCTGACAACATCACTCACTATTAATTGATATGAGTGTGAATATCTTTGAATATTTTTTCAAAGATAGTATTATGATTACCTATTAATTACAAATTAAAATTATTTCAGTTACTTTTACCGTCTGTATATAATTATAATAAAATTACATAAATATGCATTTGTTTTTACATAAATATTTATTTTTTAAAATACATTAAGTTGCTAGTACTTCTAACATTTCTTAAGAAAAAAGATGCCATCATTCACAGGTCAAAAGCAAGTTTGCCATTCTCTCTACATAATCTCAGTATTATACTAAAACATCTATCCAGAGAAATTATTAAATAAATAAATAAATAAATAAATAAATAAATAAATATTGTCTAGGAATGAATGAATATTTTTTCTATCCATAAATGTAATAATTACTATGAGGAGAAATTTAACAATACATTTCACAAATTATCAGCATTATGGCCAATAAGATGACTCGCCGAGTTAAAGGTGCCTTCCATCATGTCTGAAACCTAAAATCAATCCACAAGCCTTAGATGAAAGAAAAAGAGAAGCAGCTACTGAAAACAGTCCCTTGATTCCCTCAAGTGCACTGTGACATACAGAAACACACAAAAAATGCATTAATAATTAAGTACATGACATAACTTTTAAAAATTTGTAGTATATTAAAATTTTAGTATGATTGAGAATCATAAGCTATGAATCGCATCCTGTTATATATATATATGTCCTTCCAGTTTTCAAGACAGAGTCATGGGGGTGACACACACCTGCTCATGCCATGTTCAGGATTTTTTGCCATTTGATAGCTATTGGGGAATGAAAAATAATTCAACTTTTGTATATGGCTTTGGTAATTTGCTTGTGCTTCGTTAGATGGCTCTTCATGAGTTACATTATATTCTAACTTTTTGATGCGTTATCAAAGAAAAATGAAGGTGTTTAGTCAAGAAGAGATGTATTGTGGGAGGTTTTGTGAGTGTTAGGTAAAGAGAATAAAGAGTATATATGAGCATAATTCTTTATATACATATATAGATATCTCAAAAAATAAAGTAAAATATAAAAGAATAAAGTTGTCTTAATTAACAGAAGATAGAGAATAACTATAGAAAATTCTAAGTTGCTTATAAACATATTTTTGGAATAATATCTGTTTAACTGATTCTGCACTGTTTAATAAGCAACTTAAGGGTTAATTTCAGAGAATTATTATATCAAAATGTAATTTCAAATGTTAACTAAATGGAAGATGTTATAAATTCACAGAAAGAAGCCAATATGAAAGCACCCTTTACATAAGATTTGTAAGAGGAGTTACAGTGTTGTAGGCTCAGTATGGAGCTTTTGGTTCTGATGAACAGTAATGAAAAGAAATACAATTCATAATACAGTGTGTGAATGACCTTGAAAGGAAAACATGCTTAAGACCAGGAGTATGGAGGGAGTTACTGTAACCATGGCCATAGATAACCATGATAAGGCACTAAAAAGAATTATAGAAAAGTCAGATTTTTAACTTCCAAGGAATTACAGGATTATGGTGTTTCTCAGTTGTTTTTTGGTGCAATTAAGTTATATATTATATGTGATCTAGACTAATCGATGGATTCATATGAAAGATACAAGATAGAAAGAGAATTTTTACTGAAGGTTTTTATGGTCTGGGAAGCAAATGAGAGGGAAAGAGAGACTGCAAGGCCACAGAATACTTTGCTTATCAAATATAGAGAGAGATTACAGAAGAAGATGGCTTGATTTCGAGAAATGGAACATACAGTTAGAAAGGTCTGAGATCTACCAGTAATCTGATTGTGACTGAAAACCTGAAAATACGATGCAATTAGAAAATTTTATATAAAAGTGAAGAAACATAATGCCCAAGGCTGTCTCAGAGACCTGGATGGAAGAATAACTAGAAAATTTGTTTTGTACCCTTGCCTATAAACAAACATGGCAAAGTATGTCTAACATTGACACCAGTGCCACATAGAAGTCAAGGTTGAGGTTTCTCATGGCCAGAGTCTTCTAGACTATTTTTCAGTTCTTAGGCAACTGTATCTCTGGTATTCTGTGTTCTTTTTTGCCAACACTGTCTGACATAGACCCCTAATAGTGTGGTTGTTCTCCAACCACCAATATCACCATGCTGTGCACTGCAAATATTACACATGATGCTATCCTTCTTAATAAAGTTACATAAATGGCATAAATTATCTTCTTATACAAGACTTTCAGGTCCTAGATATTGTACTTGTCTTCTTTGTTTGTCACTTTTGGTCCTCTCACTCAACACTGCACTATTTACGGTTATTATTTCTAAGGGTTCCAGTCAAAGAAAATTTCAGGCAGTCTTCATAAAAATGTTTACTCACAACTGCTTTGTATACAGTAGAAAGGAAGTGCTATTCATATGGATGCTAACAGGGTGGCTGAATTTCTTTTTCTACCAGTTGTTTTGCTATGCTTCCCACAATGCCACCCTCATCATGTAATTCTAACTAAAACAGTGATCTATGACTACAAGCTATAATGTTCAACTATGTAATTGCAAATATTGGAAAAGAAATGAAGTCTTAAATGCTTCAGTATATTTACTTAAATGTCCTTGTTTGTTTTATTACAGAGAATATGCTGCCAAAACTTGCATACATAGTTTTCATTCCTTTACTCTGTTGAAATCTATTAAGATTGTTTTTTCATGTAATAATGTATTAATTTTTCCATACTATCTCAATAAGTCTACCTTTCTTATTTTTATCTACTTAGTTACGTAATCTAAACTAGTCTTATATCAAAGGCTAAGTTTCCTATATAACTTACAAACCCAGAAATATCAATTGTGCTTACAAGATATGAGTTTCATAGAATTGCTTATAATATATCTACTCCCATTTTTTTCTCTTTTTCATTAAGCTTTGTCTTATAGAACCCACATCTAGAGATAACTGTCAAAAGATTTTAAAAAATATAATTAAGTGGAGTTTAGAAGAGAGTGTGAACAAAGATGAAAAACACTATTGACTTGTATCAAATCCAAAGGAAACACTGACCACTAAACACCTGGGAGATAGTTCATTAGATAAAAACATGAGTACCTGGGTATAAATCTTCAGCATGTGCATATAATGTTGAGCAAAGGGCATGCCTACACATGAGTGGAGTCTGAGATTTCTGAGGGTTCACTTGCCAGTTCTTTCAGTCCATCATTAGTTTTTAGTTCAACAGGAGATCTTACATCAAATAAACATACACAGTACTAAAGAAGATTCTTGAAATCTTTGTCAGGACTCCACAAACACAAGCACAGATTGTTACAGCCACACAGTCACATGCACACAATGCAATCTTACATCTACCAACACCCCTACAACACACAATCATAAAAACATGCAAAAATAATTAACTAATTGTAGGGTGGCACTTAATTTATTTTCATTACCAAGTGTGTAAGTAGATACTGACAGTAATCAAGAATATATTAAGCAGGAAGATAGTTCAGGCTGTGTTTTCACTTTGACATTATTCAAACTTAATTACAAATGTATTTTTCATAATTTTACACAAAACAATGTTTCCAAATTGACAAGATTTTACAATCACACAGTGTACATACACACACTTCTGGGCTTGTCTGAGAGGGAGACACTAGTATGAATGTGTTGAAGCAGAAAGACCCTCCTTATATGTGATTGGTAGCAGCAAGGTGCTGTGGTGTACAGCAGAATAAGGAAAATAAAAAGAAGACCAACTTCAGCATTTATCTTTTTGCTATCTGAATGGAGATAAAGTGTAATAAGCTGCCTCAAATTCCTACTGCTATGCCTCATTCACAACCACTTTCATATTCAGATTCAACTACCATCCGCTATGAAAATAAAACCATTTTGGAAACCCATGGATTTCTTGTGTCATTGGGACATGTCACCTGCTGCCATCCTGGAGGACTTCTCTGCATTCCAGCCATGGGAGGCATCATTCATGTCAAGCAAGTAGAACAAGCAAGCACTTCTCATGGGGTGATGCGCCAGAGCTCTCTATTTTCTCTTTGTTTCTCTTAACATGTAGGTTCTCAGCACACCCGTGCGTTCTTCATCTCTGTTCTGCTGCTCCCCCACATCCCTGAGGTCTGGGGTCTCTGAATAGAGAGATGCCAGTCTCTGGGCCCACTCAAGAGCTCTGTGTCCCACAGAATCAGGCTGAGTTCACTCCCCACCTGGGGGCACCCTAGAGATCTCTCATGGCCCAGAGCCCGCCCAGTGTCCCAAGAAATGAACTCAGTCAAGATCTCACGCACTTCTGCCATGCAGATAATTACACAGGTAAATTCTAGTGAACTTTCTGCCCATCTTAATATGCAAAATGAAAGCTGGAGCCAGTTAAATTGTAAAATAGGTGCCTGGCCCTTGCTCCTACAGTTCCTGCCACTCTGAGCCATGACAGATGCACAGACTCACAATGCAACAGAGAACTCACACCTGAGAACCCTTCAGTTTTTTTCCTACAGTGGGAGATGTTTAAATCTCCAACCTAAATATGACTGGTCAATGAAAACACAAGTCAGTAATTAAGAATGTATTCTGTAAGCCTAGATTGGGCAGATGCCCCTACACTACTCTGTTCCCCAGCTATGAGACCCTTATTACTTGAGGATTTTCCAGACCCCCTGTCCTTCTACCTCCTGCTTCTCAAGTATCTTCTCCTTCATTGTCTTCCTCCTCCATTGTCTTCTTCCAGTCCACCACTCTGCTCTCTTCAACTACTCTTTATTTCTCCACCTCCCCTTCTGCCCAATCACTGGCTCCAGCCTTTATTTATATAGATTAAATGACCTCTCATGATCATTACAGGCACTAAGAATATATACTGAAAAGAACTCATACACATAGTCATCTAAAAAGAGCTAAAACAGGATGCATACAGTATTATTACTTTGATGTAAGTTAATGCACTTCTTTTTAATTACCTGTTAATTATAAGGAACAGAATATTTCAATAGTAACTCAACTTTTTTTTTTAACCTTACAGATTCTAATCAGTTTGGTGGAACTGAGCTAACTGGTGAGAATTTCTATAGTTTGGATGGATATTTTCCTGAGCCATACCCACTGCTTAGATAAGGCATGTATTAAGAGAATCAGGACAAAAGACCTGTGGACCTTTGTTTTCATGATTAATTTTTTTGTTGTTGTTCCTAAGTGATGTAACATCCAAATTATTTAAATTCTGAGAAATTTAAAGTATCTATTAATAAAGTATATTTTTGGTCACTGAGAAAATTCAGCAGGTGAAGGAAATTTACACCAACTTTTACAGCCTAAGTAAGCTCATTCCCCAAAACCCATATAGTATAATGAAGAAAACAACTCCAGTAAGTTGTTCTCTGATCTCCAGATATGGGTCATGATGGCATGTGTGTATACATATAAAACTGTGACTAAATACATAAATAAATTAATAACACAATATTAAATATTTCTCAATTATGTACCAGAAACATGAATGGAGTTGCTCAGTGTTGCAAGTATTGTTAGAGCTTAAGATGAAGTAGAAATATAATATTTCAAAAACCTTGACCTTGGTTTGCTGATAGTGACTGGAAGAGACAATAGTACAAATACTGTAAACAAAAAGCAGAAAAGAAGAGTGCCGATAGAAGAGGCTGAAAAGGTACATATACCCTGAAGGACGCTAGGATGGGGTCAAGACATTACTCTCACTTCTAGAGATATGTACTGTGTTCTTGTTTAGAACCACTGTCTATAATATGAGATTCATCCATATTATTCACCTTTGTGAGAAACAGAACTTATGTCTTTTATCTTCTTTATAGTCAATATAGGGTTTTTTTGCCTATATGCTACATTTTTATAAAAGAAATCTGAGTTAAACAGAGACCGACTCCAATAAACCTATCCATTCCTTTGGAAAATGTAGTAGAGAACAGCATTACATAAGTCAGGGAGAGTACAGATGTCTGTCAGTTCATGAGTTTACTATTATCCACTGATGCATAAGGGTTGGTCCTGTAGTGATTCATCTTGATAGTAAACTTGATGTCTTTTAGAATCACTGTAGAATCTTTCTTTTAGGTATATTTATGATCCTCCTTCCAGAAGGATGTATGTGAATGGAAAATAAGCATTTTAAAGGCAGGGAGCACTTTTCAGCTCCTTCAGTCTTCTCTCTAACTCCTCCAATGGGAACCCCTTGTACAGTTCAAAGGTTACCTGTGAGCATCTGCCTCTGAGTATATCAGATTCTGGCAGACCTCCAAGAAGACAGCTATATCAGGCTCCTGTCAGCATGCACTTCCTGACATCCACATCAGTGTCAACTTTTGGTGACTGCAAATGGGATGGATACCCAGGTGGAATGGTCTCCAGATGGCCTCTCCTTCAATTTCTGTCATACACTTTGTCTCCACATTTGCTTTCTTTTGTTACTCTTTCTAAGAAGGACCAGAGCACCATCACTTTGTTTTTCTTCTTCATGAGCTTCATACATATTGCTAGCTTCTGGACTAATATCCAGGAATCAGTGACTGAATACCATGTGTGTTATTTTTTAATTGTGTTACCTTACTCAGGATGATATTTCTAGTTCCATCCATTTACCTAAGAATTTCTTGAATTCATTGTTTTTAATAGCAGAATAATACTTCAATATGTAAATGTACCACATTTTTTTTTGTGTCCATTTCTCTGTTGAAGGACATCTGGGTTCTTTCCAGCTTCTGGCTATTACAAATAAGGCTGTTTTAAACATAGTGTAACTTATGTCTTTGTTATATATTGGAGAATATTCTGGGTAAAGGCCCAGGAGTTGTATAGCTGGGTCCTCAGTTAAAGCTATGTCCAATTTTCTGAGGAACCACCAGGCTAATTTCCAGAGTTGTTGTACCAGCTTGCAATCACACACAAAAAAGAGGTATGTTCCTCTTTCTCCACATCCTTGCCAGTATCTACTATCACCTGAGTTTTTGGTCTTAGCCATTCTGACTGGTGTGTAGTGGAATCTAATGGTTTTGGTTTTTTTTTTGTTTTTTTTTTTTTTTTTTTTGATTTTCATTTTCCTGATGACTAAGGATGCTGAACATTTCTTTAGGAGCTTCTTGGCAATTTGAGTTTCTTCACTTGTGAATTTTTTGTTTAGCTACGTACTTCATTTTTTAATAGGGCTATCTGGAGTCTAATTTCTTGAGTTCTTTGTATATATTAGATATAAGCCCTCTATGGGATGTAGGATTGGTACAGATCATTTCCCAGTCTGTTAATTGCCATATTGTCCTTTTGACAGTTTTCTTTGCCTTACAGAAGCTTTGAAATTTTATGAAGTCCCATTTATGGATGCTTCAACTTAGAGCATAAGCCATTGGTGTTCTGTTCCAGAACTTTTCCCCTGTGCCCAGGTATTCAAGGTTCTTCCCCACCTTCTCTTCTACTAGTTTCAGTGTATTTGGTTTTATGTGAAGTCCTTTATCCACTTAGACTTGAGCTTTGTACAATGGATCCATTTGTATTCTTCTACATGGTTTCCTCCAGCTGAACCAGCACCATTTGTTTAAAATGCTGTCCTTTTTCCACTCCTGAAAAAAGTGCTCCTAATGTTTTAGGTTCTTTGTCAAAGATCAAGTGATCATAGGTGCATGGGTTCATTTCTGGGTCTTCAATTCTAATCCACTAATCTTCCTTCCTGTCTCTTTATGAGTATCATGCAGTTTTGTTTTGTTTTTTTATCATTATTGCTCTGTAGTACAGGTTGAGGTCAGGGATGATAATTGCCAAAGAAGTTCTTTTATTGTTTATGCTATCTTGTGTTTCTTTGTTATTCCAAGTGGATTTGAAAATTTCTCTTTCTAACTCTGTGAATAATTGAATTGGGATTTTAATGGGGATTGCATTGATTCTGTAGATTTCTTTAAGCAAGGTGCCCAGTTTTACTGTTTTAATCCTGCCAATCCTAGAGCATGGGAGATCTTTCCCATGCTCTTCAGTTTCTTTTGTCAGAGACTTGAAGTTTTTTTCTTTTTTCTTTTCTTTTCTTTTTTTTTAATACAGATAATTTACTTGCTTTATTAGAGTCACACCAAGGTATTTTACATTGTTTGTGATTATGGTGAAGGGTGTCATTTTCCTAATTTCTTTTTCAGCCTCTTTATCTTTCAAGATGAGGAAAGCTACTGATTTATTTGAGTTGATTTTATATCCAGCCATTATGCTGAAGTTGTTTACCAGGTTTAGGTGTTCTCTGGTGGAAGTTTTGGGGTCACTTAATTATACTAACATATCATCTGCAAAGAGTGATATTTTGACTTCTTCCTTTCCTATTTGTATCCCTTTGATTTCTTTTTGTTATCTAATTCCTCTAGTTAGGACTTCCAATACTATATTGAATAGGTAGACAGGAAGAGAGCAGCCTTGTCTAGACCCTCAATTTAGTGGGATTGCTTCAAGTTTCTCTACATTTAGTTTGATGGTTGGCTACTGGTTTGCTGTATATTGCTTTTACTATGTTTAAGTATGGGTGTTGAATTCCTGATTTTTTCAAGACCTTTCCCATGAAGGGATCTTGAATTTTGTCAAATGCTTTCTCAGCATCTAGTGAGATTATCAAGTGTTTTTATTTTTTTCCTTGAGTTTGTTTATATAGTAGATTATATTGATGGATTTCTGAATATTGAACCATCCCTGCATTCCTGAGATAAAGCCTACTTGATAATGATGGATGATTGTTTTGATGTGTTACTGGATTCGGTTTGTGAGAATTTTATTATGTATTTTTTGCCTTGAAATTCACAAGGGAGATTGGTCTGAAGTTCTCTTTCTTTGTTGGGTCTTTGTGTGGTTTAGGTATAAGCATAATTGTGGCTTCATAGAATGGATTGGGCAGTGTTTCTTCTGTTGCAATTTTGTGGAATAGTTTGAAGAGTATTTGTATTATTTCTTTCTTGAAGATTTGAGAGAATTCTACACTAAAACTCTCTGACCCTGGGCTTTTTTTGGTGGAGAAACATTTAATGACTACTGCTATTTTTTTCGGGGGGGGGTGTTATGGGACTGTTTAAATGGTTTATCTACTCCTGATTTAACTTTGGTACCTGGTATCTGTTTAAAAAATTGTCCATTTCATACAGATTTTCTAGTTTTGTTGAGTATAGGCTTTTGTAGTATGATCTGATTTTTTTTTATTTTCTCAGTTTCTCTTGTTATGTCTCCCTTTTAATTTCTAATTTTATTAATTTGAATAGTGTCTCTATGCCTTCTGGTTAGTTTGGCTAACGGTTTATCTATCCTGTTGATTTTCTCAAAGAACCAGCTCCTGGTTTTGTTGATACTTTGTATAGTTCTTTTTGTTTCTACGTGCTTGATTTCAGCACTGAGTTTAATTACTTCCTTCCATATACTTCTCTTCCTTGTATTTGCTCCTTTTTGTTCTAGAGCTTTCGTGTCTGCTGTCAAGTTGCTAGTGTATGTTCTCTCCAGTTTGTAGATACTTAGAGCTATAAATCTTCCCCTTAGTATTGCTTTCATTGTGTTCCATAAGTTTTTGGTTTTTTTCCCTTAAATTTCCTTTATTTTCCTTAAATTCTAAGAAGTCTTATTTTTTTATTTCTTTTGTGACCAAGTCATCATTGAGTAGAGAGTAGAGTATTTTTCAATTTTCATGTATATGTGGGCTTTCCATTATTTTTGTTATTATTGAAGTCCAGCCTTAGTCCATGGAGATCTTATAGGATGTAAGGGATTATTTCTGGTTTTTTGTATCCATTGAGGCCTGCTTTGTGATCAATTATATGGTCTATTTTGTAGAAGGTACCATGAGGTGCTGAGAAAAAAATATACTATTTTGCTTTAGGATAAAATGTTCTATAGACTCATAACTTCTGTTAATTTCACTGTGTCTCTATTTAATTCCTTTTTCCATGAACTGTCCATTGCTGAGAGTGGGGTGTTGAAATCCTCCACTATTATTGTGTGAGGTAAAATGTGTGCTTTGAGCTTTAGTAAAGTTTCTTTTAAGTTTGTGATTGCTCTTGTATTTGGAGCAATAATGTTCAGATTTGAGAGTTCATTTTGGTAAATTTTTCTTTTGATGAGTATGAACTGACCTTCCTTATGTTTTATATTATTTTTTTTTTGATTACTTTTGGTTGAAAGTCAATTTTATTCAATATTAGAGTGGTTACTCCAGCTGTTTCTTGGGACCATTTGCTTGAAAAATATTTTTCCATTTTTTTATTCTCAGGTAGTGTCTTTCTTTGTCATTGAGGTATGTTTTCTGTATGCAAAAACTTTATGAATACAACCTGTTAGTCTACATCTTTTTATTGGGGAATTGAGTCCATTGATGTTAAGTTATATTAGGGAAAAGTGATTGGTTCTACCTGTTATTTTTTATTAGAAGTGGAATTATATTTGTGTAGCTATTTTCTTTTGGGTTTGTTGGATGATTATTTTCTTTCTTTTTCTTGGTTGTAGTTTCCTTCCTTGTGTTGGAGTTTTCCAACTATTATCCATTGTAGCACTGAATTTGTGGGAATATGTTTTGTAAATTTGGTTTTTTCATGGAGTATCTTGATTTCTCCATCTATAATGACTGAGAGTTTTGCTTTGTATAGTAGTCTGGACAGCCATTTGTGTTCTTAGTGTCTGTGTGACATGAGTCCAGGATATTCTGGCTTTATAGTCTCTTATAAGAAGTCTGGTGTAATTCTGATAGTTCTGCCTTTATATGTTACTTGACCTTTTTCTCTTACTGCTTTTAGGATTTTTTTCTTTATTTTTTGCACTTGATGTTTTAATTATTATGTGATGGGAGGATTTTCTCTTCTGGTCTAGTCTATTTTGGGTTCTGTATGTTTCTTGTACGTTCATGGGTATCTCTTTAGGTTAGGGAAGTTTTCCTCTATAATTTTGTTGAAGATATTTACTGGCTCTTTAAGTTGGGAATCTTCACTCTCATCTATACCTATTATTCTTAAGTTTGGTCTTCTAATTGTGTCCTAGATTCCCTGAATGCTTTGGGTTAAGAGCTTTTTGCATTTTGTATTTTCATTGACAGTTATGTCAATGTTTTCTATGGTATCTTCTGCACCTGAGATTCTCTCTTCTATCTCTTGTATTCTGTTGGTGATGCTTGGATCTATGAATCCTGAAGTTTTTCCTAGGTTTTCTATCTCCAGGGTAGTCTCCCTTTGAGATTTCTTTATTGTTTCTACTTCCATTTTTAGATCCTGGATAGATTTGTTTAATTTTTTCACATGTTTGGTTGTGTTTCCTTGCAATTTGTTAAGGGATTTTTGTGTTTCCACTTTAAGAGCTTCTACTTATTTTCTTCTGTTCTTTATTTCTTTAAGAGTTTATGTCCTTCTTAAAGTCCTCTATCATCAACATAAAAAGTGATTTTAAATGTGAATCCTACTTTTCCACTGTGATGGGGTTTCCAGGACTTGCTATAGTGAGAGAACTGAGTTCTGATGGTGCCACATAACATTGGTTTCTATTGCTTATATTCTTGAGCTTGCTTTTAGCCAACTGGTTATCTTTAGTTCTACCTGTACTCACTGTCTCTGACTGGAGCCTGTCTTTCCAGTTATCTTGCTTGTGTCAGAACTCTTCAGAGTCCAGTTGTCTCTGTGATCCTGTGATCCTGTGATCCTGTGATCCTGTGATCCTGTGATCCTGTGATCCAGAGCTCCTGGATGGGAGAGCTTCTGTGACACAGGCTGTCTCCTGGTTTTTGAAACTCTACTGATCTGAGTTCAGTGTTTTCTCAGCTACTCTGAGTACAGTGTTTCCTCTGCTGCTCCGAGTGCAATGGATACACCACTGATCTAAGTTGGCTCAGTATATGGTGTGGCACATGAAAAGACCAGCTATGTGTCTGCCCCACCCAAAAGGTCCAAGCCAGGGAAAGAATGGGAGTAGTGTTCCAGAGGGCCAGGGTTTGCATGGGTGATGAGTCCTGAGTGCCTCAGCCTCCCAGTTGCAGCTCTGGGGCTTAGGGTTGTGGGGATGGGTTCTTACCTGCTGCTCTAGGAAGGTTCAGGATATGGTTTCTTCACAGGAGCACCCTTTCCATGCTTTTTAGCTTCAAAGTATTGTGATCTGGTTTTTCTCGCTATGATGTAGCCACTTTTATAAATTGTTTTTGTCAACTTTTTATTTTATTAAGCCTCAAGATATGTAACAAAGAGCCCTTCCATATTCTTAGCTACATGTAGACATTGATCAGATCTATTTTTTATTGCTGCTATGAGGAAGTAGTAAATGATTTCATGATAAGCAAGCACATAGGCTACTCAGAATAATTTTATTAATTTTTGTCCTTCTTCTGAAAGCATTTTATACCAAAGTCAGGTTGGAAAATTACTATACTGTCCAGTGTAGCATTGTACTTTTGGTTAAAATAGTACCCATTAATTGAAGCTTGCATGGCCACATATTCTTGCAATAAGTGTTCCCGAGTGTCTCTCATTCTCAGCAATTCTGTCTTCAGCTGCCACCCCATTTAACATATTGTCAAGTTCTTAATTCCCTTCATTTGTGTTAAACCTGCATTCTCTCATGCCCACAAAACCACTTGTGCATATATTTTCTGACAAAATTGTTGAGTTTTTCTTTTGATTCACCTTTTACACCTAATCATGACAGCTTCAATTTAATTAACCACTGCAGATATCCCATGAAATTAGATTGCCTGCCGCCCAGGCAGCAGCAGAATTGCATCTGAGAATAAATGATAATCTGAGCATGGATTCTCAAGGTTTAATTCCTTCAGGACATTTTTTTCACAGTCTCCTAGTAACAGACATAACAGAAGCAATCTTTGTAAACAGTGTTCATCACAGTGAATGACTCAAGTTTTTACATCACTTTAACTGTCCCAATACCTAGGACATAACAAGACTTAACTGGAGTGGAATGAAAAAAATAACGAACCTATAAATGAATTCAAATGGATTTAGTATTGCAAACATTTTAAATAACTTATAAATGGGATACTATGCAGTTGTTAGCCATGATTTAAGTATATGATTGGATTTTGATGTTTTCATCAAATAGTGGTTAGAAAGCTAAATAATGGCCTTGAACCTGAAGATTTTTATTTATTAATTTATCTATCTATCTATCTATCTATCTCTCTCTATCTATCTATCTAGTATGTGTGTGTGAGTGTGTGTGTGTGTGTGTGTGTGTTTGTGTGTGTATGTGTGTGTGCTTGCATGCGCACGCACGTGCGTGCATCTTAAGAACAGTTATCAAGTGTCCCAGAATGGCATTAAACCTGTTGTGGGACTGATGTTGAACATTTTATTTTCTTGCTTTCCCCTCATAAGTGAGAGATGGCAAGTATATGCCACAACACTTGCTTTTTAGGGTTCTGAGAATGGAACCCATGAGAATGGAACTCATGCATACTCAGTCTCCTTGCCAACTGAGCCTTACGTCTCTGTACTTCAGAGATTTCCAATTACAAGAATAAAATAAGAATTATAATTAGATGCATCTGCCCAGCAACTTTTCTGCATATTATAATATTTTTGTAACTAATGGCTTTTTTTGAGTGAAAAAGTGTGTTTACGTGTTAACAAATATGTCTCTGTGATGTAATTTTTTTTATAAATTTTATTTCTTACCATCCACTTACTTCATTAGTGTCATGTCATATAATATTAAATCTTGGTTAGTATTAGTTTACAAACACACTTAAACTATGAATTATTATATAGATGTGTCAAAGAGCATAAAATCTTTATCTTCACTTGGCATGGTTAATCTGGAAGGAGGGGACATTTCTTGGAATAATTAACTAAAGGGGAACACACTTTGGTAGATTTTCCAGCCCCTTGAATGGGTAGTCCAGAGAGTAGAGAGGTCTAAGGAAGAAAAAGTGCTTCTTGCACACCAGTATTTACTTCCTGCTAGTGAGTGGGTTTGTCTCATCATTGCTGCTGGGGCCACTGCAAACCTTGTCCTTCACTGACCTCACAATCCAACTTTTTGGCATTCAAGCATGGGTTAAAGTCTGGTAGCTTCCTGGAAACTCTTCAGTCTTTCACAGATATATTTACATTCTCGTGTATCAGAAGACATTTTTCATTTATGTAGAACCCTAAATAACCTGTGTCTTAATTTTTCTTGTTTTTCTTTTCTCCTTGTAAAATAACATTCTTTGTTCCTGATTAGCACTGCTGTTGTTTGAATAGGTATGGCACCCATAGATTCATGTATTTGAAATTTGGCCCATAGGTAGTGGCACTGTAAGGTGTTGCATCTTTGTAGAGTAGGTTAGAAGAAATGTTTCATTTGCGGCACAGGAATTGAGATATCAAATATTCAAACTGTGCCCATCAGTGTAATCAGTCTCCTTCAACTGCCCGTAATCAAGATGTAGAACTCTCAGGTCCCTCTCCACTAACATATCTGTCTGCCTTCTGTCATAATTTTCACCATGATGATAATGGATTAACCCTCTAAAATTTTGAGCCAGCCTCAATTATTTTTTTATAAGACTTGCCATAGTCATAGTGTCTCTTCATAGCACTGAAAACTCTAACACAGGAGATTGTACCACGGATTGGGGTACTGTTGTGATAGGCTTAAGAATGCCTCTGTTTGGAACAATGTTTATTTTGTGATGTAGTTTTAGGGCAATACTGGAATGCTTTAACAGAACTTAATGGAACTAGTATCCTAGTAGCAACATAGAAGGTAGTTGGTATGTGGTTTAAACTATGGGGTATGTCACAAAAGTTTTAAGAGGAGAAATTTTCAGTATGTTGTCTAGCAATTGTTCTTTTGATGTTCTAGTGAAGAATGTGTTACTTTTCTTTTTTTTTTTTTTGGTTTTTGGTTTTTCGAGACAGGGTTTCTCTGTGTAGTCCTAGCTGTCCTGGAACTCACTCTGTAGACCAGGCTGGCCTCGAACTCAGAAATTCGCCTGCCTCTGCCTCCCAAGTGCTGGGATTAAAGGTGTGTGCCACCACTGCCCGGCATGTGTTACATTTTGTCCTTTCCAAACAAACAAAAAAATACATAAATAAATGTGCTGTAGGTTAACTGAAGTGTCTGGAAATAGTTGTATTTAAAGAGAAAATTTTGCGATAGCTTTGTGTAGACTGTGTTCTGTGGTTATTAGTGGCCATTTTTATAATGATTATAATGAATAGGAGAAATATATATATATGACAAAAGGGGTACTAGGAAGTAGAACGAACCTAAAATCCTGTGTTCAAGGAATAAGCAAATAAAAGCTATTAAATGGAATAAAGGGAGTGCTGACCTCAAGACAAGCTTCTGTCTTATGAAAAGAACATTTTTAGGTCCATATATGGTTGTACACTATTGTAATCCAAACATTAAGGAGACAGAGATATGCAGATCTCTGTGTTCAAGTTTAGCTTGGTCTCCAGAAAAAGTTAGGCAGTGAAAGTAATCCCTGAAAACAGAAATTTGAAGATGAAATTGAATGAATGTACTATATTCTACATGTCCAACCATCAGCAGAACTAAGCATTTTGAGTCAATTGGTTCTGGATTTAGAGTCATGAATAAAAGAAAACAGCTATAAAAACTCTCTCCACAACTAAGGAAAGCCATTGAGACTAGATATGTATCTGGAGTATTCCTGCATAGAAACACAGATAGACCATTATATAAAACTTTGGATGTGAAGTCTGGATAGCTTAGGATATCCCAAAAGGTTAGAGATCCCAGTGCATTCAGGTATCTGCCAAGGAAAACTGCTAAGAGGGATTAGAAACAGCCAAAAGAGAAAGAAGTTTGTAGCAGTCAACAAAGCTAAAAGAAGTTGGAGATCTGATGAACATTTTGATATCAGATATGTAGATGCACAATTTGGAGTTTGTCCAGTTGTTTTTTAATTTTGTTTTGACCCATTATTTCTTCAGTATGCTGCCTTTATTACTTCATGTACCATTATATATGAGAAGTAGGTGATATGATTTTTTTCTATTGATTTTACAGAGGATTCAAGTTAAGAGTCAGCATAAATCTCAAAAGAGACTTTGAACTTTGGAACTAGGAGAAGCAAAACACTATAAGGTAATCTTCATGAGATGGTTTCACCAGTGGAATGTAACTCTATGATGGATTAGAAATTATCTGGTTTTAATATGATATATATATATATATATATATATATATATATATATTACATATTATAGTTATTAGTCCACCATTTTGATCATATTTCTACAGAACATGAAAATGTATTATTTTATAGTGATACTATATAGTCAAATAAATTTCAAAATCCATAATGATGATTTTATAAGAATTCCTAGATTAATTTATTGCTGGTGCAGATTCATACCTGGTCTGCTCCTGGGAAGAATCCATAATCACACCCATCCCAGAGGATATGCAGCACGCAGAGTAGTTGGTAAGAACCCTCTTGTACAACCCAAAGTTCCAGATCTGCAGCTGAGAGACTAGAGGCAAACTAGAGGCCCATTATTCACCAAAACAATGGCCTCTTGCATGCTACTTCCATTCTGCCCCCTCTTCCTGGTCCTTCATGTTGGGGCAGACTCATAGTTGGTTTACTCCCAGGAAGACACCATATTCAGATCCATCCCAGAAGATCTGCTTCAATCGGATCAGTTGAGGATTCACTGTATCCAGAGCAGTTGACTCCTAGCTGGTCTGCTCCAATGAAGACATGAAAATTGACCCATTGACACAGATTCCTTCCTTTCTGAGTTGGTGTACTGAGCAGACCTTGGGAGCTACATCTGCAAGTAATATCACAATACTTAGAGAAACCTGGACTCCCAGGAGATCTAACATCCCTAGGATCCTAGAGAAACCTGCACTCTCAGGAGCTCTAACACACCTAAGATCATATGATTACAGAATCCCAGAGACAGCTTGACTCCCAGGAGCTCTGATACCCAGAATCACTGATCACAGAGACAGCTGCTCTGAAGAAATATGACACAACCAAGATAACAGGAGGGACAGGCTCCACTCAGAGACAGTGAGTGAAGGTAGCACTAAAGACAACCAGATGGTATAAGGCAAGTACAAGAATGTAAACAACAGAAACTAAGTTTACTTGGCATCATCAGAACCCAATTCTCCCTCAATAGCAATTAATGGATATCCCATCACACTATAAAGGTAAAATTCAGATTCAAAATAACTTCTCATGACCATGATAGAAGACTTTAAGAAGAATGTAAATAACTCTCTTAAAGAAATACAGAACACAAGTTAACAGGTAGAAGCCATTAAAGAGGAAACACAAAAATCCCTCAAAGAATTATAGGAAAACACAGCCAAATAAGTGAAATAATTGAATAAAATGATCAAGTATCTAAAAACAGAAGTAGAAACAATAAAAAAAAAATCACAAAAGGAACTACCCTGGAGATAGAAAATCGAAGAATGCGATCAAGAGTCATTGATGCAAATATCAACAAAAGAACACAAGAGGTAAAAGAGAGAATCTCAGGTGCAGTAGATGCAAAAAAACAAAAAAAAAACAAAAAAAACAAAAAAAAAACCAAAAACAAAAACAAACAAAAAACAATAACAACAACAACAAAAAAAATTGAAACAATTCTCAAAGAAAATGCAAAATGTAAAAAGTTCCCAAACATCCATGAAATCCAAGACACAATGAGAAGACCAACCCTAAAGGTAATAGGTATAGAAAAGAGAAAAGATTCCCAACTCAAAGGGCCAGTATATATTTTCAATTATAGATGACAACTTCCCAGACCTAAAGGAAGAGATGGCCCTGAACACATAAAAGGCCTATAAAACTTCAAATAGACTAAATCAGAAAAGAAATTTATCCTGATACATAATAATCAAAACACCAAGTGCATAAAATAAAAACAATATTAAAAGCAGCAAGGGAAAGAGGTCAAGTAACTTATAAAGGCAGTCCTATCAGAATTTCACTAGACATCTCACCAGAGACTATGAAAAGTAGACAATTCTGGAAAGATATCATATAGACCCTAATAGAACATAAATGCCAGCCAAGGCTACTATACCTAGCAAACTTCTCCACTACTATGGATAGAGAAACCAAGATATTCCATGACAAAACCAAATTAACACAGTATCTTTTTCAAAATCCAGTCCTGCAAAGAAAAATAAATGGAAAACTACCACACAGGGAAGGAAACAACACCCTAAAAATGAAAAGAAAAGTAATCTTCTTCCAACAAACCCAAAAGAAAATAGCAAAACAAACATAATTCTCCCTCTAATAACAAAAATAACAGAAAGCAACAATCACTTTTCTTTAATATATCTTAACCTAATGGATTCAATTCCCTAATAAAAAGACTTAGACTAACAAACTGGATATATAAACAGGACCCAACATTTTGCTGCAAACATGAAACCTACCTTAGTGACAAAGACTGACACTACCTTAGAATAAAATGCTGGAAAATTTTTTTTTCCAAGCAAATGGCTCCAAGAAACAAGCTGGAGTAGTCACTCTAATATTGAATAAAATCTCCTTTCAACCAGAAGTTACAAAAATGATAAGGAAGAAACCTTCATGCTTATCAAAGAAAAAATCTACCAAAATGAACTCTCTATTCTGAATATCTATACTCCAAATGCAAGGGTGCCCACATTCATAAAAGAAACTTTGCTAAAACACAAAGCACATATTGTAACTCACACAATAAGACTCAGATACTTCAGCACCCCACTCTTACCAATGGACAGATGATAGAAAAATGGACAGATAATAAAAAGAGAAAGAGTGAAACTAAGAGAAGTTATGACTTAAATGGATTTACAGATATCTTTAGAACATTTTATCCTAAAACAAAAGAATATACCTTCTTCTGAGCACCTCATGGTGCCTTCTCTAAAATTGACCATATAATTGGCTAAAACACAGGCCTCCACAGATACAAGAAGATTAAAATCATCCCATACATCGTAGCAGATCACCACAGACTAAGACTTTTCTTCAATAACAACAACAAACGAAACAAAAGAAAGCCTACATACACATGGAAACTGAACAACAGCCTACTCAATAATAACTTGGACAAGGAAGAAATATATTAAACACTTTTTAGAATTTAATAAAAATGAAGGCACATCACACCAATACTTTTGAGACACAGTGAAAGTAGTCCTAAGAGGAAAACTCATTGTTCTAAGTGCCTACAAAAAGAAACTGGAGAGAGCATACACTAGCAACTTGACCTTGACCACACACCTGAAACTCTAGAGCAAAGAGATGCAAATACACCCAAAAGGAGTACACTACAGGAAATAAACAAACTCAGGGCTAAAATCTACCAAGTAGAAACAAAAAGAACTACATAATCAACAAAACTAGGAGCTGTTTTTTTTTGTTTGTTTGTTTTGTTTTTTGTTTACAAAATCAACAAGATAGATAAACCTTTAGCTGGAGTAACCAGAGAGGACAGAGACAGTATTCAAATTAATAAAATCAGAACTGAAAAGGGTGACATAACAAAAACTGAAGAAATTAAAAAACAAAACAAAACAAAAAAAAACATTAAATCCTACTACAAAACCCAATACTCAACCAAACACGAAAATCTTGGTGACATGGACAATTTTTAGACTGATACTAGATTGAAAGTTAAATCAAGATCAGATAAACTACCTAAACCGTATCATAATCTATAAAGAAATAGCAAGATTTATTAAAAGTCTTCCCACTAAAATAAGTCCAGGACAAGATGATTTTAGTGCAGAATTCTTTCAGACCTTTGAAGAAGACCTAATAAAAAATTATCATGAAATAATTCCACAAACTAGAAACAGAAGAAACACTACCCAAAATTCATTCTGTGAAGCCACAATTAAGCTCATACCTAAACCACACAAAGACCCAACAAAGAAAGAGAACTTCAGACCAATCTTTTCTATGAATATTGATGCAAAAATACTCAATAAAATTCTCACAACCCAAATCCAAGAACACATCAAAACAATAATCCACAAAAGTAAGCATTACTCCAGGAATGCAGGGATGGTTCAATATTCAGGAATCCATCCACATAATCCACTATATAAACAATCTCGAATCAAAAAAATGACATGATCATCTAGCTAGATGCTGAGAATTTGACAAAATTTTTTAAATTTATTTTTTATTGTCAAATCATAATTTTTACTTTTTAAAACAAGGGTCATAAATACAAAAATGCATCATGAGGGGAAGGGGATGACACAGGAGCTAGGTGATCAGGGGGAGTACAAATATCTTTCAGAACAGGGTATCAGTTGGGTAAAGGTTCAGGGGACATGTCACTATGACTCTGCCTATGATTCACTTGTCCTTATCTAAGTTGGTACTATCCACCAAGGCTGCCTATTTACAAGGTCTATCTATGACTACTCAGGCTGGTAAATTTCCACAAAAGCTGTCTGTTTACAATAGCTTATAGCCATCTGTTTCAGTGTTTTTACACAGAGACCCAAGACTTTGTGTTAGCAAGCATGTATGTCAGGCATATTGCTGATTTTAGGTTTATGACTGATTTTAGACCCTCAGTGTATAAGCAGGGCTACCCCTGTTATCTCCTCCCTTCTCCAAGTATAGAAGAGCAGTGGCAATTCTAATGTTGCCAAGGCAGGAATAGAGGCCTGACCACCAGTAATTAAATGGGATCTTGCAATGGCTCTGGTCCTCATGTCGTTGTCCAGTGAGGCATGAGGGCCATATCCATCCTAATATCTTCTTCCTGGAGAGTGTGACCCGCACAGTCGTCTAGCCTGCAAGAATGCACGCGGACACATAGGATCCTTCTGCAGCATGTGTTTATTCCCAAGTATGGAGGAAGAGAGAGACCAGATCAAACATGGCGCTGATTTATATACACCCTAGGGTGGGGTGGACATATCTGATTGGCTGCTTGCTCAATTCCCATGTTCCGTCCCAGGTTGGGCGGTGATAGGCGGTCCTTGCCACTGCACATGCGCAGTTTTACTTGTTTACTCACGCGTGTCAGGTGCCAGCGTGATCACAGCTCTCTACACCTCTCCCCTTTTGCTTTATTAAATGAGACCGTAAGGTCGTCTGGCAAGTCTCTAAGTCATCTCTCTTGTAGAGGAAGGTAGAGGTCTAGTCCCTTGTGCAGAATGTTGGGATATTGTAAAGAATTTCCACCCTGGTCGTTGAGTCCACGAGTGTACTTTTATCTACCCATCTCGTTGCCTTTGACAGGGAGAGGATTTTGGCAACTCGACCTCTATGCAACCAAACATGCCTTCGAGGAATCTATCCCTGAGGAACAACCCCTGTATATCAAAGTATACACTCTACCCAGAGACGTACAGAGAGTGGGGCTTTTGCCTCACCGACCCAGTGCAATGGGATAGAACCCGTGGGGTGCATTGGCTGAGGGCTCAAGCGTTAGCTACTTTTTGTAGCACAGACAGCCAGACTCTAGGGGAGGAACCTTGTTCTTAAAGCAGCAAATGATTGGGCAGTCACCGCCTTGTCACACTTTTGTTGGGTTTTTGAATTTGGATACCAACCATAATATGTACACTAATCCAGAGCATAGGGCTATACCAAGCAGGCCTATTCCTCTCCACACCTCTCCTTTTTAGCTTTATTAAAAAGCACCCTTTTAGCTTTATTAATAGCAGGCCTATTCACACCCATTCTTAAAAGAAGGAGAAGGCCGAAGATCTCTCAACGTTTCCTCGAACTCTAGGGTCCAGTTCTGCAGCAAAACCTAGAAAGGGATGATCTCCTATCTCAGCTCCGCATGTCCCACCATCGGCAGTGTCAGCCAGAATGTCGCCATCAGCAGGAGGGTCCCCATGTATCTGGGCAGGATCAAGCTGAGATTCCAAGATTCTTTGTGTTAGGCATTCCGGTAGCCAGAATGGATTATCTTCTTCCTGTGGAAAAACACAAACAGCTCCCCAGGATCTTATTAAAATAGTATCTGGGCCTTTCCATTGTCCAGTCAAAACATCCTTCCATTTGACCATCTCTTTTGGCCTATCAGGCTCTAAACAATGACTGTCAGCTGCCGTGTGGCCTTGACTGTACAGATTTTAAAAATTAAGGGTGAAAAGTATTATAGAAATGGTGACTGGTGGCTCTGAGGGTAGAGCTTCCTAGACTCCCCCCTTTTCCTTTATTAAATAGGACTTAAAAGTGCGATGAGCCTGCTCTATAATACCTTGTCCTTGAGGATTGTATGGTAGACCTGTTAGATGGGTCACCTCCATTTGGTGGCAGAATTGTCTAAACTTCTGAGAAGTGTAAGCTGGTCCATTGTCAGTTTTAAGAATTTTAGGCTTTCCCAGGCACTCCATGCCTCGAGGCAATGCTGAATAATATGGGCTGTCTTTTCTCCAGTCAATGGAGAAGCAAATATAATTCCAGAACAAGTATTAATAGAAACATGTAAATATTGCAATTTGCCAAAGGATGGGATGTGAGTAACATCAATTTGCCAAATCTGTAGTGGCCGAATTCCTTGTGGATTAATTCCTATACGAGGTGCTGGTAAGAATTGACAACAATTTTGACATTGAGTCACTATATCCCTAGCCTCTTTTCTGGTTATGTTAAATCTCTGATGTAAAGTCTCAGCGGTTACATGAAATCTTTTATGGAACTCTTTGGCCAAGGTCCACTTTGGAGATAGGACGACAGCTAATAACTTTGTGGCTCGCTCTGCCAGGTCATTTCCACTGGACATTGGTCCCAGTAGACCTGAGTGAGCCCTGATATGTGTAATAAAAACAGGAGATCTCCTATTGACTAGGGTAAATTGAATCTTTTGAAAAACCTTTGTAAGTCTACTAGAGGGATTAATTAATCCAGCAACTTCCAGAACCCTAACTGCATTTACTACATAAAGGGAATCCAAAACAATATTTAAAGGACCTGGGAAGGTTTCAAGAACCTCTAATACTACCAAGCATTCCACAACTTGAGGTGAAGTCTCATGGTATTGTCTGACTGTGGCTTTATCATCAACTACATAGGCACCCACACCTGTTTTTGACCCATCTGTGTAAACAACCACTCCATCTGGGAGCAGCTTCTGAGATATAATGTGCAGAAACACAATAGCTTGAGTTAAGGCAAATTGTAAAATAGGATGTTTAGGATAGTGATTATTTATTTGACCATTAAAGGAAGTGACCAACAGTGCCCAAACATCAGAGGTAGCAGTTAATGTTTGAACCTGATGTACAGTATATGGCACTATTAAAACTTTAGGATCCTTTCCAAAATGAGTAACAGCTGCTTTTAGTCCACGAAGGGCAAGCTGAGCGACAGCATCTGGATACCATTCAATAATCTTTGCAGGGGATGCATTAAAAAACCTGCCTGCCTCTGCCTCCCAAGTGCTGGGATTAAAGGCGTGTGCCACCACCGCCCGGCTGGTCCCTGCCCGCACCCGAGACGCACCGTGCCACAAGGCTTTCCATTCCATGTACTGTCCCATATTAGGGAGAACAGCTTTTACTGTATTTTGCCAATCATTCGGAGTCATCGCCATAGCAGCTAGTCTCTCAAGCTGCATGACTGTGAAATTAGCATCAACTCCATATTTGTTAACTGATTCAGCAAGCTCTTTAATAGGGGTGTACTTCATCGGAGCGTGTATGCGACCTCTCTCCGCTGCCTCAAACACCCGAAAAGCTTGTAACATCCTTTTTTTTTGTCTTCCTCTGAAAAGAAGGAATCTGAGCAGCGCTTGTCCGCATAAGGCGGAAGTGTGCTGGGGACAGCAAGTTGGGAGTGCGCGACTGGCTGAGAAGCCACAAGATTCCAGTCTCCTGCCTTTTCCCGCCCTCCATTTTGTTGTGGTGGCTGCCTATCCAGATGGCACCTTTCCTTCTCATAGGAACCCAGTTCCCCCATTTCCAAGCCATCAAGCCCCAAGTCCTCCAGTTCCTTTACTGGATAAGAAGTTTTTTTTTTTTTTTTGGAGCTCTGCCTCCCTTCTCACAATACTCTCCCAGGGCATCTTTTCCCCACATTATCTCTTCCTCGGACCGAAGGTTTTTGGAAGGGCCTATATCTTTGCATGCGTTTTTCCTATTCTCTATATGAGTAGCTAGCCTCTTATGCAGCCCTGTTTCTGACCTGTTGGCTTGTAGCTGTTCTAACACTCCCTGACCTGCCATGATATTTGAGCAACTTTTCCCATCCTTTAAAATCAAAAGGAAGAAAGTAAACACTGCTAGTGCGATAGCAAAAGCTACCGGAGTTTCTATCGATTGGGGAGGAAAATCAAATAAATCAAGACCAAACATGACTCTCAGAGCTTATCTTTATGCTGCAGTTCTGAATCCTCTCTGTGAACGGAGGCTCTCCTTCGGTGCCGGCGATGTTGGGTTCCTGTGTTTCGCCACCAGCTGTGACCCGCGCAGTCGTCTCGCCGGCAAGAATGCACGTGGACACATAGGATCCTTCTGCAGCACGTGTTTATTCCCAAGTATGGAGGAAGAGAGAGACCAGATCAAACATGGTGCTGCTTTATATACACCCTAGGGTGGGGTGGACATATCTGATTGGCTGCTTGCTCAATTCCCATGTTACGTCCCAGGTTGGGCGGTGATAGGCGGTCCTTGCCACTGCACATGCACAGTTTTACTTGTTTACTCACGCATGTCAGGTGCCAGCATGATCACAGCTCTCTACAGGAGAGGGGTTATTTTTGACATCAACCCCTATGCAGTCAGGCTTGTCCCTCAGGGAACGCAGAAACATGTTTTTAGCTTTTATTTATAATCCCTTGCAGTGCTTAACCTCGCAGCCTAAGCAAGAATTCAGATTGCCAGTCAGAGGGGGTTCTGAGTGGCCCCTCTCTGCTTGGTCTAGTGGCAGAAATCCCATCTTTAAGGTTGAGTGGAGATTGAATTTGGGAATACCCTGGATAGAGTAACAACCACATCTTGTGTCTTGTGTCCCTCCATAGCTAACTTATGATAATGTATCTGAATAGATTTTGCTATCAGATTATCTATCTGTTGTTTCACAAAGTTACTCAGCCTATTTAAAGCCCAGGGACCAAACCAAATACACAAAAATAACCCAATTAATGGTCCCAAGATGAAAGGAAGTATGGTTAACAATCATGGAGAGGTTGGAGACCAATTCTTGTACAAGCTCTCATTTTTATCTTTCTTTCTCTTTCTTTTCCTCAAGACCTTCTCTGGACTTTTCATGCTCTCTTTAATCATCCCTGTTTTGTCTATGTAAAAACAACATTCTTCCTTAAGGGCTGTACACAGTCTAGTGTTGTACACAGTCTTTTCTTTCCTAAAAGAAAAGATCAAGTCCAAAAAAGTTCTTTGTAATTTTTGGAAATCGCTCCAGACAGTTAAACTAGGGATTTCTTCAGATTAGTCAAGTCAATCTCTAGCTGTTTCATGTCTCTGTCAAAAGCCCATTGATGGTCTGAGTAGTATAAGTCCAGAGGCCAGCATCAAGATTAGAACTCCAAACAGTAGACATCATGGGTGATTCATTTTTACCTGGAAAGAAAAAAGAAGGGCATTCTCAGGGAGATTTCTCTTCCCTGGATGTCAATTGTTATTCATCTTATTTGTAATTGAGCCTGATTTTGTGGGGGTATCTATTTATTGCATTATTCTTTTAGTGGCAATTTAGCTGTGCCTTCTGTTGTATCAAACAGGTATATCAATCCTCGTCCCATATGAGGACTGGGTCCTGGCCATTACATTTAAGGGTAAGAGGGTCCTTCCACATAGCTGTGGCATAGTTTTTATTGGTCTCAGTGATGCCAGAAGCACTCAGCTGCTGATTTGCCATGAGCTTTCAGTTTCAAAAAATTGTAAGTGAACAAGGCATGTTGGAGAGTATTTTGGGGAGACTCATTCTGAGGGTACAGTTTTTCCTCTTTGGTTTTTAAGAGTAAGGGATCATCTTGTGTGTTATGTCAAATATCAATTGAGTGTGTTACTTCTAAACTTTACAATATTCATTACGATTAAGAAAAAGTTTAAAGACACTTGCAGTGTATTTAGAATAATTCTAACACCTCTCTGGATGTTTTAACTTTGCATAGTAAGTTTATGAATTTAAAGAATGCTGCTTTGCTGAGTTTTGATGCTGCAGATAATGCTGATAACATCCATGTTTTGAGCTCAGTGTTTTCAATTTGATCCAGTGTCAAGAATGGCTTATATAGTTTGATCATGCTAGCTCTTTTTGTCCTGGGAATATATTTATTCCTGCAAATCATGGGAAAACTAGTCATTAACAACATCAACATGTTGCAACCAAAGTACATGACTTGAAACTTAAAATAGATTCTCAGTCAGAGTTATTAATTTAACAGTATGTCAAGCCAAGGATAGGTAAGTTTCTGCGCAGACCCTTACCAACCTGAGACATAAGTGCATTGCTTTTGATAATGCATATTCTATGATGGGTAGGGAACATATTCTTTTCAGAATGATTAAAAACGGGCTCAGTCTTGTTTATGAAATTAAAAGGGGGAGATCTGGAGAGCTTCTGTGCCTGCCTGGCAGGAATATGACATTGTCCAAGGACAAGAAAATGAGCTGCTTGGAAGGAATCTGACATTGACCAAGGGTAAGGAAATGGGCTGCAGGCAGGAATCTCACATTAGCCTAGAACAAAGAAATAATTTCAGGCAGAAATTTAAATCCTAGGCTAGAACAAAGATGTAATTTCAGGCAGGAACCTAAATCTTAGACTTGAATAAAAAATTAATTTCAGGCAAGAATATAAAACTCTAGAACATAGAATTAGGCTTCAGACATGAAAAGACTTTGGACTATGACAGGGAAATAGGATTAGATATTTGGCTCAACCTGATAAGCCCTCAGAAATAATGGTGACAGGAGTGATCACAGGACTTTGATTTTTGCCACGCTTGTTTTCTGACTATTTATGATTATTATCTTGCTTGTTCCTTGACAATTTGCATCTTTTATATTGCTAGATTCTCAACCTAGAACTGACCTTAATACTTGCATGTAATTAAAATGGTATAAAATTAAAATGAAGAAGATGTATAGTAAGAGGGTTTATGGGGAAGGATGAGGAAAGGGGATAACATTTGAAATGTAAAAAATAAAATATCCAAAAAATAAAAAAAAATCCTAAATTACACTAGTAATTTTTTTTTTATAATAGGACAGTTATTAGGGATAACATCTGAAAAGCAAATAAAATATCCAAAATAATAAAAAAAGAATTCCTAAATTACATTAGTAATTATTAAGTATATATATATATATATATATATATATATATATAATAGGACAGCTATTAAGTTCTCTCTAATAATCAAAACTGCAATGAGCACTCTGTCAGTCTTCAGATGTCACGAGTTAATTGCTTCTAAGATAAAAAAAAAGCATTTACAACACTGAAGAAATTCCAAGGGTTTGTGAAACAATTAAAGGGAACTAGTGATTTGATGTAGATACAAGAACAGAAGATAAAATACTGACTGGGTCTATCTATAAAAAATGTCAATGATAACTCAGCTATGGTCTTTAACTCTACATTATTCAGTAGAACTTGTGACAGATATCTAATGCTTAACCTAATAATTACATTTAATGCATATGCATTTAAAAATCTCTGTTATAAATTTTGTATTCGCCGGGTGGTGGTGGCACACACCTTTAATCCCAATACTAGGGAGGCAGAGGCAGGTGGATTTCTGAGTTCGTGGCCAGCCTGGTCTACCGAGTGAGTTCCAGGACAGCCAGAGCTACACAGAGTAACTCTGTCTTGAAAAACCAAAATAAATAAATAAATTTTGTATTCAATGTTTGATTTGAATTTATGTGTAAACTTGTTGTGAACTCTTTACCATGTAATCTATACTCCTACAAAGGACAGAAAATTCCCTAGCAATTACTCCTTTAATACCTTAAATTAATTCCTTGCTATTGGGCTACAGGTGTTAGTCATATAAACCACAGTTTTCAATGCTAAACATGAATACAAAAGTTTTTCATAAGTTTTAAAAGTTATCAGCAAGGATTCAGTGTTGATGGAGAGCTAGGAAGTGTGAGACCATTAATCTTTAAAGCTATGTCTGAGGCCATCAATCTATAAAGCTGTACCTATTTCTACTGTGTATCACTGTTTCAACCCATTTCAGTCCTGGCAGCCTACCCATATATTACTGTAGTCATGTTATCTCTTCACAGCAATGTAAGTGCAAACTGTATCAAGTCAAATACTTTTTACAAGAAATTATATTTTCAAAACTACTTCTGATCAATTTATGAGATTATTTAATTGTATTCAATTAGTCTAAGCTAACATAATTGATCAATATCAAACAAGCCTTCAATCCCTCCGAAATTTTTATTTGTTTATCAAAGGTGTTTAATATTTAATTGTGTTTATCAATATTTTATTTCTTTATCTGCAAATATGTTTTTAAAAAAACTTTCTTCTATTTATTAAACACAACAAATACACACAGATACACTCATACACACAATCAGATTTTGTAGGATGCACAGACATTCCCTTAGAACCATAAAAACTTTTTCATTATAGTTTGTGTTTCTAAGGCTAAAATACTGACCCATATCAGTTATATTATCAACCACAATGAAATGGAAAATAGGAAGGCTATAGTGAACTTTTCTTCTTCTTTTTGTTTCTTTGTTTTAATGTTGGGTATGAGTCCTTGGATATACAGCTATGGTTGTCAAAGTTTTCTCTCAAACCCTTGATTTAATTTTCTCTGCTAACTATAATCATACCTTTAAACTCTCATGCCAAGAAGTGATAGAACTTCCAATATTTACTAATTCCTGAATACTCAATTACTCTACTTGCTCCCATGCTCGTTGTTTATGCATGTAAAGTGATCTGGTAAATTATTCTTTATCTAAAATTTTTTATGTGTATTTAGATTTTTTACTGAAATTTTGAGTGATGAAATAATCATTACTTGCCATTATATTTTAACTAAACTATAATTCTTGATTCATAAAAAACCCTACAAGTCTATTTCCATTCATCTTTTACATATCTTCCTCCTCGTAATTGTCTAATAGTGACATTTTACTTTTTTCTACTGTACTTTTAGTAATATCCTTAATCAGTACCTTGAATAACATTTACAAAAATATTAGTTGCCTTATCATCTGTCTTTTTAAAGTCTTCTTCATTGCCTTATTGTGCTGTGGAAACAAATGAACCAAAGAAAATACAAGTTAAAATATTTTAACACAATTGACTCCATCTTTTGAGTACAGACTCAAAAACTACTAAATCTACATAATAGTTAGAAACTTTTAACAAAATAATGGAATACCCATCCTGAAAATTAAATTAAACAAGTAGCATTTTACCTTTTATGACTTTTAAAATTCTATTTCTACAGTGGAAGCTTATTTGCATAATCTACATATGCATATTCTAAACTGTATCTTCCCTTAGTATCTATCTGCATTTTAAATCTGTCTATGAGGCTGAATCTTAATAATTCATTTAGGCAACCCTTATCATACACAAACTAATGTTGATTTAGTAACAATAGCATAGTGCTAGGAAAGACAAATTCTTAGAAACTGTCAACCTATGATTGTGATTTAAACACAATCTGAAACATCTCTGTAGTATGCTTATGCTAAAATTCTGTAAAAATAAATGTCCGGGTGGAATTCATTATCCAAAAATAATTTACATGAAAGGTGAGTTTTTGGAGAAAATGAAACACTGTAGACTAACAAGTTAATATGGATGACAGATACAAGCAGGCCACAATATAAACTAGATAATTGATGATGCCCTAGAAAATTTCATCTATGGGACTATGTAACTATGCACAAATCTTGTGACAATAAAAATGTATCCGAACCTGAGTCAAGCTTTTATTATTCTGTAAAATGAAATGGAATTGTGAAGCTGAAGAGGGGTGTGATTCTTTCAATATTGTGCCTGGCATAAGTGCTTAGTCCAACAGCTGATTGAGTTGAGAATCTCTACCACAACTCATTGTAGCCATAAACAGAGGCATGTCACTGATTTAATGTGACACTGGTCAATATTCTCAACATTTGATAACACCGAGAAACAATAAACCATTTTGAAATTACCAAATAAGTTATGAAATGCTCAAAGCTTTAATTGATGCTATTCTAAACATATCTACACTAGTAGACCACTGGTAGACTACACTAGTAGACCACAAAACCTACATTTCTTTGTTGGACAGAATGCTTGCTTTTATTAAACCCTTTATTTCTAGCAGATAGCAAGCTAATCTGAAAGAAAACTTAGAATGTTTATTCATTAACATAGGAAGCTTATTATTAATAAATATGTAAGGTGATGATCAGGAGACCTAAGTGCCTTTTTCTGGGTTGGATGATGACTCAAAAATGCCATGGGTGTGTGCCCAGTAAATGGTTACTTCTGTTCTCTCCTGCAGATAGGAGAGGACAAATCTTGTGTTTATGTTTGTTATTGTTTCTGTTGGGACTACTTGTCTACTTGTGGGGAAAGATATATATATATCTCACATGTATATAGCCGCTGCGGGCTGGCAGCTGCAGTTCAAGGTTCTAAAGTTCCAAAAGCTGGTAGTCTGGTTGCAGGTACAGGAAGGCCCAGAGTTTTCCAAAGCTTTTATTGTTCATGGCATGGTGAATAGGTGTAGATGGTATGCACTTTCCCTGCAAAAGCCAGGCTCCCCTGACTTTTTATAGGGAGGGGGAAAAAGGGAGGGGATAGCTTAATTAGCTATGTCCCCTGGCCTTTAGATAACTCATTAATATTTTATTCTCTGGAGGTGGAGATCTGTTAATCACGCCCTCTACCTGTGGGCTATGTGACCAAAGGGTGCAGCTTAAATGAAGTTACCTCATCCAGGGCCCAACATCTACTCTTATGTTTCTCATTACAGAGTTACTTTGATTTTGATAGATACTAATATGGGAGAGGTTCCTTGAACTCTACTGGAATTATTCCTGAGCCACTTTAAGAAAACACATTTTGCAGGTCAAACACTAGCCTCAGCAGTTAGAACAGGACACAGGCCTTCTAAAACCCACTTTGATAATCTCTTACACATCTTCATTGGGATTTCAAAAACACTGAAGAGAAGGAGGGGCTCTTTGTCTATCTCCAGACTCTGTTGTTAGGTCTCAAAGTAGCTGTATGACAGCCCTCTAATCTGGCCAAAATCTATTATATTATTCAGGTAGACAATGTGAGCTCTGTGGTTTTCTTAGAGAGGATCATAGAGACATTCCAATAATATAACTGCATGGCCCCTTAATCACTAGAAGGGAAAGCAGCAGTAGCTATAGTTTTTGCCAATCAGGTAACTCCAGATATTAAGAGAAAAGTTCAAATGGTTGAGGGGTTCAGAGAAAAGAGTCTGAGAGGCATACTGATAGTGGCAGAGAAAGTATTTAAAAAGTAGAACCAAGACAGGCAAAAGAGCAGAGACATCATACTCGTGATCTGACAAAAACAGCCATGGCTGAACCAGGCAGGGGTCATTGGAGATGACTAAAATATATGGCTTCTCAATAAGAAGATAAAGGGAGTGACCAAGAATAGAGAGTACCCCCCATTTGATAAAACCTAAAAATGAGAGAAAACCCATGAGCTTACTTGTTGATAATAGAAGCAAAACATTCTGTCTTTGGAGCGTGAGTGAGTGTACATCTCCTGTTTTCAAGATGCACAGGCTCCTGTAAGAACACTGAGGTGCCCAGAGAAAGCATGGTGTGCAAGGCCACCACATGCAGCACCATGCTGTTGCAGGAAGCGGCCTACATGCCCACAACCGTAACCCCAACAACCCTCACCCAGGTGGCCACAGCATTGCTCATGGGGGTCCAAGGTGGAAACTCAGAACTAATCTGCCCTAAAGATTTACAAACTTACCTGCAGTCTTTGATTATGCCCTTTATGAAGACCTAAGTGAGTACAGAACCCAACATCCTCCCCTGACTCTCTTACAATTTGTAAGTGTCCTACTAGTGGCAGCTAAAACAAAATAAAGATGCCTAGAGGGAACCCATGACCGGTTGGTGGCTCTGGGAAATTTGGGGGTATAGAGTGTGCTCTAAGAATGCCATGTCTGCTCATCCCAAGTGACCTATCTAATTTACGTATTAAGAGAAGTTCCGAGTTGGATCTCTGAGGCCAGGAAAAAAGAAAGCAAGAAAGCAAGAAAGCAAGAAAGCAAGAAAGCAAGAAAG
>JANHMN010000009.1:14039268-14056610 GCA_030674055.1 Rhabdomys pumilio
TGTGTGTGTGTGTGTGTGTGTGTGTGTGTGTGTGTGTGTGTGTGTGTTTGTGTGTGTGTTGTGTGTGTGTTGTGTGTGTTGTGTGTGTGTGTGTGTGTGCACGTGTGTTATATGCTTACATAGATATACAAGTTTGCACACCCATGCTCATATGAAGAGGCCAGAGGAGAATATTTGCTGTCCTATTATACCAATCTCCATTTTCATGATAGTAAGACAAACTTGAGTCACCTGTAAAAAAAATCTCAGTTAGAAACTGTCTAGATCAAGTAGACTTATGAACATGTCAGTGATTGCCTTTTACTGTCTTAATTTATGTGGCAAGACCCAAGCTGAGTTAAGGCAGCACCAATTCTTGGTTGGGAACCTGGAATAAATAAGTGTGGAGCAAGCCAACAGAGCAGTAACCATGCATGCACACAGTTCTATAAGTTCTCCAGTGTGCATGTGACTAGCTACTTCGAGCATAAGCCCACTGTGACTTTCCTGCAGTTTGTATGGGATGGTAAAAAAATATAAACACTTTTCCCTCGAGGTTTGTTTTGCAAGCATATTTTATAACAGCAGCAGAAACTAAACTAAGATCAATTTACTATGTTGAGCCAAGATGTTAAATTGAGAGCTTTGCTGCTTCTTAGCAACCTTTAGTAATCCTGTTGTCTCTAATAAATATAGAAGGGAAAATATCTCCCTCAAATACATACTTTGTTTGAATGGCTTAGAAGTCATTTGGACATCCTTGAATAATGATGATTATTGCTTAAGAAATTAATTTGTTAGTTTCAAATAAATTAAATATGAAAATGAACTGTATTGATTTTCCCTTCTATATTTATTAACTTGAATACTCTAGAAGCAACAATGAATATATTTTTTAACTATGATACATGTTTCTAGTGTTCTTTAAGTGAATGTATAGATGTAAAAATGAATAAGGGGCTTGCAGCCTGTGTTATTTATTACATTTGATGCCTAAATTGTCCAATCTCAGTCAGCAATATTCTTTCCAAATTTGATTATTCATTCTGGAAGACACTATGCTTCTTTAGCGTCCTGCAAAAAAAAAAAACAAACAAACAAACAAAATGCACTGTTCTCCATTTTAAATACCTGATCAGGATCATGCCATATGACACCAAGTGGATCCTTCCCTATCACGTAGGCATAAGTATACCTAGTTGTAGGTTACCATAGACAAGCAGTAGAAAGTTCCTTGGCATCCAAATTTAAAAAAAGAAAATTAATAATAAAAATATGTTTTAAATAAATTTGTGGTGTACAGGGATATACATACCCCTTTTTTATTTTGTGATGATTTTGTTTTAAAGTTCCATGAGCCCCTTCTACATTTTCTTGTCCTGGAGGATTATAAGGAATCCCAGTAATATGGGTAATATTAAATTGTTGACAAAATGTCTCAAATATTTGAGTGCAATAGCCAGTTCTATTGTCTGTTCTTGCTTGGTTTTGTTTTTCTATTATTGAATAATTTATTTATCTACAATTCAAATGTTATCCCCTTTCCCTATCCCCCCAAAAGCACTTATTCCATCTCTTCTTCTCTTACTTCAATGATGGTTTGCCCCCACCCATCCACATACTCCTGCCTCCCCACCCTCGAATTTTCACACACTGTGGCATTCAGCAATCGTGAGACCAAGGCACTCCTTTCCCACTGATGCCCAACAAGGCCACCCTCCATTATATGTACAGCTGGAGCCATGGGTCTTGTGTGTGTGTTCCCAAGCTAGCTGTTTAGTCCTTGGGTGCTTTGATTTGTTGGTATTGTTGCTCTCCCCATGGGGTTTCAAGTTCCTTCAACTCCTTCAGTCTTCTCTCTAACTATTTCATTGGGGACCCTTTGATCAATTCAATGGTTATCTGTAAGTATTTGCCTCTGTATATGTCAAAGCCTCTCAGATGACAGGTATATCAGGCTTCTGTCAGCATGTACTTCCTGGCATCCACAATAATGTTAGCATTTAATGATTACACATGAGATGGATCTCCAGGTGGAGCAGTCTCCAGACATTTCTCCTCCAAACTCTGTTCTACACTTTGTCTCTGTATTTGCTCCCTTAAATATTTTGTTACTCCTTCTAAGAAGGACCAAAGAACTCACACTTTGGTCTTTCTTTTTCTTGAGATTCACATGGTCTGTGAGTTGTATCTTGTGTATTGTGAGCTTTTGTGCTAATATGGGGAAGAGATGATGTTTGTGTTTTTGTCTGTATGACGCTGAAGGAGTATGGTGACTGTCAGAGTGATGGAACAAATAATGAAGCTGACCTGAGAGCTTACTGATTGCTCTGACTATGGTGACATGAAGTTGTACATATGTTCCTAAACTACTTTGCTTACCTATAACCCTGAGGGAAAAAGCTGCCTTGCCTCAAGGTTTTAGACCTTGTAGAACAGAGAATCAAAAACAGAAGTTATAATGATTTTTGTATTTTTCTTAAATATGACCAGTCATTTGGACTCAATTATGTGCTGGTCTAGAAATCAATCCAATATTAGAAATAACAGTCTTCATTTGGAAGATGGCTTCTGGTCATTTTCAGAGACATATTTGTAAGTTAGCTGCAGTTCTATACTGTGTTATATTAGCAAGAGATAAAGCTGAATCATGATCTGGATTTCAAACAAGTGTTAGTACATATGTTAAGGCTCTTTTAATTGTCAAGTTAAAATTACTTCTGTTTCTTCTACAGTATGTAATGTAAGTTGCATTGATTGCATACTATCTAATTGTGTTAGTGTGTTGAAAACTGGCATGATAGTTATGGAGGTCTATCAATTAGTTTTTATATTATTGCTTTGAGTACTACAGATTAATGATATTCTGAAAAAAGCTTGCAAGTAATGGACTGAGTCAGGCTTTAAGCAAGAGGGTAGTGAGCTTGATTATTGTTGGTATAACAGCTTTTATTACATTAATTGTAGCACCACTGCTTCTGCAATTGCTTTGACAAAAAACGTTAGAACAGCTACTTTTGTTAATCATTTAGCAAAAAATGTTACTAATGTGTTGAATATACAAGAGGATTTAGATAGGCATTTAGAAGAATGGATTGATTCTCTTTATCCCATTCAAATTACTGGAAGGAGGTTCAGAGTTAAAGAATAAGGGGCCATCTTGAGTCATGCCAAATACTATGAGATTCATGTTAGTTCTAAAATTTACAATGTTAATCATTATAATTTGGAAAAAGTTTAAAGACACTTGCAGTGTATTTGACACAAGTCTAATGCCTCTCTGGATGTTTTAACTTTGCATAGTGAGATTATGAATTTGAAGAATGCTGCTCTACTAAGTGTTGATGTGGCAGATACTGCTGATAAAATAACCTGCAGCCTGAGGTCATTATTTCTACTTTGGACACGCTTAAGGAAAGGCATATATAGCTTGATTTAGCCCTTTTTTGTCCTGAGAATATTTTTATTCCTGCACATTGTGTTAATGCTTATTTTAAACAATATCAATAGGTTGGCAGCCAAAGTACATAGCTTGAAATTGAAAACATACCCCCAGAAAGAGGCATTAAATTAACAAGCTGGCAAGCCAAAGGAGGATAAAATTCTGTACTAAAGCCTTACCAACCTAAAACAGGTCACTACTTTTGATAATGCATTTTCCACGATGGGGTAAGGAAGGATTTCTTGTCAGAATGACCTAAGATAGGCTCAGTGTTGTTTATAAAATAAAAAAAAAAATGGAGAGAGGCTGAGAGCTTTGGGGACTGCTTGGCAAGGATCTGACAATGACAAGAAAATGGGTTGCTTGGCAGGAATATGACACTGGCCAAGGAGAAGGAAGTTGGCTTTAGGTAGGAATCTGACATTAGGCTAGAACAAAGAAGTAATTCCAGGCAAGACTCTAAACTTTAGGCTGGAACAAAAAAACTAATTTCAGCCCAAAATCTAAATATTAGGCTAAAACAAAAAATAATTTCACAGGAATTTAAATCTAAGACTATAACAAGGAAGTAGGCTTCAGCCAGGAAAATTACTTTGGGTTATAACAGGAATCTTGGCTCAGATATTTTGGTGATTATGGGAATGACCATGAAACTTTGTTTATTGCCTTGCTTGTTCTTTGACTATTTGTGTGTATTGTCTTGCTTGCTTTTTGACTATTTGCATCTATTGTATTACTAGTTTCCCAGCCTAGAATTGACCTAAATACTTGTATGTAATTAAAATACTATAAAAGTTGAGTTTTGGCTATTTCAAGCTTTTGGGCTAATATCTGCTCATCAGTGAGTAAATACCATGTGTGTTCTTTTGTGATTGGGTTACCTTACTCAGGATGATAATTTCTAGTTTCATCCTTTTATCTAAGAATTTCTTGAATTCATTATTTTTAATTGTTGAGTAATACTCCATTGTGTAAATGTATCACAATTTTTTGTATCCATTCGTCTGTTGAAGGACATCTGAGTTCTTCCCAGTTTCTGGCTATTATGAATAAGGCTGCTATGATCATAGTGGAGCATATGTCCTTGTTATATGTTGGAGCATCTTCTAAGTATATGCCTAAGAATGGTATAGCTAGGTCCTCCGGTAATGCTATGTTCAATTTTCTGAGTAACCGCCAAACTGATTTCCAGAGTGGTTGTACCAGCTTGCAATCTCACCAACAATGGTGGAGTGTCCTCTTTCTCCACATCTTCGCCAGCATTTACTTTCACCTGAGTTTTTGATCTTAACCATTCTTAGTGGTGTAAGGTGGTATCTCAAGGTTGTTTTGATTTTGAAGTTCATGAAGAAGGAAAACCAAGTATAGATGCCTCGGTCCTATTTAGAAAGAGTAACAAAATACTCAAAAGAACACATATGTAGACAAAGTGTGGGACAGAAACTGAAGGAGGGGCCATCTGTAGACCATTCCACCTGGGTATGCATCCTATGTGCAGTCACCAATGGTAGATGCTGATGTGGATGTCAGGAGTGCATGCTGACAAGAGCCTGATATAACTGCCTCCTTAGAGGTCTGCCAGAGTCTGACATATCAGACACAAATGCTCACGGGTAACCACTGATCTTATCAAGGGTTTCCCAATAGAGAAGTTAGAGAAAAGACTGAAGGAGCTGAAAGGGTTGGTAGCCCCATAGGGAGAGCAACAATACCAATCAACCAGAGCTCCCAAGGGTCTAAACTTCCAGCCTGGGCTCACACAGGGAGAGACTCATGACTCAGTTGAGGAGGTTGGCCTTGTTGGGCATAGGTGGGAGAGGAGATCCTTGGTCCCATGAAAGCTGAACACCGAGTGGGGGAGAATTCCAGGGTGGGGACTTGGGAGTGGGAGGATAGGTGGGAGCACATCCTCACAGAAGCAGGAGGAGATGTATGGAATTGGAGGTTCCTGGGTGGTGAGGGAAACAGGGTAAGGGGATAAAATCTGAAATGTAAATATAATATCCAATAAAAAATATTATAAAAGCCAAAAAGAGGGAGCTTGGGATAGGGGGTAATAGGGAGGGGAAATGGGAAAAGGGAATGATATCTGAAATGTAAATCAATGAAATACCCAATAAAAGCAGAAAAATAGGATTCTTCTTTTATCTTTCGCTTCATATGATCTGAGAATTATATTGTAGGTATTCCAGGCTTATTTTTGGCTAATATCCACTTATCAGTGAGTTCCTACTATGTCTGGTTTTTTTTTTTTTTTTGTGACTTGGATACATGACTCAGGATAATATTTTCTAGTTCCATCTATTTGCTGGCAAACTTCATGACATCACTGTTTTTAATAGCTGAGTAGTACTCCATTGTGTATATGTACCACATTCTCTGTATTCATAGCTCTGTTGAGGGACATCTTGTTTGTTTCCAGCTTCTCAGTATAATAGATAAGGCTGCTATGAACATAGTGGACCTTGTGTTTTTATTATATGCTGAAGCATCTTTTGGGTATATGCCCAGGAGTGGTATCACTCGATCCACAGGAAGAGATATTTCCAATGTTGTGAAGAAGCACCAGACTGAATAATTTTGTGGTTTTAAAAGATTGTATTCCCACCAACAATGGAGCAGTGTTCCTCTTTCTCCACATTCTCACCAGCAACTGCTGTCATCTGAGTTTTTTATCTTAGCCATTTTGACTTTTACAAAGTGGAATGTGTGGATGCTATAGTTCTACTCAGAAGGAGTAACAAAATAATCTCTAGAAAGTAGAGAGTGTGAGGGATCTGGGTAGAAAAGAGGATTGGAAGAATAAAAGGGGGGCTGATTCATATAAGAAAAGAGATGGAGAAGAAATACAGAGGGTTAGGAATTTGAAAGGAGGTGTGTAGCAGTGGAGGAGGTGGAACTTGCAGATGCTACTAGAAAGTCACAGATTCCAGAGACCCAAGAGGTTTCCATCATCCAACAGTGACGACAATAGTCCAAATACCCAACAAAGGGGAGATAGAACCTGTACATACCACCTCAAAAATATTTATCCAGAATTACTTCTGTCAAAAAGAAATGCAGGGACAAAGAATGGGACAATGAAAGAAAGGCTATCCAGACACTGCCCCATCTAGGGATCAATTTCATCTGTAGACATCAAACATGGACACTATTGCTGTTGCCGAGAAACACTGACTGACTGCAATCTGTAATACTGTCCCTGAGAGGATTTGCAAGAGCCAAACAAATACCAATGAGGATACAAGCAGCAAAGTGTAGGACTGAGGGTGGGAATCACAATGGAAAAGTTAGACCAAGGACTGTAGAAGCTGAGGGTTTTGCAACCCCATAGGAGTAACAACAACATCAACCAAATGACTAAGCTCCCAGGGACTAAACCACCAGCCAAAGAGAACACATGGGGGACTTATGGCTCCAGCTGGATATGTAGCAGAGGATTGCCTTATCTGGCATCACTGGGAGGTGAAACCCTTGGTCCTGCAGAAATTTGATGACACAGGGTAGGGGAATGCTAGGGCACTGTGGCAGGAGCTGGTGGACAGCTGGAGGAACACCCTCATAGAGGCAGGGTGTAGGAGGTACGGTTTAGGGTGGGAGTGGAGGGGAAAATGGAAAGGGAGATTACATTTGAAATGTAAATAAAAAATAACTAATAAAAATTAATTAAAAACATAATAGGATTATAAGCAGACTCTACTGCCCATCATTACAAGTGTTCTGGTGAGTTCAGCCAGGTCTTTATGCTTTCAGGGCAAGCACTTTACACATTGGGTCATCTTCCAATACATTCTCATCATTTTATTCTTTTGGTTAACTTCCTGATCTGTATTTAGTTATAGTATTTTACACTTTCTTTTTATATCCCATGCCAAGTCTCTAAATTCATAATTAGATGCAACAGATCTTTTCTGCACAAAATATGTCCATATACCAACATGTTTTATTTACACAATGATTATTGACTTTCAATATTTTCTCTTGGAAATTTCAGTTGAAAATTCATTGTGTAAGAATTTTATATGGCAAAGTCATATATCACATCAAGTGTCATTTCAATTTAAATTCATTATAAGCATTATTGATGGGAAGAATAGTCATTTATTTTATAAATTTAAAGAAAATTCATTTCAATAATAGAATATAAATTCAGGTTGTAAATAAAGAAGTGCAAAAGCAAAGCTTCATGTACATAGTTGCTTTGAAAGGCTGAAAGACCCCCCCAAAAAAGGACCCCACTTTAGTCTCAGGATGGCGCACACCCAAGGACATACGAGAGATCTACTTGATGCAAGCACACTAGGTAGTTTAATGGTTGAGCACTCTGAGCCAACATATATCCCATGCAGGAGACAGAGGAGTTGACCCCAAGGCTCAAAGTTTTAGGGTTTTTATAGGCAAAGGGTGGGGAAAGAGGGAAAATTTCATGAGATTGGTTGCTTTACGTTTTTTTGAACATCAGCAGGTTATACTGGCCTATGGGGGCAGAGTTCAGTTCCTGCAAGTGGATGTTTATCTAGATGTTTAGCAGAGCATCTAGTTAAACTTAAATTACAGTTTCCTGGAACACTGAGTAGACCTCAGAAGGGGAAGGGTTTGGAGGAACACCAAATGGCCCATTACTCATTTGGACATACATACCTGAGGCATATCCCTATTTCTTTTTAAAGATGTCCTTGCATACTTTTCTTATTTTTATGGCCACCCAGTTCCTGGGATGACTTAACAGACCTTTCTCCTTAGTCCTGTAACTCTACATTTTTCGGTAACAAATCAACTGGGCCTCCAGCTAGCAAAACCTGCAGGTGGCAGTTTCAGCTATTTAGGATTGGGAGAAGGAATCTACAGGGCCCTGCTACTTTATTAGTTTTTTGGGGGTCCATTAAAAATTTTTTTCAGCTTAAATATATAACTTAAGAATAATATCAACTATGAAGCAGAAGCAGGAATCCCAAGTGTGCAAATGACACAAGTTTGTACTTTATAAGGCTTTGAATACTGAGAAATAATGCTGTAGATTTTATTCCTGCTCTATACATTGAAGAGTTTTAGCATCCAGAAAACATGTGCAGGTAAGAAGAGGGGATGAGGAGATTATAGTAAGTAAAGTTCTTAACAAATAACATTGAGGACCTAAATTTATCCTAAAAAAAATCACCTGAGAAAAAATTTGGAATAGTGTGACAAACTTGTGATGCTATCATTGAGAAAAAAGAGACTTGCAGATTTCTATTCCTCACTAGCTTGAGAGCCAGGCCTAATCAGAGAGTCACAGTCTCAGTGAAAAATATCTCAAAAATCAAGTGGGTCTACAGAGATGAATGAGCAGTTAAGAGTAATTGATGGTCTTGATAAGATATGCCATATGCTTCTGGTTGCCGTGAGTACCTGAACTCATCATAAACACATATTTACTTAAATATCAATATATTGATTTTTATATTTCAAAAGTAGATGGCCCTTGAGGAACACATGCTTTAGGTTGCAGTCTGGCCTCCACATGTGCATATGTATACACACACATACACACACACACACACACACACACACACACACACACACACACACACATGAAGAGAGAAAGAGAGAGGAGAGAGAGAGAGGAGAGAGAAAAGAGAGAGAGATGAGAGATACACACAATGTAGGAGGACAACTTAAGACTGAAAAAGTGTTTATTGTCACGTCAAATGTCTCTTCTAACAAGTGAGGTAAAATTCTCCAGAATTTAAGGCCAAAATATTCAAAATCTTCAGAATCTCCAGGAGAAAAATTGTCCCAACTTCACTAAATTAAGTAAATTTCTTAAAACTCAGATGATAATATTGAGAAAAAGTCCAATTGATTTTACCTTTTGGTTCTAAATGGAAATTCTGAACTTAATATCTAACAAAAGTTTATTTCCTATTTTATACCAACTAGAGATGAAAAGTAAGGACAATTCTGAGCCACTGACAAAGTATCAATAAAGTTTGTGTTAGTTGTGACACTATTGCAGACTGAGTCAATGTGCCTTTTGGGATTCAAAATAGATGCTTTTCCCCAAATGTAATTTTTTTTATAGAAGCTTTAATTTCTGATAGAGTATCAACCCTTCTCACATGTTCTAGAGTACATATCTCCCTTTCTTAATGCATCATCAATACATACATACACATACATACATACATACATACATACATACAAAATGTAATTTAGAAACATATAGGTTTCTTGATTTTGAAAGGAAAGATGGAGTCTTTCATTCTAATCCCCTGCTTGCTAAACAACAAATAAACAAGGTGTGGAATATGGCTCTGTGGTTAAATCACTTTCCATGCAAATATGAGTAGCAGTGTTCAATTGCTTGAAACATGTAAATGTTGGACATATGTAGAGGCCTTTTCTGAGTCTGGCATATAGAAGGCAGAGTCAGAGAATAACCCAGCAAGCATGTAGGTAGATCATGAGAATCTTTGATGTCCAGTCCTGCAGAAGACTCTGCCTCAGTAAATCAAACTTGGGAGTTTTCAAGAAGTATACTGGACATCAACTTCAGTCTTTTACATGCATGAACACATAAATACATATACATATGCATGAACACATGAAGACAAGCCCCACACTGGAACACGGAAAATATAAATAAATAAATAAATAAATAAATAAATAAATAAATGCAATAAATTACATTTTATAACTTGCTTTGTGAGATGTTCAACAAAAAATTGACTTCTCTTCAAATATCTTGTTTGTTTCTTTAACACATCATATTACTTCTCCTGAATACTGCTGATTATAATAAGAAAATTGTAGAAGAATAGACTGAGAGGAGAATAAATCTGGAATGTAAAAAAAAGTATATCAGGAAATGTATACAAGACTCTGTGACATCATGTCACTTTTGCATAAATCTAAAAAATGTCAGATAGCACTAATATATTTAACAAAGACAAAATGCTTTGAATTAAACTTCACAGTTAAGTAATCCAAAACCCATAATTTGAAGTTTGGCTATACGGCAAAGCATTTACAATTATTCTAACCTGGATCTTAAACTGAAATCTAAGTCTAGATAGCTGTATTTTCTACTCAGTTGTAAATTCTTCATTATATTCCGAGCTATAAGTGACTAGACATAAAGTCAAAGCACACTGTTTTGGTTACATACAAGTCAATCTATTTAACAAAACATATGGAAAATTTACATTAAAAATATCTTGGCATTCGCAATGTAATATCCTCTTCCCTTTTAGTTGTATAAAGTACACTCAGGTAAATTATATGTCTAGCAAAATAATTCAGTTAAAACTGAATTTGGTGAAATTTGAAGAAAAAATTTTAATTCATTTTTTTTCAAAAATCTCCTTGGATTTAGTTAGTTTGTCAAAATACTTTCAAGCCCCTTTCTCCCACCTACACACCCTCCCTTGTTATCATCAGGAAAGGAAGTGCTATATAAGCAAACTGTTCACCACACACTTGGATTCTTAGCACTGGTGAATTGATCGGTTTTGTAGCTCTGAGGAAATCACATAAGATTTTGGATTCAACTCCCTTTTCACTTTTTCACCTCTTCACCTCTTCACTGGCATTGACAAATCTCACCATTTAATCACTAACGTTCAGATATGATCTATGTTGTGAGAAGCAAAGATTTGACAGCTGAATATCAGAAGTGCTCCTTAATTTCAGGACACCCATTCCTCTAACCTATACATGCCTCTGTGCACATTTGTAGCAGGTGAAAGTATGAGTTATTCCAGAGGCCTTATTCGTTTCAAACAAGCATTAGTTTAAAAGCCTTAAAGTATTAGAATAAAGGATTCGTACAGTGGGAAAAAAGCAAGATCTAGGATTCATTTTTCATTTGTTTGTTGCAAAATAGACCATAAGAATATATTTGTGAGTGGGCAGAGTCTGACAAATTCTGCCAGATAGAGTCATGAAAGGGCTATAGAAACGTAAAGTTTTAACACAGCATCTTGGCTATTCTGGCTGGAATAAAGACATGCCTTTAGTATACACCTTTTATCCCAGACAATATAAGTAAGGTTAGCTTATAGAAGCAGTCATCCATGTTTGAAAGTGATGTCTAATTGAGGGGCAGACAAAGTGAGAAATCAGAGAAAGTTTTGAAAGAATGACTCAGAGATAGGCTATGCACAACTTTCAGAAAAACTGGACAGGAATGAAAAGCTATTTAAGAGAAAATCAGGGATAAAGAGTCAATCAGTTATGTCCATTTGATGGAGTTCAGTGCAGTAGAGTTGAGTTAGTTGTAGCTGCCTACAGTTATAGGTTATCGGATTCTCCTGAGACAAAGCCTGGGAATTAACGGGAAGGAGGGCGAGAGAAATGTGGGGCCAAGACAAAGTATTCTGATCAAGGTCCGAAGTTTAATAATTTGCTTTCACATATAAAGGGGAAGCCGGCCCCCAGAGTCTCTTCTTGGTTCAGCCCAGGTGCTAAGCAAGGAGATTGTCATCTGTCCGGAAGGTGTCAAGGCTAGCTCAGTAGGCAGTCCACTCTTCTTAGCTCCATAGCAGACCGCACTGTGCCAAGACTAGCAAGGCAATGCCTCCTTCTAGGTCCTACTGTTGTTTGGTTTATTGTGGTAAATGACAGGCCTGCTCAGGCCTGGGGGGGAGGGCACAGTTAGTCACTGGGAGTTTATTAAGTTTAGTAAGTTGGGAGTCAAAGCAGTGTGGGGACTACAATGAAGTTGAGTCCTTTCATGAGTTTGTACATTTCAGTACAGGTCAGCAGAAGTAGTTTTACTGTGAAAATACTACAAGAGAAAGGTGCATTAAGTGATACAAGAAGGAAAAATAATTTCAATAGTTACATATTTGATTTTCAATTTATATCTAATCAATGTAAGAAAGCATCAGTTCATTGCTACAAAAAGAATTTCCACCATGTATTATTCTGTAGATTTATTAAACTAAAGTAAAGTTTTTTGTTGTCTTACTTGAGGAGGGCACTCTCATGCCATATGACACAGGTTGAGCTCAGAGTACAATTTCTTCCACCATTTTAGAGCCTGAGCTTAAATTTGGCCTTCCACTGGGTATCCTATGCTGCCCTACCCTACAAGTTCTCTCAATTTCACTTGTTCTATGCTTCATCTCTCTATAGAAACACTGGATTCATGGACAGTTTTAATATGTGTCTAGGTTTATATGAGATTTTTGGACACTTAATATCAGGTTCTTACTTTTATGTGACATTGAGTCAACTTTGTAGCCCAATAGCTATTTTTTTTTGGATAAGCATGGTAAGCTCCTGTAAGAAGCACATGATAAACAATTAAACATTGGATCCTCCAATGATAGGAAGACCGACATTATACAATTTCTACATATTATTGAGTGTAGCTGAAAGTATCTAGGCTTACAGAAATATAACAGGAAGAGAGAATCAGATTTTAAAGTAATTTTCCTTTTCTCTATACTACTACACTCTTTTTAAAATTGTAATTATTTATTTTATTTAGTAATATCCTGTCAAATCTTAGAGTAATTTGAAAAGTGGGATTCTAAATTGAGAAAATGGCTGTGGAAGATTTTCATAGAGGCAAGGTTATAAGGCAATTTCTTAATCACTTTGCAAATGGTGCAGCCTCATCCCTGCACTAGTGTTCCTAGAATGCTATGAGTTAGCAGGATAACCAAGCACAAAGGAAGCATCCAGATAATAATCAATTCTGTGTGTATTCTCCATTATTTCCATTCTCCAGGATTTACAGCATTTGTGTTACTGTTTTTGAAAATGAACATATAGAAATGTGTATGAAATAAACACTTTGCTCCCCAATGTAAGCATAATCATAATGTTTCATCACAACTGAAGTAACCACAAACTACGACTATTGTATTTTATAATATGTTTGTGATCTATATGAGTTTACATGTACACATGAATGTGTGAGCATGTTTGCAGAAATATTTTCTCTATTGCTCACCATAGTATTTAAAAAACATTACATTTATTACTTATTTGTATATGTAGGTGAGTGTGAGCAGGGATGGTGTGGGAGGTCAGAGAACAATTTGCTGGAATTGGTTTTCTCTGTCAACAATGTTAAGTCCCCCAGATCAAACTCATGTTTGTCAGGCTAGGTGGCAATTACCTTTAATAGGCTCAGCACTCTTACCAACATCTTTCTTCTTATTATTGACATGGATTTCTCACAGAAACTATAACTCAATAATTGAACAGTTCATTTGGCCTCCTGGCACCAGATATCTTCTTGTCCTTGTTTTCTAGCTCTGGATTCACAGATATATGCTGACACTTCCAGATATTTACATGGTTGTTGTAGATTTAAACTTAATACCTCATGCTTTCATAATAAGTACATTAGTCACTATACCATCTTCCCAGTTTCTATACTGCTATTTTCCTGAATTACTATTTTTCAGACTTGGGTTGTCAACACTCTATATTTGTAAAATAGATTCATAGAGGAAAATTGACATGAAATATCATAGGCTGAATTAAAATCCATAGGTCCTTCACTGGTCAATTGACAGCATTAATTATTTTAATTCATTATAGAAAAAAATATCTTTATATTACACTTATGTATTTATTGTATATATACATTTGTGTACAGCTGTGCTAGTAATACAGTGCATGTATAGAAGCATATCACAATTTCCAAGGTAATTTCTCTACTTTTATTATACAAATCCTAAGGATCAAATACAATTTGTTACACACATTGAACAAACTCACACACCTAAAAAGTCGTTCTTAATGATTATCCAGTTTTTGTCCAAGAATGATGAGTTGGGATTAATTAGTGTTAGTCATTATTATTTTTGTTTGTTTGTTTTTTTCAAGACAGGGTTTGTCTGTGTAGTTCTGGCTGTTCTGGAACTCACTCTGTAGACTAGGCTGGCCTTGAACTCAGAAATCTGCCTGCCTCTGCCTCCTAAGTGCTGGAATTAAAGGTGTTCGCCACCACTGCTCAGCATGTTCAAAGTAATTAAGTTATGTGAATCAATGTAGGTGTTTGGCAACAAAGAATAAAGATAATATATTCCATCACACAGTAGAACTTTCTTTGCCATAAGGAAGTAGAAAGTTATTACATTTAAAGGGAAATGGATGCAAATGGAGAATATTACATTAAGAAAACTAATCCAAATTCAGAAACACAAATATTTAATTTTGTCTAATTTTGGTAGTTAGATTTTATGTGGTTACTTAAGATCATGCACACACATATAATATTAAAGTAGAAATAAAAATTTCTAGGCCTCAAAGAGAACAAATGGGGTCAGTTGATGGGAGGAAAGAAATAGCTGTGGGAGAATATGATCAGCATGCAATAGACACACATGTGAAAAGTTAATCAAAAACATTACAAAATGAATTAAGGATACAGACAAGTGATAATGCATAATGCAGCAAGTCAAGCCAAATAAGGTCATTGGAAAACTGATACTTGGATTTAGAAGTGTTATGGTACATAGGTTTATGCCATGCTCTGTGTGTGGTAGTGAAGACATCTATTTCATTCAATTTTTTTCCTTTACTAAAATTTTACTCGTCATCTGAGCAGCAGAACAGCAATGTGCCCAGTTTGAATTTAACTTCTAGTTCATTTCAATAAGTATCCATGGTTACATTAGACCAGGGCATGTGTATTTAAAGCAGAATTTTCTAAGAAAATGAAAGTACTCTCTGATTGCTTACAGGCTCTACTTTTATTGTACCTGGTATGTACAAGGGTCCAGATTCTACTACCTACACAATCATGTCTTACATTCCTTCACCTCAGTCACTGAGACAGAGTTAAGAAGATGTGCTTTCCTATAGCCTAATGGCAGCCTCTGATTTATGATCCTATTCAATTCCTTGTTCCTTAATGCTCTGTGTGATATACGCTATCTCAGACTAACTCAAAAGTTATGAACTCCTTCCAAGTATCCACGAAAAGGGTATAAAAGTTAGAGTCTATTTTTGTGTATTTTCTCAGTCTCTTAGAGTCTTTTTACTATTAGTTTCTTTGTTGAATTGGATGTTATAGGTTCCAGTCCCTATGCATGTGTCACATCATTCAAAGAAAAAACACAAACAATTGAAGCCCAAAAGAAGTGATGCCTTGCTTCTTTTCAGTATATATGGTCTCTTTGCAAAAACTTTTATGAGTGATAGATGTTATATAACAGGGCTGCTTTTTTAAGACACTAGTCACTAAGTATCAAGATCCTATAGTCCAAAGATAAGAGACACATTCTATAGCAGATTTCCTTCTTGGATGGAAAGTGTAAAAATCTTTCTGGGATGTGGTTTGTAAATTTACATATGGTTCTACTCAGTCCCTGGCTCCTCCAGGCTCATTATTTTTATCTGCTACTCCAAGCTAAATAATTTAGTAGGTAAGGAAATATTTTGTTCCATCCCCTGACAGTATATAAAAACTATATATTTTCTTTGGTTAGAGATGCTTACCTGGTGGTCTGGAATTTTTTTTTTATTATGCTCATGGCTATTATCTTCTTTGCTTTACATAGTGCTATGCCTCTTTACCAAGATCTTCTGTAGATAGTTGTTTAATTTGATTAGAAAACAGTTTATTTAATAGAAGGTTCCAACAAATATGATGTTCTATCCATTTTGATCCTCAAGGCCTGTTCTGCTACCATCTAAAAGACCTTTATTCCAATAATAATCATTCCCCAAAGATTATTTTGAATGAGGCCCTTTATAGAGCCAATTCCTCTGTCACTTCTCTGTGTAACAATAATCACAAAATCTACAGTTCTTTGACTGGCCATAGGTAAAATACAAATTTGCAGCCATTCATTACACATATCCTACTGATTAGACATTTGTGTACATTACAGTGCCAGTCAAACTCAGTCAATGATGTTTGGAGAAAATAAGAATGCATTTCTATTGCTTATAAAAAAATATACTTTTTTTCTAGTGGTAAAAGTAAAAGAGCCATAAGCGTGATTTGAGCAAGTCATAATTCTCTGGGAGTGAAAAAGATGTGATGAAGGGAAGGTGTGAGAAGAATCATTCCTGTGAGAGATTATAAAGGATTCTTTATGGAACAAATGTAACCACATTCAGAGGGACTCTAAGCTAAGTTTAAGAAAGTACACTCACACAAGGCACAACTATATTTTGCCATTCTGGACTACAAAGCAAGATAGAGTCACTTTTCTTCTAAAATATACTGGTAATATTATGGTAATGCCAGCAAGTGATTTTATTATATTAATGGGATAGGCTACAAAGCATCACAGACAATTAAAAATTTAAATCTAAAGATTTTTCTCTTTCTCAATTTAACATCATTTGTAATACATGCTGGAATCTAAATACACTCCAAACTAGTAAATATGTTTGATTCAGTCTAGCAGTCATGGAAATGGAAAACAGACAGGGAAAACAATCTTAGAGTGAAGAACCTTGAAAAATTAGGATTTTAATTTTTATCCAAGTCAAGAAACCTTGAATACTTTTTGTTTTGTTTTGTTTTGATTTGGTGTGTGTGTGGGGGGGCATCAAAGTGGTCAGAATGCTTAAATATCCATGATTTATGTACTAGTTATAAGTCAGTATTCTTGGTCTGTCTTCAAAGGAAGCTAACACAATGAGTTCTCTTCAAGGAGCTCTTTTAAATGAGCTTTAATGGAATGAATGGACCCTGAGTCCACGATTGGATGATTGGACCCTGAAGTGAGATAAGATCATTAGAATAGATAGATAGATAGATAGATAGATAGATAGATAGATAGATGACAAAGATGGATATTGAAAGATTCATTAATAAATGATAAATAGATGACAGATAGATAAATGATCAAGTGATAGATAATAGATGATAAATAGAGATGGATATGTGTGTGTGTGTGTGTGTGTGTGTGAGAGAGAGAGAGAGAGAGAGAGAGAGAGAGAGAGAGAGAGAGAGAGAGAG
>JANHMN010000009.1:14056620-14097984 GCA_030674055.1 Rhabdomys pumilio
GAGAGAGAGAGAGAGAGAGAGAGAGAGAGAGAGAGAGAGAGAGAGAGTAAACATAGCTAAACATAGTAGGGCCTGAAATAAGTCCCTCTATGATGTATAAAGCAGTCAGAAGCTGTTCCAACAAGTAATAAAGACACAAGCTCTACTATGTTCATAGCAGCCATATTTATAATAGCCAGAAGCTGAAAACATCCCAAATGTATCTCAAAAGAGGAATGACTACAGAAAATATGGTACATTTTCATAACAGAATACTACTCAGCTACTAAAAACAATGACTTCATGAAATTCACAAGCAAATGAATGGATTTAGAATATGTCATTGTGAGTGAGGTAACTCAGTCACAAAAGAATGTACATGTTATTTACTCACTGATAATTAGATATTAGGTACAGATTGTGGAATACCCACAATACAACTCAGGGACCACATGAAGCTAACAGGAAGAAAGACCTAAAGGTAGATGCTTCAGCCCTATGTAGAAGTAGAATCAAAATAACCAAGGGAAGTAGAGGGTGTAAGAAACTAGAAGAAAAAGAAGAGAGAAACCAGAAAATGAGATGCAAAATCAGGTATGGGATGAGATGGAGGAAATGTTCAGAGGGTGAAGAAATTGAACAGAGGTGTGTAGGTATGGGACATGTGACTTGAAATAGCAACCAGAAAGTCACAGATGCCAGGAAGGGAAGAGCCTCCAGGTCACCACAGGGATGCCATTAGCTGAAATAGCCCCAAAAGGGGAGGAAGAACCTGAAGTGACCATATTCAGAGGTTACTCATGGCCCCCTGTTTGAGGGCTGGGGTCACCCACAAATCTTCAAACTTTTAACCCAGAATTGCTTCTGTCTAATGGAAATAGATACCGGGACAAAGAATGGAGCAGAGTCTGAAGGAAAGCTCATAATGCCTCACCAGAGAATACATCATACAGGCAGACACCAAACTTAGCCACTACTGCTGGTATCAAGAAGTGATTGCTGACAGGAGTCTGATATAGCTGTTTTCTGAAAGCCTCTTCAAGATTCTGACAAATACAGATTTAGATGCTTGCAGACCACCATCATGCTGAAATCACCATTAGGGGAGTTAGGGGAAGGACTGAAATAGTTGAATGGGCCTTGTCTGGCATCAATGGGAGGGAAGGATCTTGGTCCTATGAAAGCTTCATGTCCCAGTGTACAGAACTGCTGGTGTGGTGAGCCAGATGTGAGTGGGTATGTGGGGAAGCATTCTCATAGAAGCAGGGTAAAAGGGAATTGTACAGGGGGTTGTAGATGGGAAACTTGGATATGGGACAACATTGGAAATGTAAATACATAAAATATACAATTTAAGAAGAAAGATAAAATGAGCATTTCTTTAGGTTATTCTCTGGCATTTGAGATTCCTCAATTGAATTTTTTTTTTGTTAATCTCTATATCCCATTTTTAAATAAGGATATTTGGTTCTCTAGAGTTCTACTTCTTCTTTGTATATATTAGATATTATTCCTCTTTCAACTGTAGGATTGGTAAAAATCTTTTTCTAATCTGTAGGTTGCCTGTTTCTTCTGATGACAGTGTCCTTTGCCTTACAGAAGCTTTTCAATTTTATGAGCTCCAATTTGTCTACACTGGTTCTTAGAGCTAGGACCACTGGTGTTCTATTCAGAAAATTTTCCTCTGTGCAGATGTGTTTGAGACTCTTTTGCACTTTTCTTTCTAATAGACTCAGTACATCTGGGTTTATATGAAGATCTTTGATCCAAATGGACTTGAGCTTTGTACAGAGATAAGAATGGGTCAACTTGCATTTTTGTAAATGCAGACAGCCACTTAAGTCTCCACCATTTGTGGGGTATGCTGTCTTTTTTCCACTGGACAGTTTTAGCTTGTTTGTCAGAATCAAAAGACCGTTGGTACATGTGTTCATTTCTGAGTATTTAGTTCTATTCCACTGATCTATTTGCCTGTCTCTGTACCAATTCCATACAGTTTTAATCACTATTGCTCTGTAACACCACTGGAAGTCAGAGGCATTAATTTTCCCAGATGTTCTTTTATTGCTGAGAATAGTTTTTACTATCCTGGTTTTTTTGTTATTCCAAATGAATTTGAAAATTGCTCTTTCTAACTTTATGAAAAATTAACTTGAAATTTGGATGAGGATTGCATTAAATCTATAGATTGCTTTTGGTAAGATGGCCATTTTAACCATAGGACTCCTGCCAATCCGTGAGCATGAGAGATCTTTCTATCTTCTGAGATATTCTTCAATTTCTTTCTTCCAAGACTTAAAGTTCTAGTCGTATAGATTTTTTCATTTGCTTTGTTAGAGTCACACCAAGGTATTTTATAGTATTTCTGACTATTGTGAAAGGTGTCATTTCCCTAGATTTTTTTTTCAGCTGTTTATTTTTTGAATAGAGAAAGTTTGAGTTTGTTTGAGTTAATTTTATATTTAGCCACATTGCTGAAGGTTTTTGTTTGTTTGTTTGGTTGGGTTTTTTGTTGTTGTTGTTTTTGGTTTTTTGTTTGTTTTTATTTTTTGTTTTTTTTGTTTTGTTTTGTTTTGTTTAGGATTTCTCTGATGGAATTTTTGGGGTCAAGTAAGTATGCTTTCATATTATCTATAAATAGTGATATTTTGACTTCTTTCTTTACAATTTTTATCTCTTTGAACTTTTTTTGTCTAGTTGATTTGGCTAAAACTTTGAGTAGTATATTGAGTAGGTAAAGAGAGAGTAGGCAGCCTTGTTTAGTCCATGATATTAGTGAAATTGCTTCAAGTTTTTCTCCATTTTTGTTTGATGGACATCATAAAATTGCAAAGCTTCTGTAAAGAAAAGGACACCTTCAATAGGATAAAATAATTACCAACAGATTGGGAAAAGAGCTTTACTAATCCTATACCTCACAGAGGGATAATATCCAATATATTCAAAGAACACAAGAAGTTAGATACCTGAGAATCAAATAACCCTATTAAAAGTGGGGTACAGGCCGGGCAGTGGTGGCGCACGCCTTTAATCCCAGCACTTGGGAGGCAGAGGCAGGCGGATTTCTGAGTTCGAGGCCAGCCTGGTCTACAGAGTGAGTTCCAGGACAGCCAGGGATACACAGAGAAACCCTGTCTCGGAAAAAAAAAAAAAAAGTGGGGTACAGAACTAAACAAAGATTTCTTAACTGGAGAATATACATGACTGAGAAGCACCTAAGCAATTGACCAACATCCATAGTAATCTGGAAAACGCAAATAAAATCAACCCTGAGATTCCATTTCCCACCAGTCAGAATGGCTAAAATAAAATACTCAGGTGACAGCAGATGCAGACAAGGATGTGGAGAAAGAGGAAAAACCTGGTACAACCACTCTAGAATTCAGTATAGCATTTACTTAGAAAATTGGACATAATACTACTGAGGGCCCAGTTATACCACTCCAGGACATATAACCAAAAGATGCTCCAACATATAACAAGGACACATCCTCCACTGTCTTCATAGCAGCCTTATTTATAATAGCCTTAAGCTGGAAAGAATCCTGATGTTCTTCAACAGAAGAATGGATACAGAAATTTAGGTATATTTGCACAATGGAGTACTACTTTGTTTTTATAAACAAGGACTTTATGAAATTTTAATTAAATGGATGGAACTAAAAAATATCACCCAATAACAAAAGAAAATATATTGTTTTCACTTACAGATAAGTAGCTATTAGCCCAAAAGCTCAGAATACTCAAATAAAATTTAATGATCACATAAAGCTCAAGAAGGAAGACCAAAATATGGATGCTTCAGTAATGTTTAGAAGGAGGAACAAAATTCTCACAGGAACAAATATGGAGACAAAATGGGGAGCAGAGACTGAAGGAAAGGCCATACAGGAAGATCTCCTGGGAATCCATTTCATATACAGTCACCAAACCCAAACATTATTCCTGATGCCAAAGAGGTTTGCTTACTGAGAAGAGTCTGATATAGCTCTCTCCTTAGAGACTCTGTCATAGTCTGACAAATACAGAGACACATGCTCATAGCCAACAATTAGTCTGATCACAAGGTCCCCAATAGAGGAGTTAGAAAAAAGACTCAAAGAGCTGATAAGATTTGCAATTTATAGAAAGAAGAACAATGTCAACCAACCAACCTCCCTCCCTCAGAGCTCCCAGAGCTCCCAGAACTAAATCACCAAGCTTTTTGAGTACACATAAAGGGACCCATTGCTCTAATGGCAGATGTATTAGAGGATGACCTTGTTGGACATCAATGGAAGGACAGGCCTTTTGTACTGGGAAGGCGTGATGCCCCAGGATAAGGAAATGCCAGAGTTGGGATGTGGGAGTGGGTAGGTGGGTGTGAGAGCTCCCTTATTGAAGCAGGGTTGATGGGGATATAATAGGGAGGTTCTGGAGGAGAAACAAAACAAAGGGGGGGATAACATTTGAAATGCAAATTTAAAAATATCCAATAAAAAATAACATTTTTAAAAAAGACAAGCCGGGCAGTAGTGGCGCAAGCTTTTAATCCCAGCACTTGGGAGGCAGAGGCAGAAGGATTTCTGAGTTTGAGGCCAGTCTGTTCTACAGAGTGAGTTCCAGGACATCCAGGGCTACACAGAGAAACCCTGACTCGAAAAACCAATAAATAAATAAATAAATAAATAAATAAATAAATAAATAAATAAAAATTACAAAAAACCTGGTCTGCTCCCTTGAATACATCATAACCTGACCCATCCTAGAGGAACCACTGTACTAAGAACGGGTAGTGCCCCCACAACCATACACCCCAGAGCTGCAGCTGATAGCCTGAGGCACTCAGGATCCATCACACACCCAAACAGCATCCACTGGAATTCCACTCCCCATCTGCCGCTCACTTGATCATTTCTATTTGGGCAGATTCCTAGCTAGTCTGCTCACAGATGACACCATATCTTGAGCAATCCAAGAGGATCAGAGCAACAGAGGAAGCACTATACTCAGAGCAGCAGAGAATCCTCTGCACTCACAGCACTTGAGAAAGTTGAATTCTCCGGAGCTCTAACATGCCCAGCCTCATAGGGTTTCAGGATCCTAGAGGCAGCCAGAATTCCAAGAACTCTTCTATTCAGGAACTCAGGATCACAGGATCACAGAGACAGCTGTGGAGTTCTGCTGAGGAGTTCTGACACAAGCAAGACAACAGGAGAGACAGGCTTTAGTTAAAGACAGTGAGTTCAGGTATCACTAGAGAAAACTGGATGGCAAAAGGCAAGAACAAGAACATGAGCAACAGAAATCAATGTTACCTGGCATCATGAGAACCCAGTTCTCCCACCATAGCAAGTCCTGAACACCTCATCACTCCAGAAATGCAAGATTCATATTTAAAATCACTTGTCATAATGATAATAGAGGACATTAAGAAAGACATAAATAACTCCCTCAAGAAAATATAGGAGAACACAAGTAAACAAGTAGAAGCCATTGAAGAGGAAATACAAAAGTCCCTTAAAGATTGGCAAAAAACCTCAAACAAACAGATTAAGGAATTAAAAAAAAAATCCAGGATCTAAAAATTGAAGTAGAAACAATAAAGAAATCATAAAAGGAGACTAAGCTGGAGATAAAAAACCTAGAAAAGAGATTAGGAGTCATGTATGCAAGCATCTCCAACAGAATACAAGAGAACAAAAAAAGAATCTCATGTGCAGAAGAAACCATGGAAAACATTGACACAGCTGTCAAAGAAATTGCAAAATGCAAATAATTCCTCACCCCAAAACATCCAGGAAATCTAGAAAACAATTAGAAGACCAAACCTAAGGATAATAGATAAGAGTGAAGATTCCCAACTTAAAAGGCCATTAAATATCTTCAAAAAAATATATCTTCTTATAGAAGAAAGTGTCCCTAAATTACAGAAAGAGATGCCCATGAACTTAAAAATGTCCATAGCATTCAAAATAGTCTAGACCAGGAAAGAACTTCCTCCCATCACATAATAATCAAAAAATCAAATGCACAAAACAAAGAATAATATTAAAAGCAGTAAGAAAAAAAGGTCAAGTAACATATAACAGCAGACCTATAAGAATAACACTAGACTTCTCACCAGAGACAATTGTTGGAAGTCGACTTTTAACAGAAAGAAGCTAGAAAGCAGCTATTTATGCCTTTAATGCGCACTTGCTAGCCACTCCTCCAAGGCTTATGTCATATCCACACCCCTACAAGGCTTACGTCATATCCATGCCCCTACAAGGGGCGTGGCAAAAGTGTATAAATACCCCAGATTTTCCTTCAATAAATGAAATTGGATCAGAACCTCTGTCTTGTCTCCATTCCTAGAGTCTCTTACCCTTATCCCCATTTCTCTCTCCTTCTAGACCCTGACCTGAAGACTGGAGCAAGCCACATTTTTTGTTAAGTCTTTTGTCTCAAGCCAGGTAGAGAGAAGCCAGTTGCAACATTTTTGGTACTCAATGAGAGGCAGAGGGAACAGAGACCCATAGAGGTGGTGTAGGACGCAGAGCCATTGGAGCCATTGGTGGAAAGACAAAAAGGAGGAGGAGAATGTGACTTAGAAAACAGCAGGTTGTAAGGGATTTCATAGCTGGGAAATAGAGTAGTTCACTTAGGACTTAACTAACCTGAGATAAAAGTTCATTGCACCCTAATCTCTGAATACAACTCGGCAACTTTCTAGGTTGCACCACCAGCATGTTTTGAAAGCTGAGTGGGTCTGAGGGCCTACAAAGAAGTTACAAAGTTTCAGTGCCCTGTAAAAACTGCAAGGAAAGACACAGGACATTAGAAGGATCTGCTGATTGCCACAGAAATCTGCAGCTTCCAGAAAGGTATAATGGAAATGGGGCAAGAAATAAGTCAGCCTGAACTTAACTATCTGTTTTTGTTTTGTTGCTTGCTGCTCACTTGTGTTAATTGCCTGTTTTTGTTTCATTGTGTGTATGCTGTCTTTCATGTTCAAAATAAAAAGAAACGTATATATCCACTTTCAGATTCTCCCATTGTAGAGACAGTGGATATAGATACCAGAAAGGAGTTACAAGAAAAAAATTCTATTCTTAAACAACGAATAGAGTTGGGAAAAGAGTATCAGGACTTAATTAATCAGCTACAAAAATTAAGGACAGGGAAGAAGTCTCTAGAGGCCAACTGCGGAAATCCCCTGGATGAAAATCCTCAACCTGGTGTCTAAATGCAGTCCCTATCCTCTAGTTTTAGTTCAGCTACAGATCAGCCAGAGAAGGGAGATGCTGAGGCTTTCCCTATATCAGAGACCAGAGACACTCAAGGGGTTGCTTGGAGAAATCACACATGGTTTAATTTTCAAATTATTAAAGAATTAAAAAATGTCGTATCTCAATATGGGGCCACCGCTAACTTTACTCTTGCAATTTTAGAGTCTGTGGTGGAGGAGTGGCTGGCTCCTAGTGATTGCAATACATTAGTGAGAGCAGTTCTTAGTGGTGGAGACTATCTTATTTGGAAATCAGAATATCATGAGAATTGTAAAGAGACAGCTAGGAGAAACATTCAGGCAGGCAATGGTTGGTCCTTTGATGCGTTACTAGAAGAAGGGCAAATTGCTTCTAGTGATAACCAGATGCAACATGACCCAGGTTTATATGTTCAAATTCAAAATGCAGCCATGAAGGCTCGGTGTAAACTCCCAGTAAAGGGAGACCATGGTGCATCTTTAACAACAGTCAGGAAAGGGCCTGATCAGCGATTTTCTGTCTTTGTTCATCGATTAATGACAATAGCAGGGTGTATTTTTGGTAATGCAGAGGCAGATGTAGATTATGTGAAACAACTTGCATATGAAAATGCCAATTCTGCCTGTCAAGCAGCCTTTAGACCCTATAGGAAAAAGACAGACCTTACGGGGTATATCAGACTCTGTTCTGACATAGGTCCCTCCTATCAACAGGGCTTAGTTATGGCTGCTGCCATGCAAGGACAAAAAGGATAAAAAGGCCTGTTTTAAATGGGGCAAGCCTAGACACTTTGCAAGAGATTGCAAGGCAGAAAATGAGTTAACCCAGAGACAGCCCAGCAAACAGCCTGGGCTCTGCCCAAGTTGCAAACAGGAAAAGCATTGGGCTAGTGAATGTAGGTCCAAAAGAGATGCACAAGGAAACACCCTTTCCCATATTCAGGGAAACGGGAACAGAGGCCAGCTCCAGGCCCTGAACCAATGCAAGCCAAAACAGGCTTATGGAGCAGTCAGTGTCATACCAGCAAACACCAATTCCTTTCTGAACTTAGTCGAGAAACACCAGGAAGTGCAGAACTGGACCTCAGTTCTGCCACCCACACAGTATTAACCCCAGAAATGGGACCTCAGGCCTTACTCACTGGAGTGTTTGTACCGCTCTTTCCAAATGTGTTTGGCCTGATAATGGGAAGAAGCAGTACTGCTATGCAAGGACTACAAATTTTTCCTGGAGTTATATATAATGATTATCAGGGTGTGGTTAAGGTAATGGCACAGGCAATTCAGAATATAGTCATCATTTCTACAGGAAAGAGGATAGCTCAACTATTGTTACTTCCATTGTACCCTACTAATCACAAGTATAAGAATCTTAAAAGAGGGGATCAAGGCTTTGGTTCTTCTGATGCATACTGGGTACAGCCCATAGTTAAACAAAAACCTATGATGACAATTTGGCTTGATGGAAAGGCATTCCGAGGCTTGGTTGATACAGGAGCTGATGTGACTATCCTAAAACAAATTGATTGGCCTGCCACCTGAACTCTGACCCAAACCTTAACCAACTTAAGGGGTATTGGCCAAAGTCAAAACCCACAACAAAGCTATACAGTGCTGACGTGGAAAGATAAAGAAGGAGATACAGGGAATATACAACCCTATGTCATCCCGGGCCTTCCTATTAATCTCTGGGGCCAAGATCTGTTATCCCAGTTGAGACTGATTATGTGCAGCCCTAATGAAATAATTAAAGCTCAAATGATAAACTCTGGATTTTCCCCAGGGAAAGGATTAGGAAGAAGTGAAGATGGAATTACTCATCTTATTGAGTTTAATGGTAACAATGAAAGAAGAGGCTTGGGGTATTTTTGATGGGGGCTACTGATTCAATTGCACCCCTAGGGCGTTCTGTGGACCCCATCACCTGGAAGGGGGATTCACCCGTTTGGGTGGATCAGTGGTCTTTACTCACCGAAAACTTACAAGCTGCTCAATTGATAGTGCAGGTGCAATTACAGGCAGGACATTTAGAAGAGAGTAACTCTCACTGGAATACCCCAATATTTGTCATTAGAAAAAAGTCAGGAAAGTGGAGATTGTTGCAAGACTTGAGGGCTGTTAATGCAACCATGGTTAGGAGGGGAGCCTTACAACCTGGGCTGCCCACACCAGTGGCCATACCTTTAGATTATTCTAAAATAGTTATGCAATATTACACACTGGAGAAACAATCAAGCATATGATCACTCATATGCTTGTTACAATCGCTGTATTGGATGTGCCTAAACAGATAAAAACTGAAAATGGCCCAGGTTACACAAGCTCCAGTTTCCACAAATTCTGTGAAAAATTGAAAATACTACATAAAACGGATATTCCATATAATCCACAGGGCCAAGGTATGGTAGAAAGGGCACATCAAACTATTAAATATAAATTTGAGAAAAAATTAAAAATGGGAATGGTATCCTACCAAGGGATCCCCCAGAAATATCCTTCATCATGCACGTTTATTTTAAATTTTGAACTTTGGGTTCTGAAGGAAAATTTGCTGCAGATAGATTCTGGCATCCTGATACCAAAACGAATTTTGCAACAGTCCTCTGGAAAGACCCATTAACTGGAACCTGGAATGGGCTAAATCCAGTGCTTATCTGGGGAAGAGGTTTTGTTTGCTTATATTCCCAAACTGCAGATGCTGCATGTTGGCTGCCAGAAAGACTGAGTAAAGAAATAGACAACAATAACAAATCCAGGTAGGAGAAACTCCCTGAGAAGTGTAGTTTTTCTTTGCAGGAAATATGAAGGAAACATGAAGATGCTTCGCAATTGCCTTCAAACTGGAACAGATCAACGAGCAAACCTGACTTGGGAAGTTTTCAATGCTGAAGGAGACATCACCACCTGAATCTCCAGGGTGGTTCTATTGGACTCTTGATTTCCTGATTTATAATTTAGTTGGGTAGATTGTTTAAACCCACTACAACAGTAATTATGGTTGTTTTTTGGGGATTGAGATTGATTGAGCAGGGACAGGGAATTCCCTTACTTGTTTTGTTAAGTTCAAAGCTATGATCAGTTCTGTGTTTTGCCCTTTAAAAAGAGTGTTGCTGTTATACCGATTATTTAGTCATTAAGTCTCTTGTCTCTCGGGTTTATGCTATTCAACAGACTGATGGCTTTTGTACGACAATAGATAGTTGCTATTCAAATGAAACCCATACAGGTTCATTATTACAGGCTGGAAGTAGGAGACTCTGAAACCTCTGTTATCAAGACTGACGAGGATTAACCCCTAACTTATGTGCTAAGCGGGATAGTCAATGACGGGTAAGAGAACATATCGAGACCCTTGCCCCTAAAAGAAGGGAGGCCTCACCATCCTAAGACAGACTCAACCAATGGCTGTTGAGTATCCAAGGATGGGAAAGGGAGGCTGGGGTACTTTGTTACAACCTAAGACAAACACAGTTTCTGTAAGTTTTCCCAGTCTTCCCTTTTGAAAAAATAATTTAAAAGGGGGACCTGTTGGGAGCCAACTTTTAACAGAAAGCAGCTAGAAAGCAGCTATCTGTGCCTGTAAGGTGCACATGCTAGCCATGCCTCCAAGGCTTATGCCACATCCATGCCCCTACAAAGGGCATGGCAAAAGTGTATAAATACCTCAGATTTTCCTTCAATAAATGAGACTGGATAAGAACCTTTGTCTTGTCTCCATTCCTAGCGTCTCTTCCCCTTATCCCCATTTCTCTCTCCCTCTAGACCCTGACCAGAAGCAAGCCGCAATATTTTTTGTTAAGTCTTTTGTCTCAAGCCAGGTAGAGCAGAGCCAGTTGCAACAGACAATAAAAGCAAAAAGATCCTAGACAAATGTCATATCACCCTAAGAGAGCACAAACACCTGCACAGACTACTATACCCAGTAAAACTTTCAATCATTAGAGATGGAGAAACCAAGATATTCAATGGCAAAACCAAGTTTACACAATATCTTCCCACAAATCCAGCCCTACAAAGGATAATTGTTGGAGAACTCCAACACAAGGAAGGAAATTACAACCTAGAAAAAAGAAGAAGGTAATCCTCTAACAAAACCAAAAGAAGAAAGCTTACAAAAACTTAATTCTAACTCTAAAAAATAACAGGAAGCAATTATTTCTCCTTGATATCTCTTAACATCAATGGACTCAACTCTCCAATAAAAAGATGTAGACTAACATACTGAATACATAAACAGGATCCAGAATTTTGCTGCATACAAGAAAAATATCTCAGTGACAAAGACAGACATTACCTCAGGGGAAAAAAAAAGGATGGAAAACAAATTTTTAAGCAAATGGTCCCAAGAAATATGCTGAAGTAGCCGTTCTAATATTGAATAAAAGTGACTTTCATCCAAAAGTTATAAAAAAAAGATGAGAAAGAACACTTCATACACATCAAAGGAAAAATCTACCAAGTTGAACTCTCAGTTTTGAACATCTATGCCCCAAATGAAAGGGCACCCACATTCATAAAAGAAACTTTACTAAAGCTCAAAGCGCACATTACACCTCACACAATAATAGTGGGGGGCTTGAATACCACATTCTCAGCAATGGACAGAAAATAAAAACATAAACTAAACAGAGATACAGTAAAACAAACAAAAGTTATTAGCCAAATGGATTTAACAGATATCTATAGAACATTAAATACAAAATAAATAAGAAGATACGTTTTTCTCAGCACCTCATGTCATGTTCTCCAAAATAGACCATATAATTGGTCACAATACAGGCCTTAGCAGATTAAAAAGGATTAATGTAATCCCTTGCATCCTATCAGATCACCATTGACTAAGAATGGTCAATAATGATGAAAACAATAGAAAAGCCACATACACATAGAAACTGAACAGAATTGTATTTAATGATGACTTGTTCATAGAAGAAATAAAGAAAAAAATTAAAGACATTTTAGAATTTAATGAAAATGAAGGCACATCATACCAAAACTTATGGGACACAATGACAGCAGAGCTACAAGTAAAACTCATAGATCTACCTGCCTACAAAAAGAAACTGGAGAGAGCATGCAGTAGCAACTTGACAGCACACCTAAAACTCTAGAACAAAATGAAGCAAATATACACAAATGGAGTAGAAAGCAGGAAATAATCAAACTCAGTGCTGAAATCAACCAAGTAGAAACAATAAGAACTATTCAAGCAATCAACAAAACTAGGACCTGATTCTTTGAGAAAATCAACAAGATTGATAAACCCTTAGCCAGAATAACCAAAACACACAGAGACAGTATCCAAATTAATAAAATCTGGACTGAAAAGAAAGACATAACAGCAGAATATGAGGACATTTAAAAAAATCATCAGATCCTACTAAAAAAGCATATATTCGACAAAACTGGAAAATCTGGATGAAATGAACAATTTTCTAGACAGATACCAGGTACTAAATTTAAATCAGGAGCAGATAAACCATCTAACCAGTCCAATAACTCCTAAAGAAATAGCAGCATTCATTGTAAGTTCCCACCAAAAAAACAAAAACAAAAAAATGGCTGAGACCAGAGAGTTTTAGTATAGAGGTCTATCAGACCTTCAAGGAAGACCTAATACCAATTCTCTTCAAACAATTTCACAAAATAGAAACAGAAGGAACAGAACCCAAGTTCTTCTATGAAGCCTCAATTACGCTCATAGCTAAACCACAAAAAAGAATCAACAAAGAAAGAGAACTTCAGACCAAACTCCCTTATGAATATTGATGCAAAAATAGTCAATAAAAATTCTTGCAAACTGAATTCAAGAAAACATCAAAATAATCATCCATCATAATCAAGTAGGCCTTAATCAAGTAGGAATGTAGGGATGGTTCAATATATGGAAATCCGTCAACTATAATCCACTATATAAACAAATTAAAAAAAAAAAAAACTTAATTTATAACAAAGGAGTTAAAACTGTCCCTTGGAAAAAGGATAGCACTTTCAAGAAATGATGCTAGTTCAACTGGAGAGCAACATATAGAAGAATGAAAATCTATCCATTTTTATCTCCTTGTACAAAGTTCAAGTCTAAGTGGATAAAGGACTTTCACATTAAAAAAAAAAAATAGATACACTGAAACTAATAAAAGAAAAGGTGAGAAAGAGTCTCAAATACTTAGACACAGGGGAAAAGTTCCTGAACAAACTATCAAAGGCTTATGCTCTAAGATCAAGAATTAACAAATGGGGTCTCATAACACTGAAAAAGCTTCTGTAAAGCAAAGGACACTATCAATAGAACAAAAAAGCAACCAACAGGTTGGAAAATTTTCTTCACCAATCCTACATTTAATAGAGGGCTAATATCTAATATTTAAAAAGAACTCAAGAAATTAGACTCCAGATAACCAAATAACCCTATAAAAAATGAGGTACAGAGTTAACCAAATAATTCTCAATTGATGAAACTCGATTGGCCAAGAAACAACTAAAGAAATGTTTAGCATCCTGAGTCATCCAGGAAATGCAAATCAAAACAATCCTGAGTTTCCATCTCACACCATTCAGAATGGCTAAGATCTAAAAGTCGGGTGATAGCAGATGCTGGCAAGTATGTGGAGAAAGAGGAACACTCATCCATTGTTCATAGGATTGTAATCTAGTACAACCACTCTGGAAAGATTTCTGGATTTTCCTCATAAAAAATGAACATAGCATCACCTGAGGACACAGCTATACCACTCCTGGGCATACACCCAGAAGATGCTTCAACATATAACAAGGACACATGCTTTACTATATTCACAACAGCCTTGTTTACAATAGCCAGAAGCTGGAAAGAACTCAGATGTCCTTCAATAGAGAAATAAACACAGAAAATATGGTACATTTACACAATGGAGTATTACTCACCAATTAAAAAAATGAATTTAATTCTTAGGCACATGAATGGAACTAGAAAATGTCATCCTGAGCAAGGTAACCCAATCACAAAAGGACACATATGTTATGCACTCACTGAAAAGTGGATATTAGCCCCAAAGCACACAATAGCCTAGATACAACTCAGACCACATGAAGCTCATGAAGAAGAAAAACCAAAATGTGAGTGATTTGGTCCTTTTTAGAAGGACTTACAAAATACTCATGAGAGCAAATATGGAGACAAAATGTGGGACAGAGAGTTAAGGAGCAACCTTCCAGAGACTGCTCCATGTGTATCAATCCTATGTGCAGTTACCAAAGGCAGACACTGATGTGGATGCCAGGACGTACATGTTGACAGGCGTGTGATAGAGCTTTCTCTTTGGGATGGGGGTTTTTGGGTCGGGTAAATGGAAAAAGGGGATAACATCTGAAAGGCAAATAAAATATCCAATAAAAACTAAATTTAAAAATAAAATAAAAAAGGAATGAAAGAATATATCATAATGAGTGAAGTATTTCAGTTACAAAAGAAAACCCATTGTATGTACTCACTGATATAGAATATTAAGAAAAAAAGGCAGAATACCCACAATATAATATCTCAATGCAAAATTCTCTGACAAAATGAAGCGCAAGATGAAGGAAGGCCAAACCGTGGTTGCTTCAGTTCTACTTAGAAGTAAGAAAAATAATAATGAAAGGATAAGGGTAGGAGAGACTTAGGAAGAATTGAATTGGGGAAGAGAAAAAGAGGGGAAGGATCACATATGGGATGAGATGGAAGAGATATTCAAAGGGTGAAGAAATTGAACAGAGGTGTGTAGTGATGGGGCATGTGAAATGTGCAATAGCAACCAGAAAGTTACAAATGCCAGGAAGGCAAGAGCCTCCCAGGTCACCACAGGGATGACATTAACTGAAATACCCCACAAAACGGAGGGAAAACCTGAAGCAAACATATCCAGAGGTTATTCATGTCCCCCTGGTTGGGGAATGAGGTCACCCACCCATCTTTAAAATTTTAACCCAGATTTGCTTCTGTCTAAAAGAAATACAGGGACAAAGAATGGAGCAGAGTTTGAATGAAAGCCCATCCAGAGACTGCCCCACCAGGGGATCTATTGCACAGGCAGACACCAAACCTAGACACTTCTGCTGGTGTCAAGAAGTGATTGCTGGCAGGAGTTTGATATAGCTGTCTTCTGAGAGCCTCTTCAAGATTCTGACCAATATAGATGTGGAAGCTCACAGTCAACCATCACACTGAGTACAGGGTCACCAAAGGTGAAGTTAGCTGAAGGACTAAAGGAGCTAAAGGGGCTTTATCTGGAATCAATGGAAGGGAATGCTCTTGGTCCTGTGAAGATTTGTTTCCCCAGCATAGAGGAATTTTAGAAAGGTGAGTCAGGAGTGGGTGGGTGAGTGTACACTTTCACTGAAGTAGGGCAAAATGGTGTGGGAAAGCAGATTTACCAAGGGGAAACTGGGATAACATTTGAAATGTAAATAATTAAAATACCCAAATTAAAAATAAAGGAAAAATGACAGAAAGAAAATCGAATTTAATAGTAATTGTGCATGTTAAAACTGGGTGTAAACTTAATAATTAAATGAACACAGCCTCTGGATCATAGGGAGAGAGAATGTGTGGCTCATGGGAGAGAGAATGTGTCAACAGAAGCTTAAGAGACTAGATGAAGATAGATGTGAAAGTTGCTAAGCAACTCTGAACCTAAGGAGACTTTACATTTTCTTACGACCTTCATTAGGTACTTAATGGCAGGAGCCAAGGGTCCAATACAGCTTGATAAAATCAGAAATGGTGATAATACAGAAGAATGTGTGGCAATTGGTAAGGAAATCAGGGCCATCACCATGGTAGGTTTGCCAAGCCTGTGGGAGACTCTGGGTTTGAAATAGCTTCTTCTGGGATGATCGAGGGCTAGGGAATTTCATCAAAAGCTTGCAGAAATAAATGAAATGATACTTTTGTGGAGTGATTACTGTTAATTAAAAGTAGGCTATAGATGGCTACAAGATGATATTGAAAAGTATAATACCTGCTGTACATGGGAAGTAGGAACAAATGCATGCATATAACATATATGTTAATATATAAATACATATATACCTAATGTATCTCTCTATTAGAATGGATAATGATGGATTATGTAATTTTAATAACCCCTAGTGATATGTGCAAAATATATAATATATACATAGCATATTGTATTTATGTTACTAGTCCTAAATAAAAAGAAAGTGAAGTAAAAATTGAAAATAAGAATGCTAGATAGAAATAGAAAAGAAAGAAAGAAAAAAGAAGTAGGAAATGAGTAAGAAGAAAGAAAAAGTTACAATTAAGTGTTAAATATATTTTAAGGATCAAAAATTTTATATTTTACAATTATACATTTTTTTGCCTATAAATATTTCTTTCCATGTATTATATGTCACCTAGGTTGTCTCATATATAAAAAATATATGCATTATCTGTGAAAAAATAAAGGAAATAAAAGGGACAAAGGGTAGAGCAGTGAATGAAGGAAAAGCTATCCAGAGACTTCTTCACCTGGGGACACATCCCATAAGCAATCACCAAACAAAAACAATGCTGCTGATTCCAAGAGTGCTTGCTGACAGGAACCAGACACAGGTGTCTCCTGAGAGGCTCTGTCAGAGCCTTACCAATACATATGTCAATGCTTGCAGTCAACAATAAGACTGAGCAAGGAGACCACAATGGAGGAGTAAAAGGAAGTACTGAAGGAGTTGAAGATATTTGCAACTCCACAAGAAGAACAACAATATTAACCAACCAGATTCCCCAGAGCATCCAGCGACTAAACCACCAACAAAGAGTACACATGGATGGAACCATAGCTCCAGCTTCATATGTAACAAATGTTTTCCTTTTCTAACATCAATAGGAGGAGAAGTCCTTGGTCCTGTGAAGGCTCCATGTACCAGTGTAGAGGAATGCTAGGGTGGTGAGGCAGAAATGGGTAGGTGTGGGGGGGAGCACCCTCATAGAAACAGGGGGAAAGAGATAGAATAGTTCGTTTCTAGAGGGAAAACTGGGAAAGGGGATAAAATTTGAAATGTAAATAAATAAAATAAAGAGATAAAATGAAAGAGGATGGAGCTCAGGTATGAGAGAAAGGTCAGGGAGTGTAAAGCCAGTGCTGCTTTCTCATAGAGCAAATTTTATAGAACCTTTCCCACAAAATAGTCATGAGGAGTCTCCCTGAACCAAATCCTCAGAACAAAGAAAGTGACAGTTTTATAACCTTTAGGGTTAATTGAAAGTTTTGCATTGTATAATTGTTAACCAAGGCATACATACATGACAAGGAGCATGAACGAGTCATGTAACATAAATTGAGAGATGTCAGGTCATAGCTCATACCACTTATTAGTAGTCTGTTCTAGAGAGATCAGCGGGAGTTATTACATGATTCATGATATGGGATAATGCCTAAAGGTGCAATTTTATGGTATAATAGTTACTTGTTATATTTATTAGCACAACTTAGTGGTAGTTGTATATGAGGTATAAATAAATTTACATTTCAAACACCTGGGAACATTGACTCCTCACATATGAACCAACGGGATTTATCACCTCTTCATGTTTTCTATCCATTTTTTGAAATAAGTCCTATAAAATGCACCTAGGCTAGGATCCCAATATCAGCTCATGTTGAGAACATATCCTGCTATAAAGGAATTCTGCTTTGTTCCTTTATCTTCATTATAAAGTTATAAGCTTGCCAGGCGGTGGTGGCACATGCCTTTAATCCTAGCACTAGGGAGGCAGAGGCAGGCGAATTTCTGAGTTGGAGGCCAGCCTGGTCTACAGAGTGAGTTCCAGGACAGCCAGGACTACACAGAGAAACCCTGTCTCAAAAAAACAAAAAACAAAAAACAAACAAACAAAATAATAATGATAAAATATAATAAAAAATAAACTGATAAGCTCCTTTCTACAATTTTTTCCTCCATGGTGTTGCTGAAAGTCATTGTTCATGTCCATGAAACAATAACCTTGAAGTCAAAGTCCCATAGTGACTTTAATAGATATTGATTTTCTAGAATCTTCCCTTAGTTCCACAGTTACTGTTCACCTAAGGTTCCCACAATCACCAACCTTCCACTTCCTGGCCAGAACATCTGGCATTAAGTTAAAGAAACAAATTATTTAACACTTGGCTCAGAGTTCTCTTACAACTGGAATATTGAATGATACCTGTTAAGGGACCTAACATGACATAATCATATGTAGTCTCTTGTATGGCCTTTGTATCTCTGGTATAACACACTTAGTATATTGTCACTTTAGAGTACTGTAGTCAAGCTAACTAATTATACAGAATTAGGTAGAGGTGGTTAGGTTTAAGTTGAAAGTAGTAAACTATTTACATTCTCTAATAGAAGAAGATAAAGCAGAGCAATAGAACCTTCACTTGGGTTTCCTGCCACCACTTCACCTACAAGTGATCTTTGGTGATGCTGGAATATACAGAAAATGTTTCATTAACTGAAGCAAATTTCAACAAGCAGCTTTTTGAGGTCATTGGCTGTCCACTGTCGTACATTGTGGTGATATAGCTATTTGTGTGCCCTATGTTTCAGTAAGTAGCCTCTCAAGAATGTCTGTAAGCAAGCCTGATAAACTCACTGGTTCATAATGAGAAATGTTCTTAATTTACTTTTGAACTTTTACTCTTGTTCAGAAAAATAATTCAAAATAGATTCCAAAGGATGCTTAAAGATAATTCTATACTTATTTCGGAGAAAAATCTACAGGGCAAACAAGATGTAAATCCCAGAAGCTGGGAAAAGGAGCTAGACAGAGAGAATGTGATACATTTTAAGGCAGACATGAAATCAAGAGAAAAAAAATAAGTAAGGCCAGAACATCAAATGAAAATTGATGAAGCTTCTGACAGGTAAACAAAACAAGAAAAAAATGCTTAGTGTGTCAACATGAATTCAGATCAGGAAATATAATGTCCCAAAGTTATATCTGCCAGAATTATGTGTTTAATTATACCATAGACATGGGGTTAGAAGTAAATATATAAACAGCTTATTTAAAAAGAAGAGGCAAACAAGAGCTCAGGTGATCACTGTGAAGCAATGGGCTGAGGTCATTGAAATAACCCTAGCATCTTTAACATTTATTTAGTACTATCTCTGCTAATTATATGAAACCAAGGTGAGAGGGCATTTAATCCTTCTCTGTAAAGTGACTGAATATACTCTATTTGGTGGATGAAACTCATGTAAGAAACTAATTCCGATTTTTGTCAACTGGTTTCTTTTACATATTAATCTTGATAAGACAGCCTTCATTGTCTAGTCTCCTCTCCTGTTTCACGTACCCCAAGTTGGACTTTTGTGAATCATTATTCTGATGTACCCTTGGTGCTGGTGCTAAAAGCGAGATTTCTGCCTGTGTCTCACCAGAAAAAATTAATCCAACACAGAGTACACATTCAAAATTCATGAACTCATTCATTGAAATATTATTACCACCACATTGCTGAGATTTTATGGTCAGTGTGCATATTTGCATCATATTTTCTCTCATAGAAATCTCCTTTCAGCCACTATGCTCCTCACATTGACGACGCATCTCTACTCCTTTCCTCTCCTACCTAGTCTTTAGAAAACTATTACATAGAAAGTCAGAATCCATAATGTTTTGAAGAAGGGTGAGTGATGTTTAAATGTTGTTTTAGTGTTTTCATATTTTCCACAATTTCTAGGTTCTTAGATTTTGAAATTACCTTTGCTTATCTCCATAGGTTCTAAATCGTCAAAGGAGAAAAATGAACTGTGCAACAATTCCTCTGCTTGTCAAGACAAATGACCCACAACAAGCAGCAGAGATCACACCATGAAACAGACCACTTGCAAAGGATTTATTAGGGAGTAGCAAGTGCTATCTCAGAGCAGGGACATCAGAGACAAACACACACACAGAGAAAGACAAATACACAAAGCAAGAGAGAAACAGAGAACATGAGAGACTGATCTGTGATGGTGGGGACCTGAGTCAGTAAAGAAATGTTTGGAGTGTGTTTGATTTCTAACAGCAATCATCTGATAATTTTACTTCCTCACAAGTACAACATGTAAAAATCTTCTTGTCCACACTATCGTTATCAGACATTGAGTCACTCCAATTTGCTTTAAAGGACAGAGCTTCAGTGATAGATTCGCCATTTACACTTACTTCTTTTCCCTCAATGCTGAACGAATATCTCAGTGAGTCACCCTGCTTAGATAGGTGGAATCCCACTTATGTATTCTTTTCCAGAAGTAGGTTTAAATGTACAAGAGGTAGGCATGGCTTACTGCTCTTTAAGCAGAATGAGTTAGCATGTTAACCCAGAATTGCACAAAGATGTGTGTGTACATGTTTGTGTGTGTACATATGTTGGTGTGTGGATGTGTGGATATGCACTGATATGGGGGTAGTTGTGAGATTTACAAGTATATCCATGGAGGCCAATGACTGACATATATCTCTTTTGCAAATCCTTAGAATCCCATTTCTACCTTAACAATGCTGAAAATAGGGTCATTCTGACAACAATGCCAAGATTTCTCTGGAAGGTGTATCTGATATAAAATCAGGTTTCTGGGATTGACTGATAAGAAGTGTTTCTATGGCACCAACTCCCAGTCATTTCTTGTTCTCAAAAATGTTTTATATCGATATACTGTAGTGATAATTCATTTAAAGTGAGACATTTTTCCTCTGCCATGACTTTACTTCATTTATCCTGTGGTTTGTCATTGTTAGGTTTACATGTTATTTTTGTCTGTACAAAAAAAAAAAAAACAAAAAACAAAAACAAAAAACAGATCAACCAAGATTTTCACTAGTATTTGTGTCACATTGAATGGCAAACTGATTGACTCTTTATTTTTCTTTCCCTTTTTAATTTCCCTTTAGCTTGCCTCCCATGTTTTTGTCTGGACATTTAATAAATATTTTTTTTATTAAAACTTATTCCTACCACATCTTACCTTCTTGTTTAATAAATTATTCTATACACTTAAAATTTTTGTGACAGTTTGAGAATTATATCTGTTAGGAAAAAATAATTTCAGACTACTTCATAATACTGCTTTACCTTTTTAATTTATTTTTGTATGTATTTGTGACCATTGAGAAGGGAGTCATTTCCCTAATTTCTTTCTCAGCTGTTTTATCCTTTGAGTAAAGGAGGGCTCCTGATTTGCTTGAATTAATTTTACATCCAGCCACTTTGCTGAAGTTGTTTATCAAGTTTAGGAGGTCTCTGCTGGATGCTTTGGGGTCACTTAAATATACTATTATATCATTTGCAAATAGTGATATTTTGACTTTTTCCTTTACTATTTGTATTCTTTGACTTCCTTTTGTTGTCTAACTTTGGCTAGCTTTGGCTAGGACTTCCAATACTGTATTGAATAGGTAGGGAGAGAGGATGTAGAGAAAGAAGAACACTCGTCCATTGTTGGTCTGATTGCAAGCTGATACAACCACTCTGAAAATCAGTCTGGGGGTTCCACTGAAAATTGGACACAGCATTACCTGAGGACCCAGCTATACCACTCCTGTGTATATACTCAGAAGGTACTCCAAAATATAACAAGGACACATGCTCCACTATGTTCATAGAAGCCTTACTTATAGTAGCCAGAAGCTGGAAAGAACCCAGATGTCCTTCAATACAGGAATAGATACAGAAAATGTGGTACATTTAAAAAATGGATTACTATTCAGCTATTAAAAATAATGACTTCATGAAGTTCTTAGGCAAATGGATACAACTAGTAAATATCATACTGAGTGGGGTAACCCAATCACAAAAGAAAACTTATGGTATGCAATCACTGATAATTGGATATTAGCCAAAATGCTCACAGTACCCTAGATACAACTCACAGACCACATGAAGCTCTTGAAGAAGAAAGACCAAAGTGTGGGTGCTTCGGTCCTTCTTAGAAGGAGTAACAAAATACTCATGGGAGAAAATATGGAGACAAAGTTTGGAACAGAAACTGAAGGAGGAGTTGTCTGGAGACTGCTTCCCTTGGTATCCATCACTTGTACAGTCACCAAAGGCAGACTCAGATATGGATGCCAGGAAGTGCATGCTGACAGGATCCTGATATAGCTGTCTCCTTAGAGGTCTGCCAGAGTCTGACAAATACAGGGGCTGGGGCTCACAGCTAACTATTGAATTGATCATGTGGTTCCCAATGGAGAAATTAGAGAGAAGACTAAAGAAGCTGAAGGAATTTGCAGGCCCCATGGGGAGAGCAACAATACCAACCAACCAGAGCTCCCAGAGTCTAAACCACAAGCCTGGGAGCACATAGAGATGATCCCATGGCTCCAGCTTTATTTGGAGGGAAGGAGGGCATTGTCTGGCTTAAGTGGGAGAGGAGACTCTTGGTCCCATGGTGCTGAAGGCTCCAGTGTGGGGAAATTTGAGGGTCAGGAGGTGGGAGTGGGTGGTGGTTTGGGGGTACTTCCTCATAGAAGCAGGAGGAGGGGGATGGGATAGGGGGTTTCTAGATGGGTAGAAATGGAGACACAGGATAACATCTGAAATGTAAATAAAATATCCGATGATGATGATGATGATGATGATGATGATGATGATGATGATACAAAACAAAAAATAACAAATTTATTAGTTTTTTGTTCATTTACATTAAAAATATTATCACATTCCCTGGTTTTCTCTTGGAAAATCCCTCATCCCACTCCCCTTTCGCCTGCTTTCCTGAGGATACTCCCCCACCCACCTGCCTACTCATAACACACTGCCCTAGCATTCCCCTATGCTGGGTGACCAAACCTTCATAGGACCAAGGACTTTCCCTCCATTTGATGCCAGACAAAGCCATTCTCTGATACATATGTAACTGGAGCCATGGGTCTCTCTGTGTGTATTCTTTGGTTGGTGGTTTAGTGTCAATGAGCTCTGAGGGGTGTGATTGGTTAACATTGTTGTTCTTCCTATGGCGTTGCAAATCCCTTCAGTTCCTTGACTCCCTCCCCTTACTGTTTAATTGGGATCTCCCTGCTCAGTCTAATGATTCCCTACAAGCATCTGCATCTATTTTCTGTAAGGCTCTGACAGAGCCTCTCAAGAAACATCCATAACAGTCTCCTGTCAGCAAGCACTTCTTGGCATTAGAAACACTGTGTTTTATGACTCCATATGAGGTGGATATCCAAGTGGTGTAGCTTCTGGATAACCTTTCTTTCAGTGTCTACTCCACTCTTTTCTATGTTTTTTTTTTTTTTTTTTTTTTTTTTTTACATAGAGCAATTCTAGGTTAAACTTTGAGAGGGTGTTTGGCCCTAAACCTCAACCAGCAACCACAATTAACCTTTGAGTATACTATCTACAAGTTGTCTTCCTTTTTTAGGGTATTTCAGCTAATGTCATCACCTTTGGGTCCTGGAAGGCTTTTGCATTCCTGGTGTATGAGACGGTTTGGTGGAAACTCCCTGTTCTGCATCCTCATTGCTTCACACCTCTGTTCAATTTCCTTACCCTCTGTACATCTTCCCTGTTTCCCTAATACAGGCCCCACTTTTTTCCTCTCCTCATTTTCTCTCCCTCCCAAATCATTCATATTCTCTTCTTCCATGATTATTTTGTTCCCCCTTCTACGTAGAACTAAGGAATCCACATGTTGGTCTTCCTTCTTCTTGACCTTAATATATCTGTAAGTCATATCCCAAGCTTTTTGCCTAATATCCACTTATCAGTGAGTACATATCATGTGCCATTTTTTTTTTTGTGACTGAGTTATCTCACTTAGGATGATATTTTTTTGTTTCATACATTTGTATATAAATTTCCTGAAGTCATTGTTTTTAATAGCTCGGTAGTACTCCCTTGTGTAAATGTACCTTATTTTCTCTGTTCAATCTTCTTATGAGGGACATCTGGGTTGTTTCCAACTTCTGGTTATTATAAATAGGGCTACCATGAACATAGTGGAGCATTTTTCTTTTTTATATGTTTGAACATTTTTTGGGTATATGCCCAGTAATGGTATAACTGGGTCTTCAGTTAAAACTATTTCCAATTTTCTGAGGAACTGCCAGAATGAGTTCCAAAGTGGCTTTACCAGCTTGGAGTCCCATACGCAATATAGGAGTGTTCCTCTTTCTCCACATCCTTGCCAGCACCTGCTGTAATATGAGTTTTGAATCTTATCCATTCTGACTAGTGTAAGGTCCTTTTGACTTGAATTTCTCTGATGACTAAGCATGTTGAACATTTCTTTAAGTGCTTCTCAGCCATGTGAGAATCCTCAGTTGAGAATTCTTTGTTTAACTCCACCCCCTTTTAAATAGGGTTATTTAGTTCTCTGGAGTCTAATTCTTGAGTTCTTTTTACATTTTGGATATTAGCCATCTATTGGATGTACGGTTGGGAAAAATCTTTTCCCAAACTGTGGGCTGCCATTTTGTACTATTGACAGTTTCCTGTGCCTGACAAAGCTTTGCAATTTTATGAGGTCTCATTTGTCAGTTGTTGATCTTAGACCATCAGCCATTGGTGTTCTATTCAGAAAATTTTCTGCTATGCCCATGTATGTGTTCACTGCTCTTCTGTACTTTTATTTCTTTTTTTATTGTATATTTTATAGATTTATATTTCAAATGTTATCCCCCTTTTTGGTTGTCCCTCCTGATGCATCTATGAGGATGCTAAACATCCCACCCACACCTCCCAACTCACAGCCATGGAATTCTTCTGCAGTGAGAGAAGCAAGCCTTCATAGAACTAAAGACATAACCTCCTCTGGATACCAGGCATTCTCTTCTATTTGATTCAGTGTATCTGGTTTAATGTTGAGGTCCTTAATCCACTTGGACATGAATGTTGTATAAGGAAAAAAAATGGGTTAATTTTAATTCTTCTACATATTTACCACCACTTATGCCAGTAACATTTGTTGAATATGCTGTAGTTTAGGATGAATATGCCAGTATAGGATGGTATTAGCTTTTACCAAAAATCAAATGACCTCAGGGATGTGAGTTCATTTCTACGTCTTTCTATTTCATTTTTCTATATGTCTGTCTCTGTACCAATACCATTTGATTTTTATCACTAATGTTCTGTAATAGAGCTTGACGTCAGGGATGGTGATTCCTTCAGAAGTTCTTTTATTGTTGAGAAAAGTTTTTGATATCCTGAGTTTTTTCCAAATAAAATTGAGAATTCATCGTTCTACATCTGTGAAAAATTGAGTTACAATTTTGATGAGAATTGTATTGAATCTATAAATTACTTGTGATAGGATGCTTCTTTTTTCTATGTTAATTCCATGTCAAGGGCAGCCCTACTTACACCTAATACCTAAAATCAGCCATAGGCTTAAAATCAGCAATAGACCTGACATACATGCCTGCTAACACACAGCCTTGGGTCTCTGTGAAAAAACACTGAAACAGATAGCTATAAGATATTGTAAACAAGCAGCTTCGGTGGAAATTTATCAGCCTGGATAGTCAGCCTTTGTGGATAGGCAGCCTTGGTGGATAGTACCAATTTAGATAGGGACAAGTGATTCATGAACAAAAGTCATAGTGATCTGTTCCCTAAACCTTCACCCAGCGGATACTCTGTTCTGGAAGATATCTGTACTCCCCCTGGAAACCTATGCTCCTGCATCATCCCCTTACTCATATTCTGCCTCTATGTGCATGTAACTCCTGTGTGAAAAAAATTAAAATCAGTGGTTTTATCAGACTATAGACAAGCTGCTGATCTTTATGTTCACTTCTGTCCCCCATTCTCTCTTTCAAGTTATTTCCCCAGACCACTGATCAATGCCCTGCTTGCTGGGGCAAATCCATGAGCATGGGAGTTCTTTCCATCTCCTGAGATCTTCTTGGATTTCTTTCTTCAGAAATTTGAAGTTCTTGAAATACAAATCTTTTACTTCATCAAGGTTCGAGTCAAAATACGAAGGTATTTTGTAGTATTTGTAACTATTGTGAATGGTGTTGTTTCTCTAATTTCTTTCTCAATTTGTATATTTTTTGAGTAGAAGTAGGCTACTGGTTTTGTTTGAGTTTATATCTTATCCAATCACTTTCCTGAAGGTGTTTATAAACTGATGGAGTTTTCTGGTGTAATTTTTTGTGTCACTTATGTGTATACTATCACATCAATGGCAAATAATGATATATTGACTTCTTCGATTCCAATTTCTATCTATTTTACCTCCATTTGTTGTCTAATAGTTCTCTCTAGAACTTTGAGTACTATGTTAAATAGACAGAGACAGACTGGGCAGCCTTGTACAATCCTTGATTTTAGTGTAATTGCTTAAATTCTCTCTATTTATTCTGAGGTTGGCTACTGGTTTGCTGTAAATTGCTTTTACTATGTTTAGATATGGGCCTTGAATTGCTATTCTTTCTAAGACTTTTAACATGAAGAGATGTTGAATTTTTTTCAAATGCTTTTTCAACATCTAGTGAGATGATCATATATTTTTTTTCCTTTGAGTTTGATTATATAGTGGCTTATGTTGATAAATTTCTGTATATTGAAACATTCCTGCAATTATTGGAAGTCTATTTGATCACCATAAATGGTCATTTTGATATGCCCTTGGATTTGTTTTGTGACAATTTTATTGAGTATTTTTGCATCAGTATCCATAAGGAAAACTGGTCTGAGTTTTTCTTTCTTTGATGGGTCTGTGTGTGTGTGTGTGTGTGTGTGTGTGTGTGTGTGTGTGTGTGTGTATGTGTGTATGTTTAATTTATTTTCTAATTGGATATTTTGTTTACATTTCAGATGTGATCCCCTTTCCCAATTTCCTAGAAACACCCTATTCCATCCCCCCTCCTCCTGCTTCTATGAGGATGTGCCCCAACCCACCCACTTCTACCTCCCCACCCACAAATTCTTCCACACTAGGGCTTCCAGCCTTCACTGGACCAAAAACTTCCTCTCCCACCCATGCCAGACAATGCCATCCTCCCACTACATAAACAGCTGGGGGCTATGTGCTCCTAGACTTGTGTTTTCGACCCTGGGAACACTGGTTGGTTGGTATTCTTGCTTTCCCCATCGGGTCACAAAAACTTTCAGCTCCTTCAGTCTACTCGCTCTCCTCCATTGGAAACTCGATGATCAGTTCAATGGTTAGCTGTGTGTATCCACTTTTGTATATTTCAGGCTCTGGCAGACCTCTAAGGAGAAAGCTATATCAAACTCCTGTCAGCATGCACTTCCTGGCATCCATACCAGTGTCTACCTTTGGTGACTGCACATGGGATGGATACTCAGGTGGAACAGTCTCCAGATGTCCCCTCCTTCAGTTTCTGTCTCACACTTTGTCTCCATATACTCTTCCATGAGTAGTTTGTTACTCCTTCTAAGAAGGACTGAAGCACCCACACTTTGGTCTTCCTTCTTCATGAGCTTCATGTGGTCTGTGTGTTGTATCTAGGGTATTGAGAGCATGTTGGGCTAATATCCAATTATCAGTGAGTGCATACCACGTGTGTTCTTTTGTGATTGGGTTATATTATTGAGGATGATATTTTCTAGTTCCATCCATTTCCCTAAGAATTTCTTCAATTCATTGTTTTTAATAGCTGAGTAGTACTCCATTGTGAAAATTTACCACATTTTCTGTATCCATTACTCTGTTGAAGGACATCTGATTTCTTTCCAGCTTCTGCCTATTATAAATAAGACTGCTATGAACATAGGCTCCATAAGTGGAGCATATGTCTTTGTTATATGTTGGAGCATCTTCTGAGTATAAGCCCAGAAGTGGTATAGCTACAGAGCAATAGAGATAAAAACTGCATGGTATTGGGACAGAGACAGGCAGGAAGATCAATGGAATAGAATTGAAGTCCCAGAAATGAACCCACACACCTATGGTCATTTTATCTTTGACAAAGAATTTAAAACTGTCCAGTAGGAAAAGGACAGCGTTTTCAACAAATGGTGCTTTTTCAGTTGGAGGTAAGCATGTAGAAGAATGCAAATCTATCTATTCTTATCTTCTTGTACAAAGCTCAATCCAAGTGGATAAAGGACCTTCACATAAAACGAGATACACTGAAACTAATAGAAGAGAATTTGGGGAAGATACTCTAATACCTGGGCCCAGGGGAAAAGTTCCTGAACAGAACACCAGTGGCTTATGCTTTAAGATCAATAATTGACAAATGGGACCTCATAAAATCACAAAGTTTCTGTAAGGCAAAGGATATTGTCAGTATGACTAAATGGCACTGGGAAAAGATCTTTACCAGTTCTATATCCGATAAAGGGATGATATCCAAAATTTTTTTTAAAAAAATCAAGAAATTAGACAACCAAATAACCCTATTAAAAATGAGGTACAGAGGTAAAGAAAAAATTCTCATCTGAGAAAACTTGATTTGCCTAGAAGCACCTAAAGAAATGTTCAATATCCTTAGTCATGAGGGAAATGCAAATCAAAATAATCCTGAGATTTCACCTCACACCAGTTTGAATGGCTACGATCAAAAACACAGTTGATAGCAGATACTGGTGAGGATGTGGAGAAAAAAGAACACTCCTCCATTTTTGTTGGGATTGCAAGCTGTTACAACCACTCTGGAAATCAGTCTGGTGGTTCCTCAGAAAACTGGACCTAGCATTCCCTGAATACCCAGCTATAATACTCCTTTGTGTGTTGTGTTTTTGATATCAGCATAACTATAGATTCATAGAAAGATATAGGTGTTGTTTCTTTTGTTTCTATCTTATGGAATAGTTTAAAGAGTATTGAAATCATGTCTTTTTTGAAGGTCTGATAGAATTCTGTACTAAAACCATCTGGTTCTCAACCTTTTTTTTTTTTTTTTTTTTTTTGGGTATTTAAGACTGTTTAGATGGTTTATTTGATCCTGATTTCACTTTAGTACCTAGTATCTGTCTAGAAAGTATTCATGTATTCATTTCATCTACATTTTTCAATTTTGTTAAATATAGGCTTTTGTGGTAGTATCTGATAATTTTTTGAATATTTTCTGTTTCTTCTTTTATGTTTCCCTTTTGATTTCAAACTTGGACACTGTTTCTGTGCCCTGTGGTTTAATCTAAGAGATGATCTATCTTGTTGATTTTCTCAAAGAACCAGCTCTTTATTTTTTTGATTTATTTTTATATTTATTTTTATTTACTTTTATATTTATTTGATTTATTTTATTTTGATTTATTAGTTTTTGATTCTTTATATAGTTCTCTTTGTTTCTACTTTCTTGATTTTTCTCCAAGAGTTTGGTTATTTTCTGATATCTACCTCACTTGAATATATTTGCCTTTTTGTTGTTGTTGTTCTAGAGCTTTCAGATGTGCTATTAAGCTGCTTGTGTATGCATTCTCCCATTTCTTTATGGAGGCATTCAGAGATGTGAGTTTTCCTCTCAGAACAATAGGTTTGGGAAGGTTGTGTCTTCATTTTCATTAAATTCTAAAATGTTTGTGATATTTTTACTTCTTTCTTGACCCAGATGTCAATGAGTAGTGAGTTATTCAGCTTCCATGTGTATATGGGCTATCTGTTGTTTTTAGATTTGTTTTTGTTTTTGACTTTTTTTTTTAATTATTGAAGACCAGCTTTAGCCCATGGTGATCTGATTGGATTCATAGGATTATTTCAATCTTCTTTTTTCTGTTTAAACTTGTTTTGTGACCAGTTATACTGTCAGTTTGGAGATGGTATCATGAGATGCTGAGGAGGAATAATCTTTCATTTTAGGATGAATCATTCTAAAGATATCTTTTGAAACCATTTGGTTCATAACTTCTGTTAGTTTCTTATTGTCTCTGTTTAATGTTTAATTTCTTTTTTCATTGGTGTTAATGTAGTGCTTGAGTCTCCCACTATCATTGCATGAGCCTTAATGTGTACTTTGAGCTTTAGCAAAGTTTCTTTTATGAATGAGGCGCCCTAGAATTTGTGGCATAAATATTCAGAAATGAGAGTTCTTGCTAGATTTTTCCTTTGATGAGTATGAAATGTGCTTACTCATTTTTTTTAAACTTTTGGTTGAAAGTTGATATTCAATGTTAAAATGATGGTCCAAGCTTGTTTCTTGGGATTATTCTCTTGAAAAATGTTTTCTGACCTTTACTTTGAGGTAGTGTTTTTCTCTGTCACTGAGGGTGTGTTTCCTATATGCAGCAAAATGCCGGGTCCTGCTTACATGTTCGTTCTGTTATTCTGTGTCTTTTTACTGGGAAATAAGTCCATTGATATTAAGAGATATTAATTAAAAGTGATTGTTGCTTCCTGGTATTTTTGTTATTAGAAGTAGAATTAAGTTTATGTGGCTAAATTCTTCTACATTTGTTGAAATAAGATTACTTTCTTGCTTTTTTGTTGTAATAGTTACCCTCCCTGTGTTGGAGTTTTCCATCTATTATTATTTATTGGGCTGGATATTTGGAAAGATATTGCTTAAATTTCTTTTTATATGGGATATCTTGGTTTCACCATGTATGGTAATTGAGAGTTTTACTGGGTATAATAGCCTGGGTTGGCATCTTGTTCTCTTCGGGACTCTATGACATATGCCCAGGATTTTCTGGATTTTAGAGTATCAGTTGAGAAGTCTAGTGTAATTCTTATAGGACTGCCTTTATATGTTACTTGATCATTTTTCCTTACTGCTTTTAATACTCTTTCTTTGTTTTGTGCATTTGATGTTTTAATTATTATGAGAATAGAGAAATTTCTCTTTTGGTCCAATCTTTTTGGAGTTCTTTAGGCTTCTTGTATGTTTCTGGGCATCTCTTTCTTTAGGTTAAGAAAGTTTTCTTCTATAATTTTGTTGAAAATATTTACCCACCATTTGACTTGAGAATCTTCACCCTCTTCACTACCTATTATCCTTATGTTTGGTCTTTTCATTGTGCCCTGGATTTCCTAGATATTTTGGGTTAGAAGATTTTGGATCTTGCATTTTCTTTGACTGTTCTGTAAGTGGTTTTTATGGTATCTTCTCTGCATGAGATTCTCTCTTTTATCTCTTGTATTCTGTTTTTGATATTTGTATCTATGAGTCCTGATCTATTTTCTAGGCTTTTTATCTCCAGTGTTTTCTCCCTTTGTGATTTCTTTTTTGTTTCTATTCCTATTTTAAGATCCTTGGTGGTTTTGTTCAATTCCTTCACCTGTTTTGTTTTCCTGAATGTCTTTAAGAAAATTATGTTTTTCCTCTTTAAGGGTTTCTAACTGTTTACCTATATTCTCCTGTATTTTTTGAAAGAATTTTTTTTTTTCGTAAAGCTATCTATCATCATTATGGGATGTGATTTTAAATCAGAATTTTGCTTTTCAGGTTTGTTGCAATATCCAGGCCTCGCTATGATGGAAGAACTTGCTTCTGATAATGCCAGAAAGCCCTGTTTTCTATTGCTTATTTTCTTGGGCTTTCCTCCTGCCTTCTGTTTTTTTCTGGTGTTAGCTGGTTTTGCTATCTCTGACTGGAGCTTGTCTGTCCTGTGAGCCTATAAGCCCATGAGCCTGTAAGCATATTGTCTTAGGTGTGTCAGCACTTCTGTGATCTTTACTGTGTTAGCACTCCTGGGAAACCTGCTCTCTCTAGGTAGGACTGGGTTGAGGGTCTGGACTGTGATGCAGATAGTTGTTGTACAGGATCAGGCCCAGGTACAAATGGAAACCCAAAAGATCCTATCCCTGGCGGCTCTGTGGTTCCTGGGTCTTCTGTGCTCTGGACAGGTCCGATTTAGGCTCAGTATTTGGGCAGCAGTGGTGGTCTCATTGGTGATCTTTGGTGTGTTAGCTCTCCTGGGAGTTCTGCTTTCTCATGGTGGGACTGTGGTATGGATAGCTGTGGTATAGGGTCAGGCCCAGTTTCTAATCACTGCTTTACTTCTTATACTTACATCCACAATTCATTTGGCATTCTCTACCATCCGCATCATGGAGAACACCACAAATCTCAACCCAAATCTCTCCTGCTTGACTCTAATTCTTAGTTTTTAATGTTCAAAATTACAATAAGCTTCTTAAGAGAGATGCTATTGGTTTCTTTGTTTCTGATATGAATGTATTGGATAATCTGTGGTCTTTTCTCATGATTCCTAGTTTTAATAATAAAATTAAATTTCTCAACTCTCAGAGAAGCTTGAGGGCAATGTTAGTAAATTTTATAGCCAAAAAAAAAATATATATATATATATAGAAGGCAAGCTCTAAACCTTGACAGTTACCCAGAAGAAAAAAATAAAGAAGAAAAGGATAAAATCCATGTCATTTGACTTAAGCCTGCTCTACAGGCCACATAACTGTGGAGACAAGCTAGAGAAAAGTAATAAAGCATAAAGTGCTAAAGAATGATGGGTAGCCTCTAGCCAGCACCCAAAAGAGTCGACTCTGAAAGTTAGATAGACTTATGTAAGCCTCACATCCTCACATTAGAGCACAGGAAATATACTAGGGTTTGGAAATTATTGAAAGAAAATACACAGTGTCTCATTAATTGGGTAACTATTCTGCCTATGTCCTTGGCATGAATTAAAGTGAATCCCTCCCCTTTCATGATCAATGTCCTATTGGACAGGTCATGACCCTACCAAAATGGATTGAATCTTAAGTAGAAGAGAAGGAAATCCCTCTACACAGAGGAAAATTTAACTACAATAATTACTACATGGTAAAATTAATGTATTCTGTAAAAATCATTCAGAGGTACAGGAGATGTAATTCAGCAGTTAAAAACACTTCTTAATAATAAAAAAAAAACAATCTCAAGTGCTCCCTCCTGTTAGTTGGCTCACAGCTACCTGTTACTGTGGCTCCCAGGAATCCAGTACCCTCTTCTGATTGTTTTTGACACATGCATACATGTGCTCAGAGGCAAACCCACATTCACATAAATAAAATAAACCATTAACAAATTATACTTTACTTACAATGACCAGCAAAAAGCCCAAAGTACCTTTCATGAGTATTGATATTCTTCAGATTCTGACCTCTGCCTCTTTTCTAGACAGTAATAAACACACTGGCTATTTTTATTTAACTTAAAAGTAAAAGAAAAAGACAAAGAACTACTTAGGCCTCAAACTTTCATATGTACTGGAATTGTGGCCTAGATTATGCATCTTTCTTCCTTCTCAGTTATATTACCTTGGTACTCTTAATGACTACCTGAATATCCAAGCTGGTTTTGGTTTTCAACATCTTCCTAGAACTTATGCTGACACCTTTAAAATTTACTGTTCTTTAACTAGCAACAATATCTATCTCACCACTGACCTCTAAAAGCTCCAATTTCCAGAGGACATTCCTGCATATGTCTGTACTACTCTCTTCTTTCATTCTAGTGTCATCTGCCATCCAACTTACCAATGTAAAACACATTTTCAATATTGCTGGTTGTGTTGAATATGTATATTACTGTTGGCCTGGATGCATCAACATAAAGAACAAGATTTATTGTAAAATGATTTTTACTTAGAGGTAGGTAGAAATGGCATCTTTTATTTTACTATAAATTTTGTATATGTGTTTATACATAGTTGTGTTTATGCCAATGTAAGAGAGTGTATATACAGAGCTTGATGCTGTGGCTCTTTATTGATTGGGTTGCTTTCTAATATTTGAGACATGGTCATTCATAGAACTTGGAGCTAACTTATTCTGGCTACACAGAATTTCAGCAAGCTTCAGGAATTCTGCTTCTACTGCTTTTCAATACTAGAAATCCAGCCTCATGCATACCTCTATAGTGGACTCTTATATCATAATTTGGGTTAGAATTCAAGTCCCAAGCTCTTAATTAGCTATTTCATTTCCCCAACTCAATCTAAAGTCCACCTAAGACATATGTTCTATTTTATCTGTTACCTTTCCATGTTGCCAATTATTATTGAACTCATCTCCCACTTATTGGCAAGTAATCTATTGAATTAAAAATATGTACTTACTTAAATTTTAGGGGTATGTATGTGTAAATATATTGTAAGAATTGAATCTGTTCATATATATAATGTTTTAAACCATTATGAACCACTGCAATTTTTATAATGGTATCTGAAGTCATCAGTGATGATGGTAAGTTTTTTTTTTTTTTTTTTTTTTTTTTACCCCCTGAATCACCCTGCAAGCCTCTTTCAGAATAATTTTGGTATTGTATATACTTGATAAGTGATTTTTGAAAAAGTGGCTAAACATCAGAAATACTTGAAGACTGTCTTATGAATATCTTTTAACTATGTTATTCAACAGAAAATATGCACAGGTATCTCCAAAGGGTCTAGGAATATGGTTAAATAAGTATAGAGTGCAGCCTGATATTTTATATTTCTAATAAGCTCTCAGGAGATTTTCTTGCTTCTGAAAAAAGTTTTCAATGAATAGCAAGCCTTGACTTTTCAAATCTATAATTCTGGAAATTTGATCTAGTAATATACAAATTTTTAATAGTATTCCCCCAAGGTAGGATAGTAATCAAAAGTTTTCATGTGTAAAAAAGTTAGGAGACAATTCTTCATTCATACCTTTTGGTGATTTATCTTGCCAGAAGTTCAGCTACATTCTATGCTAGAAAACATGCTGTATCTTTATATATGAACATTATAAAATATTTCTGATCTACTACAGAAGTAGATGCACATACATAAAATACAGTATTTGGCTTTGAAATAAATGGCAAGAAAAAATAAATACAATGATTTTGTTGCTAGATGAAGAAGAAAAATGTTAAGATAAGGATGGTAAATTTAAACCCACTTTTGGAAAATAAATCATATTTAAATATTTTTATCAAAGTAAGAAAAATGTGCACATTTAGAATATTTTGGGAAATGCCTAGAAATTCAGGCTAAGAATGAAGGTCAGCAGTCATGAAATGAATTAAATATATACAGCAAGGTGTATAGTGGCTGGACGTTGAAACAGACACACATCGATTTTACAAAAGATGACTCACAACACTATCCAATGTCTGTGAAGAAACATCTGACTGCCAAAAGTTTCATTTTAGTGCCATCATGAGCCTTGCAAAATCATCTACTCCACCATGCAAGTGAGAATTTTTGTCACATCTTGAAAACCCTCTAAGAAAGCAGAATATGCCACAATAGCTTTCAAACTCGGACATTTCTGGTCTCTGTCTAACACAGATACAAGGACAAATTTTGCTTTTGTCCAAAAAGATGAACAGTTTATATCATGCCTTTATATCACATCTACTGATTATACTGTTTCCCTTTAAGAGTACCTAGATTTTCTCCTAAGTCTTATAAAAATTCATAAGCTAGAAAGTTGATTGCAGGCTGCTTTTAAGACCCACCCCTACTATAAAAGAGGTCTGCCAATTTCATTAATCTTTAGCTTTCTAATATCGTGAAAGAAAATGACCCCCATTAGATCAGAGAGACTGCCATTGTTAAGAGGTGTAACCTTGTTGGAAAAGTGTGTCATTGGAGGGATGGTTTGAGCTATTAGCAACTCATACCAGGTCTAATGCCTCTTTGTCTTTTCCTGCTACCTTTGGATTCAGATATAGAAATATTTGCTACCTCCCCAGTACAATGTCAGCTTGCAAAGTGCCATATATCCAGCCATCAAAATAAAGTCCAAATCTCTGAATTTAATGTCAGCCCAATTACCTTTTTATAAAATTTATTTTGAATTTTTCAGACAAATAAATAGTACTAGACAATATCATCCTGATTTAGGAAATGCTAACCCAAAAATGCATTCATGGTATGTATTCACTGATAAGTGGATGGATATTAGCTACAAAGTACAGGATAACCATGATACACAACACAGACCCAAAGAAGCTAAACAACAAGGAAGGCCCAAGTGAGGATGCTTCAATCCCACTTAGAAGGGGTAACAAAATAATCATTATTGGAAGAGGGAGGGAGGGATCTTTGTGGAAAAGGGGGTGAAAAGAAAGAGTAACAGAGTGAGGTGTATTTGGAAAAATAGAATTGAAGACCAGAAAGCCAGGAGAATAAATTTAAATCTTCAGCTGTCAGGGATGGGGATTGGGAGAAGCCTTTAGAAAGTCCCAGGGAACACGAATGTGGGAGGCTTTCAGGTCTCAACGTGGAAGACCTTAGATGAAATGTCCAACTTTGGAACCTGAAGAGACCACCTCCAGTGCTTACACAGTAAAGGGATAAAGACACCAGCCCACTTCCCTAATTTTCAACCCAAAAAATACTCCTGTCTAAAAGAAATGCAGAAACAAAATGGAACAGAGACTGAAGAAATGGCCTACCAGTAACCAGACCAACTTGGGAAACAACTATGTGCAGGCGTCAAAGAAGCACACTATTACTGATATTATGTTGTTCTTGCAGACAGGAGCCTAACATCCTACCCATGGCTCTACCTGCAGCTGACTGAAACAGATCCAATCAATTAATCCAAGCACTGGACTGAGGTCATAAGTTTAGGGACATCTATGGAAATGTTAGAGGAAGGATTGAAGGAAGAGATGGCTAATGATGATTCCATAGGAAGAGCAAGAGTGTTAACCAACATGAAGCCCTGGAACCTTCCAGGGATTAGGCCAACAACCAAAAAGCATACGTGGGCTAATCTGGGCCTTGGAACATGCATAGCAAGGGTTTGCTTTGTCTGGCATCACTGGGAGAAGATGAGTTTAATTCTATGGAAACTTGATGCCACAGGGAAGGGGGTGCAGGATTGGGGAGGCATGCTCTCAGAGACAAAGAGGAGGGGATGGGGGATGTTGCAACCGGCTCTGCTCTACCTGGCTTGAGACAAAAGACTTAACAAAAACTTTTATGGCTTGCTCCGGTCTTTGGGTCAGGGTCTAGAGGGAGAGAGAAATGGGAATAAAGGGAAGAAATGCTAGGAATGGAGACAAGACAGAAATTCTGATTCAGTCCCTATTATTGAAGGGAAATTTGGGGTATTTATACACTTTTGTCACGCCCCTTGTAGGGGCAAGGATATGATGTAAGTCTTGGAGGTGTGGCTAGCACGTGTGCCTTACAGGCATGGATAGCTGCTTTCTAGCTGCTTTCTATTAAAAGTCGGCTCCCAACAGGGGGAGACAATATTTGACATATAAATAAATAAAATAATTCATACAAACAATTTGAAAAAAAAAGTTGTTATGGTCATGGTATCTCTTCACAGCATGAAAAACTAAATCTAAGACAAAATTTTACTTGTGTAGCTGTAATAAAGTCCTTTTTAAAAATTTACCCTCCAGATTGTTTATGATATTTTTTATTACATTATTTTATTATTTATATTTCAAATGTTGCCTCCTTCCTGGTCCTTCCTCCAGTAGTTTTTCATCCCCAGTCCCCCCTTGTTTCTGAGAGGGTGCTCCCCAACCCACCTCACCTCACCCGTACCAGCATCTGCTTTCCCTAGGGTATTAGGACTGGGCACTTCATCTCTGACTGTGGCTATACAAAGAAATAAAATGGTACTTATGTGCCAGGGGACAAGGACCAACCTATGTATGCTTTTTGGTTGGTGGTTTAGTCTCTGAGATTGCTGAGAGATCCAGTTAGTTGCTAATGTTGTTCTTCCTATGGAGTTGCAATTTTCTTGAGCTCCTGAAATCATTTCCACAACTCTTCTATAGAGGTCCTTGACCTCAATCCAATGGTTGACTGTAAGTATCAGCAACTGTATCTGTCATCTGCTGGTAAAACCTCTCAGAGAACAGTCATGCTTGGCTTCTGTCTACAAGCAGAATATGACATCCATAATACTGACAGAATCTGGTGCCTGCCCTGGGATATATCTCAAGTTGGGCTACTCACTGGATGGTCTTTCTTTCAGTCTCTTCATTTTTCTCCTTGCATTTTGTTTTAGACAGAAAAAATTCTGGGTTAAATTTTTGAAAATGAATAGATGGCCTCATACCTCAAGAGGAGGTCATATCTATCTACTGAAGGTCGCTTCGTCAGATTTCATCCCTCCATTGTTGGGCATTTTGGTTAGTTTCATCCCCAGAAATTCCTGGGAGACTCTGAAATTCCATGTCTTTGGAACTTTCAAGAGGTTCCCACCTCCAGGCCTCCATCTAGCATTGCTGTAAATTTCCATACATTCTCCTTGCCCTTTGAAGAATTGTCTCCTCATATACCTGATCCTACCACACTTTTTCCCTCCCTCTCTGCTGTCTCATCCAGCTCTCTCCCTAATACTTCCTGATCTTGCTGAACAGTCCTCTTGAGTATGTTTGTTTCTTTTTATTCTAGAACTTTCAGGTGTGCTGTTAAGTTGCTAACAATTTCTCTTCCATTTCATATGGAGGCACTTAATCCTTTCCACTAGCTTTGCTTCTGTTGTGTACCATAAGTTAAGTTATGCTGTGTCTTTATTTTTATTGGACACTAGAAAGTCTTTCTTTTCTTTTTTTTTTATTATTCCTTCACCAAGTTATCACTGAGTATAGAGCTGTTCAGTTTCCATGTGTTATTTGTGTTATTATGGAAGTCCAGCCTTCGTTTGCTGTTTTCTGAGAGAATGCATTAGATTATTTCAATCTTCTTACATCTAATGAGGCTTTTTTTTTTCTTATTACATGGTCAGTTTTGGTAAGGTTCCATGAGGTGCTTCACAGAATGCATATCCTTTTGCTTTTCAGTGGATTGCTTTGTAGATATCTGTTAAATTCATTTGGATTATAATTTCTGTTAGTTTCACTGTGTCTCTGTTTAATTTCTCTTTCAATGACCTACCTATTTCTTGAGTAGGGTGTTGAAGCCTCCCATTATTATTGTATAAGTTTCACTGTGTGTTTTGAGCTACAGTCAATAATTAGAATTAGAAGGAACAATGACAAATCCGTTTTATTTGGCCACAGTCATGCTGATAATTAAACATCCCAATGGTTTAACAAAGAATTACAAACCAATTTCCCTCATGAACATTGATGCAAACATACACAATAATATTCTCCAAATAAAATCTGACACTGTATGAAGATTATCTCCCATGATCAGTTAGGCATCATCTCTGATATTCAGGGCCAGTTGAACTTAAAATATCTGGCAATGTAAACCACTATGTTATAAATAAATAAATAAATAAATAAATAAATAAATAAATAAATAAATAAAATAAAAAAAACACATGAAGATCTCATTTGATTCTGGAAAGCCTGTGATAATATCCAAAATCTCTTCACCATAAAAGTCTCAGAGATATCAAAGATACAGAGACATATATAAATGTAATAAACACCTTTTACAGTAAGGTGATTGCCAACATCAAATAAAAGTGAGAAAAACCCAAAGAATTTTCACTACATTTAGAAACAAGAAATGGCTATCCATCTCTTCTTATATATTCAATATAGTACTTAAAATTCTATCTAAAGCAGTAAGCAACTAAGGTAGATAAGAGAGATAAAAGTTTGAAAAAAAAGAAGTCAAAAGTATCACTATTTTAGAAAATTTTACAGGATACATAAGTGATCCCCAAAATTTGAACAAAGGACTCCTACAGCTGAAAAACATCTTCAGTGAAGTGGCTGGATACAAATTTAGAAATAAATACAAAAAAATCTGTATCCTTCCTTGTGTACAAAGACAAATGGGCTGAGACAGAAATAAGACAAACATCATCCTTCATAATAGCCACAAATAATATAAAATATATGTTGACTTAACCCAAACTAAGCAAGTAAAAGACCTGTAATGACAGGAGCTTCTAGGCTTTGGAGAAAGAAATTGAAGAAATTATCAAAAGATAGAAAACTTTCCCATTCTTATTGATTTGTAGAATTAATATAGTAAATATGGCCATTCTACCAAAATCAATATACAGATTCATTGAAATCCCCATCTTAATCTCTTCATAATTATTTATATACATAGAAAGAATAATTGTCAGCTTCACATGAAAAGAAAAAAGGCGCAAGATCTTTCAAATAATCCTATACACTAAAATATCTTCTGCAGGTACCAGCATCCATGATTCCAAGCTGTAATGCACAGCTATAGTTGTAAAAATATCATAAAATGCATAAATTGAAAGAATGTTGAAAGGAATCAAATCCCAGACCTTGATGTAAATCCATACATATATGGACACCTGATTTTTGACAAAAGAAGACAGAAATACACAATGAAGAAAGTGAAGCATCTTTAAGAAATAGTATTGAATTAACCGCATGCCAGCACATAGATGAATGCATATTGATTCATATTTATCATACTGCATGAAACATAAATCTAAGTGGATCAATGCCCTCAACATAAAACCAAATATACTGAATCTAATGGAAGATAAATTGGGTAAAAACCTTGAAACATTGTCACAGATTACAACCTCCTGAACAGAATTTCTATAGCACATGCATTATCGTAACAATCAATAAATGGAACCCGGTGAAACTGTATACCTCCTTTAAAGCAAAAGATGCATTCAATAGTATAAATGGCAACATAGAGAATAGAATAAATTTTCACCAACTGCATATCAAATAGAGGGCTAATAACAAATATTTCTATCTCTGTACCTATCTATTTGTCTATCTTTATCCCTGTCTCTATGTTGTTAGGCCTTCAAGTTCACAGACACATAACATAAATAAATAAATAAATAAATAAATGAATGAATAAATAAATAAGTAAATAAATAAATAAATAGGAGAAGCCTTCTTAAAGTGCCTGAGAAAGTCCACAGCACCAGGCAATTGGCCATCATGAAATGCAAAGTATAGGAGAAGGAAGAGGCTACAGTTGTACATGAAAGCTGCTCTGCCAATGAAAAATAAATACATTATTTCATCTAGAAAATAATTATTTCTTGCATGTCCTTAGTATTAAGTAAGTCATTCTCCTAAGGAAGTAGATGGCTGCCCAGATAATTGATAAGCCTAGCTTGAGTAACTATTAATTATGGAGATAATGATATTCAATGTACTAACCTTTGGAAGAGATCAAAATATATTATCTCCACACAGGGCCAGAAATAATTTTTATTCTTTAGACCCATAGGAAATAGCTGTCTTTTTCTGTGCAACAATAGATTCATCATATCCATACCCATTGGCAACTAAACTTGCCCTTTAAAATTTAGTACTAAAGATCAGATTCTAAAGCTGTTCAGTAGAAAGGATTAATGTCTGGATTGGAGGTTTGGCCACACAAATTGTATATATATATATATATATATATATATATATATATATATATATATAT
>JANHMN010000009.1:14097994-14125650 GCA_030674055.1 Rhabdomys pumilio
TATATATATATATATATATATATATATATATATATATATATATATATACATACATATATATATATACACACACACATATATATATATGTAAATATATATATATATATTCTTCTCATGGTAAGAATACTTATTTAAGAAAACATAGACAACCACACCTCTCTTCCTGCAATGTTATTATTTTGCTGACACAGAACAAAGGATATTTCAATCTTTGTTCAAGGACAAAAATAGTGTGGTTGACTTTGGGAGTACTTATCTCTACATCTCCATAACTAGTTTTCTGTCCTGCTGGTCTTCATTGAGAGATGGAAAAACTTCAAAGCTTTTAAGTACATTGATCACTGAACAAAATTTTAATAAAAACACTGTATTTAAGAGTCTGCCAGTAAATGTTTCCATACTTACCAGAGAATCAGTTACATCAGGATCAACAGTGTGGTGGCCCATGCTTGTATAATGGTGGGCATGGAGAGACAGAGCAACACTTGGAGTTTTGTTGTTCAGCTAGCATAGCCTACTCGTTTTTAGAAAATACTGAAGGAAAAGAAAGTTATCTACATTAAATATACTTTCATGGGATAGAGAAAGAATATTTCTAGCTTATTTTATGATATTAAAATTTTGGCTAGAAAAGTATTTCAAGGGCATTATAAATGAGATACATTATTAGTTGTATACATGGGGATAAACAAAATCTCTCTGTAAAAATTTTCAGACATTTGAGTAACACTTTAAAGACAAAATAATGACTGAGTTTTATTTTTTGAAGGGGTTTGAATTTAGGCTAATGTTTGAAAATCAATTGTTTGTAATTTAATACATCAACAGAAGGAAGCATACAATCACTTCAATGCATACAACAAAGTATGAAATAAAAGAGGAAACTCATTCATAATAAATTTTCTTACAGTGACAAGGGGAAAATGTTCTTCTTTAAAGCACAAAGAGCATCAATTAGAAGGAGAAATACTTACCCATATACTTAACCATAATACTTAACAATTAGAAGGAGAAATGCTTAACCATATACATAACCAAATACTTAACCATACTTAACCATGAAGTATGAGAGCTTTTATCTAGTTTGGGAGGAATATTATTTTTCTAAATTGTCAAAGAAGACCAACAAAAAATGAAAGCATTATTGCATTGTACTTGAGACAATTGGATGAATTAACTATATATAAAATCATAATTTATACAGGAAAGTAGTAATTTATACATGCCTATGTGAACAAGAAATTACTGTGATAGTCATGAAAAGTTCAAATGAGTTCGACAAAGCACAGCAATGAGAGCATTCAACTATAGAAAATGAAGATTAGACCACTGACCACAGAGCAATGTTTGAAGTGAATTTCTGGGACATAGGTAGTATATTCTTTTAAAATGATAAATTTAAGAGATACAATATTTAGAAATTACAGTCTGGAGTCTATGTGAGACATCTTTGTTTCAAAGCCACTTTCTAACCAGAAATAAATAAATAAATAAAAGCAATAAAGCAAGCAAAATACTTCACGATATCTATAAAATGTAAAACAGAAACTTCAACTCTCCAAATCACAGACCAAACTGATTGTTGTATGAGCAGAAAAAGTGAATAGTACATGACAGGAACATGCAGACATGCTTAAGTAAATATGTTGCTGATTTGTGCCTGCTGACACACAGAATGTGAGCATTAGTGGTGATGAGAACAGGAAGAAGAAAGCTTGCCTATGGCAGGCCCTATTTTAGTCTCAAAGGTTGTATGTTATGTAACCAGTTTTCAAATCCTGGATGTTAGCTTTTGTGGTGGTTTAAATATTCTTGGCCAATGGGAAAGGGCATCATTAAGAGGTTTGGACTTGATGGAACATTGTGGGCTTGTTGGTGGGATTATCTCACTGTGTGAGCAGGCTTCGTGGGCTCCTAATGCTCAAGTTTCACACAGTGTGGAAGAAAGAGACTTATCTTCCTGGCTGCCTTTAGATTAAGATCTAGGAGTCTCAGCTCATTCTAAGAAAAACATTTTTGCCTGGAAGGTTCCTCCATGATGAGATCAGATGAACATTTGAAATTGTAAAGCAGACCCAATAAAATGTTTTTTTGTTTTGTTTTGTTTTTTTAATAGTTGACTTCATCATGGTTTCTCTTCTCAGTAATAAATACCCTAACTAAGAGAGCAGTTGATATTAGGGGTTGTGCCATTGTTGTGATAGACCTAACCATGTTTTTGTTTGGAGGAATCTAGACTTTGGAAGCCATAGAAAGTTTCAAGTAGTACTTAAAGGTCATCCTATAAGATATATGAAAGACATTGGTGTTTAGGATGATTTCAAGTGCACAGCCCCATGAAACATGGGAACCCAGCATCCTTAGCCAAGTGACACTAGCTTTAGAGTCAAGAATAAAATTTATGAGGATAATAGATACTGATTAGCTTGACATTAGAAATTAACTGTGATTAATAAGAGACCAAAACCCTTGAGGTGAAATGTAATTGAAAGTGTTTTTTTTTTTTTTGAGAGCACAAAGTAGCTGTGTTCCATAAATAGTCATCATGCTGTCAGCTGGACTTGATATTATATAAGCATCTACTAGGTAGTACTTGTAAAGGCATGAAGGGGTCATTAGAGAAGTGATGCTTGTCACTGTCAGAAGACAGGGAAGGACATTGGCAAGGCTGCAGCCTCAGTTGTAGTTGATGGCTCAGAACTTATTGAGTCATACAAGTAAGTTAAGGCTTGGCATCATAATGAGTGCCTATGAGCTGCTATTGGTGAAAAAAATATGTAATGGAAGACCACAGATTATTGGAGTGGCCAGAACACTGGGATGACCAAGAACAGCAGCAGCACTGGAGTATAGTGTACTAGGTCTACAGTGCTACATAGTGAACAGCTGATGAAATGACTCGAGGTTTTGAAGAAGCATAGAATATAATGTGTATATCACAGACATTGAAACAAGAAGCTGTAAACATCCTTTGGAGACACCAAAATGTTAGAGATGTCAAAGCCATGGGATATCTGTTGAGGAAAGTTGCTAACTTGGAGTTTAAGTAGCTCAAGAACTAGTCCCTTTTCATCCTTGTTGTTCCAGTCAACAAGGATGAAAAGAGTTGGAAATATGAAGACCACATTGATATTGGAAATAGAAACACCTAGATTGGGGGTTGCCTAGCTGGTTTTTGGTCTTTCTTTGGTCCAGTATTTCCTCTCTATGATGTTTTGGAACAATAAGGAACAACAATACATACATATATACATATATATATGTGTGTGTGTGTGTGTGTGTGTATGTGTGTATGTGTATACACATATTTATATTATAATATATAATATAATTTATAATATGTAATATTATATTATAATATAATATATTATATCTCTATGATGTTTTGGAACAATTACATATATCATATATTATAATATAATTAATATATTATATAATATTATATATATATATATATATATATATATATATATACACATATATATATATTGTCTCAAAACATCATAGAGAGAGGAAACACTGGACCAAAGAAAGACCAAAAACCAGATCCTCTACCAATGGTATATTGTACGTATGTGAGGAATAAAAGTATTCCCAGGACAAAAATGGCTAGCATGATCAAGCTATATATTCCATTCTTGAAGCTTGGCCAAAATAGAAATACTGATCTCAGGGTAATTTTATCAGCAGTATCTGTTGCATCAATGCTCAGCAGACCAGCATTCTTTAAATCTATTAGCTCATGGCTTGAACCTGAAAATGGACACCCAGACAGAGTTATTAAATTAACAGGCTGGCAAGCCAAGGACAGGTAAGATTCTGCTCAGAGTCTTACCAACCTAATTCAGAAGTGCAATACTTTTGACAATACATATCCCATGACAGGTAATGAAGGCATTCTTGGCCAAACAATCTAAGACAGACTCAGTCTTGTTTATGAAATAAAAAAGAGGAAGAGATGGAGAGTTTTTGGGGCTGCTTTTCAAGTATCTGACATGGAAAGTATATGGCCAAAGAAAGGAAATGTCCTGCAGCAATCTAACATTAATCTAGAACTAAGAAGTAATTTCAGGAAGGAATCTTAATCTTAGGCTAGAACAAAGAAGAAATTTTAGACTCTGAATTTTAGGCTAGAACAAGGAAGTAGGCTTCAGACATGAAAATGACTTTGAGCTAGGACAGGGAATTTGGCTCAGATATTTTAGTCATCCTGATAAGGACTTAAAAGCAGTGATCATGGGAGTGTTCACAGAATTTGTTTTTATTGCCCTACTTATTCTTTGACTATTTGTGTTTATTGTTTTGCTTGTTCTTTGACTATTTGCCTTTATTGTATTGCTAGTTCCTTGACCAAGAACTGACCTTAATTCTTCCGTGTAATTAAAATGGTATAAAAGCAAAACAGAAGAGGGGGGATGAGATAAGTGGTTTCTCGGGAGGAGAAATGAGGAAAGGGATTGCATGTGTCATATAAATAAGTAAAATATCCAATAAAAATAAAGAATTGAATCACTCTAAAACCTCCAATGGGGGCGCTGTGCTCAGTCTGATGTTAACCAGCCAGAATACCCAGAGCTTCTGGAGAGTGGACCACTAACCAAAGAGTACACATGAAGTGACCCGTTGCTCTGGCCACATATGTGGCAAAGGATGACCTTACTGAATATAATTGGGAGAAGTGGCCCTTGAGAGTGAGGGTGTTCAATAACCCTGTGTATGTGAATGCAAAAGTAGAAAGATAGGAGTTGGTGGATGAACACTCTCATAGTAGTAGGGGAGGGGTGGTTGAATAGGGGCTTCTGGGGCAGGGGGAGACCTGAAATGAAGTTTTGAAACATAAATAAAGAAAATATCCAATAAAAGAAAAAAATAATTGAATCACATGAAACAGTCAAAAGAGCTGCTCTTGGTCATTGCAATCACTAAAAGAACGGTTTGAAAGACTTGCTAACTTAGAAATCAAAGAAATTTCTAATAATTTTAATTTCTTTCTGTATAAAAGGAGAAATTCTTAAATGAATTCTATAATTTTCAGGTAGCTTATAAAATAGAAATATTCTGCAATTAATAGTTGTTTAAAACTACTATCAAATGCATTACTGAGGATTCGGAGTATGTAAAGAGTTTTCTATGCAAGGCCAATGAAGTTCACATTCCAGCAGACATGTAAAAGAGAACAAAAAAGAGACAGGGTATGGCAATTCTATTACTCCTGTGCTGGTTGGTGGAGAATGGTGGATTTTTAGCCTTTTTTTGTTACCTAATGTGGCTACATACATGCATAATACCATATGCATCAAGAAAAATAACAGGAAAAAATAATTGTCTATCTTTAATATCTCTCAAAATCAATGGACTCAATTCTCCAGTTAAAATATGCAAGCTAATATAATATATCCAGCATGTTGATGCATACAAGAAACACACATCAGGAACAAAGACAGACACTACTTTAGAGCTAAATGGAAAAAAGTTTTTTAAGCAAATGGACCCAAGAAACAAACTGAAGTAGCCATTGTAGTATCCAATAAAATAGACTTTCAAACAAATGTTACAAAGAGATGTGGAAAGACACTTCACACTCATCAATGAACAAATATCCACCAAGAAAAAGTCTTAATTCTGAATATTTATGCCCCAAATACAAGGGAACCCACATTCATAAAAGAAGATTTACAAACGCTTAAAGTACACATTGAACCTAACACGTTCATTGTGAGAATATTCAACATCATTTATTGAAACAAAAACTAAAGAGAGAAACAGTGTCACTAAAAGAATTTAGAAACAAAAAGGATTTAACAGATATCTACAGAACATCTCATGCCAAGCAATAGAATACACATTTTTCTCAGCACCTTATGAAACCTTATTTAAAATTGATCATATAATCACAAACAAAAGAAGCCTCAACAAATATGAGAAGATTGGAATGATTCCATGAACTCTATAGGATTACCACAGAATAAGGCTAGACTTCAAAAACAACAAAAACAAAAGAAAGTCCACATACTCATGGAAATTCAACAACTTTCTGCTCAATGATAACTTGGTCAAGAAAGAAATAAAGGAAGATAAAAATAGAATTATAGAATTAAATGAAAATGAAGATACATCATACTCAAACGTATGGGACACAATGAAAGCAGTGTTAAGAGGAAATTTCTTACCAATAAGTGCCTTTATCAAGAAATTGGAGAAATCTTATGTAAGCTACTTAACAGCACACCTGAAAGCTTTAGAACAGAAAGAAGTAAATACACCCAAAAAAAAGTAGACTGCAGGAATTAGTGAAACTCAGGGCTAAAATCAAACAGAATCAACCACACCAAGAGCTGGTTCTCTAAGAAAATCAACAGGATAGATAAACCCTTAACCAAACTAACTAATGGGCAAAGAGACAGTATTCATATTAACAAAAATCAGAAAGTAAAAGGGAGATATATCAGAAATGAGGAAATTTAAAAAAATATCAGAACCTACTACAAAAGCCTATACTCAGAAAACTGGAACATCTAGAGTAAATGAAAATTTTTCTAGACATATACCAGTTACAAAAGTTAAATAAGTACCAGGTAAACTTTATAAACAATACATAACCCTCATGGAAATAAAAGAAATCATTCAAAAGATTTCAACCAAGAAATGTCCATGGCCAGATGGTTTTAGTACAGACTTCTATCAAACATTTAAAGAAGAACTAATACCTATATGCCATGAACAATTCCACAAAATAGGAATAGAACAATTTCACTTAATTTATTCTAGGAAGCCACAGTTACAATGATACTTAAACCACACAAAGATTCAACAAAGAAAGAGAACTTTAGACAAATTTCACTTATGGATATTGATACAAACATACTCGGAAAAATTCTCACAAAGCTTATTTAATAACATGTCAAAATCAGCATTCACCATGATCAAATAGACTTCAACCCAGGGATGTAGAGATGGTTCAATATACAAAAATCCAATAAGTCAATATATTATATAAGCAAACACAAGGAGAAAAACCACAAGATGTCATCAGTTGCTAAAAAAAAAAAAAAGACTTTGACAAAATACAGCACACTTTTATGTTAAAAGTCTTGGAGAGATCAGAAATTCATGGCACATACTTATACATAATAAAAACAATATGTAGTAAACCAACAACCAGTATCACATTGAATAGAGAAAAACTAGAATCACTCCCACTAAATTCTGAGACAAGTCATGGTTGCCCACTCTATCTATTCAATATAGTACTTAAATTACTAGTTGGAACAATTAGACAATTAAAAAAAAAAGGATACAAATTAAAAAAGGAGAAGTCAAATTATCACTATTTAAATATGATATGATAGTTTATAGAAGCAATCTCGAAAGTTGCATCAGAAAACTACTATAGCTGATAACTTTAGCAAAGTGGCAGGACATAAATTAGACTTTCATATATATATATATATATATATATATATATATATATATATATATATATATATATATATAATTGGATATTTTACTTACATTTCAGATGCCAATCCCTTTCCCCATTTCCCTTCCCCAGAAAACTAATATCCCGTGCCTCCCCCCTTTTCCATTTGGCTTTTATACAATTTTTTAAATGTTAATCAAGGGCTTTGTATGTATGGTAATGCTCAATCAGAAGTGTAACCTAATACCCAACCTATCTATGTAAACTATCTTTGACTAGTGGAGACTTGTGAACTTCTGCCTTCATGCCCCCTCTCTATTTCTCTCTCTTTTTCTCTCTCATTACCGAGCTTCTCATCTACTTCATCTTCTCCTCTCCTTACTCCATCTTTTTCTCTCAGTGCTCCTTTCCCCTTAGCTCCTCCTACATATTACCCTTCCTGTTAAAATAAAGCTTTTCTCTCAGAATACAATTAGAGCATAATTATTTCTATTTGTACCAGTGAGGTACAAGATAGTCTTAATACCCAGTCCATCCTTTTGTTGACTAGCCAGAACCTCTGTATTCTCTCTTGACAGGAACACTTAGTTTTGAACCTGGCTTTTTCTTGGCTTTAGAATGAATGTCAGCTGAGAACCCTCCACTCAGATCTTTTATCTCAAGGTAAATAGCCTGGATTGGCTATGAGTCTATAGGTCTTCAATGCCGTCAGAAATCCAGAATTACTAAACTAACTGAATTTATGGGAAGCAATAAGCATAGCTTCTAAAACTTAGCCAATTTATAGAGACCGCTTAACACCTGGACAACCCCTGTACTACCAAACGTTGGAGCATCAAATCTTCAGCCTTCTGGCCCAAACTCATCTGACAGACTTTAGTGCTGCAGAATTATTAAGGGCTGGTTACTCTGTCTAGGCAGATATAATCAGTCGACTATTCTGCAAGTATGTCCTTTTCTGTAGATGGAGAGAGGCAATTCTTGCCTGGTGGCTGTCTCACCACAACTGGAGTAACTCCAATGATGCTCAATTTTTTCTTATAATCTAAGACAGGAAGCTGTCAGGAGCAGACAGGTCTCTAATCAAAATGAACATTAATATAGAAATATTTGTGACATCAATTATATGGATTTCTGACATTTTGAAATCCAACTATCCATATAAGGTAACCTGGACTGTTGTCTGTTATCTCCTCTCAGCTATTTCTAAATGAAATATAGAAAACACCCTAACAATAAACTCAAAGTCATGAATTTGCTGTAGTCCCTTAACTCACAGGCTAATCATCCCAAGTCAGTTAAAATATTAAAGAAGGACTGGGTCTAAGTCTTGTATTTCTAAATGTGTATTACAGGCACAATACCCATGAGAGTATCTATATTCATTTCACTTTCATATCGATAAGAATCTTATACCAATGAAAACCTTATATTTGAAATCCAAGTGAATTTTGTACCATTTAAAAAATTATAACTTCATCTTGATACTAAATTATACAGATTTCTACCAATAGGTCATGGCTATGCCATAAATCCTAGCTAATCCTCCCTGTTCCAACAAAATCACTGCTGTTCCCCAGAGAGACAGCACCATATTAACCACTTTATTCCCGAGCCTGGGGAATAGGGGCGCTGACTGTTCTTTAACTTCTTCGAGCTGATTATGACCATCGAGACATCAGAAGAGGAGTGGAGGGAAGAGCAAATTGATAAGCCTCCGACTCTGTGTCCCACTGCATCCAGATGGAACTCCCAGACACAGGAGGTTTGAATATGTCCGCTCGTTTGGCTTGATGAGTAGATACACCAAGGCTGTGCATTCTGCAATATACAACTCTCTGGACAAGTTTTAGTATCAGGGAAAAAAAAATTTTTTTTTCCTAGAGGGCTGACATTTTTTTTTTTTAAAGATGTTGGTTCTAACATCTTTTTCCCCCTTTTATGTAGTTGGTTATAATATTTACATTTCAATTCTTATCTTCTTATCCGATTTCCCCCACCACCCAGGAACCCCTTATCCCATCCCCCCTCCTTATATCCCTTCTATGAGGCTGTGCCCGCACCCACCCCCACCCCCACTACCCCCTCCTCACCCTCACACTCCCCCCCTCTTCTGTGTTGGTTTTTCATGGGACCAAGAATCTCCTCTCCCACCCATGCCCAACAAGGCTGTCCTCCCCTACATACACCATTAGAGTCAAAGGTCCCTCCCTATTTACTCCCCGGCTGGTGGTTCAGACCCTGGGAGGCTCTGGATTGTTGGGTATTGTTGCTTTCCTCTTGGAGTCACAAACACTTTATGCTCCCTCAGTCTTCTAAGTTCTCCCTTGGGAAACCCTTGATCATATCAGTGGTTAGCTGTGCGCATCGTCCTCTGAATGTGTCAGTCTCTGGTAGATCTCTAAGGAGACAGCTTTAATATGTTCTTGACAGCATGCATTTCCAGTCATCTACATCAACGTCTAGCTTGGTGACAGTACATGTGATGGATGTCCAGGTGGAATGGTCTCCTGATGGCTCCTCCTTCAGTTTCTGTCCCATGTTTTGTTTCCATAATTGTTCCCTTGAGTATTTTTGTTACTGATTCTAAGAACTGAGGCATCCCCGCTTGGTCTTTCTTCTTCATGAGCTTCACATGGTCTTTGGGTTGAGTTTTCGCTATTCTAAGTTTTTGGGCTAACATCCACTTAACAGTGAGTAAATACCATGTGTGTTCTTTTGTGATTGGGTTAACTCACTCAGGATGATAATCTCTAGATCCATCCATTTAACTATAAATTTCTTGAATTCATTATTTTTAATAGCTGAGTAATACTCCATTGTGTAGATATACCACATTTTTTGTATCCATTCCTCTGTTGATGGACATCTTGGTTTTTTCCAGCTTCTGGCTATTATAAATAAGGTTGCTATGAACAGAGTGGAGCATATGTCCTTATTATATGTTGGAGCATGTTCTGCGTATATGCCCAGGAGTGGTACAGCTGGATCCTCAGGTAATGCTATGTCCAGTTTTCTGAGGAACCGCCAGACTGATTTCCAGAGTGGTTGTACCAGTTTGCAATCCCACCAACAATGGAGGAGTGTTCCTCTTTCTCTGCTTCCTCGCCAGCATCTACTATCACCTGAGTTTTTTATCTTAGCCATTCTGACTGGTATGAGATGGTATCTCAGGGTTGTTTTGATTTGCATTTCCCTGATGAGTAAGGATGTTGAGCATTTCTTAGGGTGCTTCTCAGCTATTCGAATTTCCTCTGTTGAGAATTCTTTGTTTATCTCTGTTCTCCATTTTTAATAGGGTTATATGGTTTTCTGAAGTATAATTTCTTGAGTTCTTTGTAAATCTTGGATATTAGCCCTCTATCAGATGTGGGATTGCTTAAGATCTTTTCCCACTCTGTTGGTTGCCGTTTTGTCTTATTGACAATGTCCTTTGCCTTACAGAAGCTTTGCAATTTTATGAGGTCCCATTTGTCAATTCTTGATCTTAGAGCATAAGCCATTGATGTTCTCTTCAGAAACTTTTCCCTTGTGCCTAGGTATTCGTGAGTCTTCCCAACCTTCTCTTCTATTAGTTTCAGTGTATCTGGTTTTAAGTGAAGGTCTTTTATCCACTTGGATTTGAGCTTTGTACAAGGAGATAAGCATGGATCGATTTGCATTTTTCTACATGTTGACCTCCAGTGGAAACAGCAACACTTGTTAAAAATGGTGTCCTCTTTCCACTGGATAGTTTTAGCTCCTTTGTCAAAGATCAAGTGACCATAGTTATGTGGGCTCGTTTCTGGGTCTTCAATTCTATTCCATTGATCTTCCTGCCTGTATCTGTACCAATACCATGCAGTTTTTATTACTATTGCCCTGTAGTACAGTTTGAGGTCAGGGATAGTGATTCCCCCCGAAGTTCTTTCGTGGTTGAGAATAGTTCTCGCTATTCTGGGTTTTTTGTTGTTCCAAATAAATTTGCAAATTGCTCTTTCTATCTCTGTGAAGAATTGATTTGGAGTTTTGATGGGGATATCATTGAATCTATAGATTGCTTTTGGCAAGGTGGCCATTTTAACTAAATTAATCCTGCCAATCCATGAGCATGGGAGATCTTTCCATCTTCTGAGGTCTTCTTCTACTTCTTTCTTCAGAGACTTTAAATTCTTGTCATACAGATCTTTTGCTTGCTTGGTTAGGTTCACTACAAGATATTATATATTGTTTGTGACTATTGCGAAGGGTGTCATTTCCCTAATTTCTTTCTCAGCCTGTTTATCATTTGAGTATAGGAAGGCTACTGATTTATTTGAATGATTTTATATCCAGCTACTTTACTGAAGTTGTTTATCAGGTTTAGGAGTTCTCTGATGGAAATTTTTGGGTTACTTAAGTATACTATCATATCATCTGCAAATAGAAAAATTTTGACTTCTTCTTTTCCTATTTGTATCCCTTTGACTTCCTTTTGTTGTCTAATCGCTCTAGCTAGAACTTCCAGTACTATATTGAATAGGTAGGGTGAGAGTGGACAGCCTTGTCTAGTCCCTGATCTTAGTGGGATTGATTCATGTTTCTCTCCATTTAGTTTGATGTTGGCTACTGGATTGCTGTATATTGCTTTTACTATGTTTAGGTATGGACCTTGAATTCCTGCTCTTTCCAGGACTTTTAACATGAAGGGATGTTGAATTTTGTCAAATGTTTTCTCAGCATCCAGTGAGATGATCATGTGATTTTTTCTTTGAGTTTATTTATGTAGTTGATTACATTGATGGTTTTTCGAATACTGAACCAACCCTGCATTCCTAGGATAAAGCCTACTTGATCATGATGGATGATTGCTTTGATGTGTTTTTGGATTCGGTTTGCGAGAATTTTATTGATTATTTTTGCATCAATATTCATAAGAGAGATTGGTCTGTAGTTCTCTTTCTTTGTTGGGTCTTTGTTAGGCTTTGGTATGAGCATAATTGTAGCTTTGTAGAACGAATTGGGTATTGTTCCTTCTGTTTCTATTCTGTGGAATAGTTTGAAGAGAATTGGTATTAGGTCTTCCTGGAAGGTCTGGTAGAATTCTACACTAAATCCATCTGGCCCCAGACTTTTTTTGGTGGGGAGATTTTTGATGACTGCTTCTATTTCTTTAGGGGTTATAGGGCTGTTTATATGGTTTATCTGATACTTGTTTAACTTTGGTACCTGGTATCCATCTAGAAAGCTGTCCATTTCATCCAGATTTTCCAATTTTATTGAGTATAGGCCTTTGTAGTAGGATCTAACAATTTTTTTTAATTTCCTCTGTTTCTGTTGTTATGTCTCCCTTTTCAGTTCTAATTATATTGATTTGAGTGCTGTCTCTGTGCCCTTTGCTTAGTCTGGTTAAGGGTTTGTCTATCTTGTTGATTTTCTCAAAGAACCAGCTCCTGGTTTTGTTGATCTTTTGTATAGTTTTTTTTGGTTGATTTCAGCACTGAGTTTGATTATTTCCTGCCATCTACTCCTCTTGGGTATCTTAGCTTCTTTTTGTTCTAACCCTTTCAGGTATGCTCTCAACTTGTTAATGTATGCTCTTTTCATTTTCATTTTGTGGGCACTTAGAGCTATAATTTTTCCTCTCAGTACTGCTTTCATGGAGTCCCATTAATTTTGATATGAAATGTCCTCACTTTCATTTAAAACTAAAAAGTCTTTAATTTCTTTCTTTATTTCTTCCTTGACCAAGTTATCATTGAGTAGTGCATTGTTCAGTTTCCCTGTGTATGTGGGCTTTCTGTCGTTTTTGTCCATGTCAAAGTCGAGTCTTAGTCCATGGTGGTCTGATAGGGTACAAGGGAGTATTTCAATCTTTTTGTATCTGTTGAGGCCTGTTTTGTGACCAATTATATGGTCTATTTTGGAGAAGGTACCATGAGGTGCTGAGAAAAAGGTATATTCTCTTTTGTTTTAGGATGAAATGTTCTAAAGATGTCAGTTAAGTCCAATTGGTTCATAACTTCTGTTAATTTCATTGTGTCTCGATTTAGTTTCTGTTTCCATGATCTGTCCATAGCTGAGAGTGGGGTGTTGAAATTTCCCACTATTATTGTGTGGGGTGTAATATATGCTTTAAATTTTACTAAAGTTTCTTTTATGTATGTGGGTGCCCTTGCGTTTGGAGCATAGATGTTCAGAATGGCAAGTTCCTCTTGCTACACTTTCCTTTGATGAATATGAAGTGTCCTTCTTTATCTTTTTTGATTACTATTGGTTGAAAATTAATTTTATTTGATATTAGAATGGCTACTCCAGCTTGTTTCTTGGGACCATTTGCTTGTAAGTTTGTATTCCATCCTTTTACTCTGAGGTAGTGTTTGTCTTTTTCACAGAAGTGCATTTCCTGTATGCAGCAAAATTCTGGGTTGTGTTTATGTATCCAGTCTGATAGTCTATGTCTTTTTATTGGAGAGTTGAGTCCATTGATATTAAGAGATATTAAGGAATAATGAATGTTTTTTCCTGTTATTTTTGTTATTATTGGCGTTGGAGTTATGTTTGTGTAGGGGTCTTCTTTTAGTGTTGTTGGTAGATTACTTTCTTGCTTTTTCTAGGTTGTAGTTTCTCTCCATTTGTTGGAGTTTTCCCCCAATTATCCTTTGAAGTGCTGGATTTGTGTTAAGATATTGTGCAAATTTGATTTTATCATGGAATATTTTGATTTCTCCATCAATATTAATTGAAAGTTTTGTTGGGTATAGTAGTCTGGGATGGCATTTGTGTTCTCTTAGGGTCTGTATGATATCCATCCAGGATCTTCTGGCTTTTATAGTCTCTGGTGAGAAGTCTGGTGTAATTCTTATAGGTCATTCTTTATATGATACTTTACCTTTTTCCCTTACTGCTTTTAGTATTTTTTCTTTTTTTTTTTTGTACATTTGATGTTTTGATTATCATGTGACGGGAAGTATTTCTCTTCTGGTCTAAAGTATTTGGAGTTCTGTAGGCTTCTTGTATATTTATGGACATCTCTTTCTGTAGGTTAGGAAAGTTTTCCTCTATAATTTTGTTGAAGATATTTACTGGCCCTTTAAGTTGGGAGTCTTCCCCCTCATCTATACCTATTATCCTTAGGTTTGGCCTTCTCATTTTGTCCTGGATCTCCTGTATGTTTTGGGTTAGTAGCTTTTTGCATTTTGCATTTTCTTTGAGAGTTGTGTCAATGTATTCCATGGTATCTTCTGCACATGAGATTCTCTCTTCTATCTCTTGTATTCTGTTGGTGATACTTGTGTCTATGACTCCTGATCCTTTTTTTTTTTTAGGTTTTCTATCTCCAGAGTAGTCTCCTTTTGTGATTTCTTTGTTGTTTCTACTTCCGTTTTTAAATTTTGGGAGGTTTTATTTGATTCCTTCTGCTGTTTGGTTATTTTTTCTTCCAATTCCCTAAGGGATTTTTGTGTTTCCTCTTTAAGGGCTTCTATCTGTCTGCTTGTGTTCTCCTTAATTTCTTTGAGAGTGTTATTTATGTCCTTCTTAAAGTCCTATAGCATCATCATGAGAAGAGATTTTAATTCTGAATCCTGCTTTTCTGGTGTGATGGGGTGTTCAGGGCTTGCTATAATGGGGGAACTGGGTTCTGATGTTTCCATGTAACTTTGGATTCTGTTGCTTAAGTTCTTGCGTTTGCCTTTTGCCATTTGGTTAACACTAGTGCTCCCTGTACTTTATGTCTCTGATTGAGGCCTCTCTTTCTAATTATCTTGCTTGTTTCTGGTCTCCTTGGGGTCCCAATGTCTCTGTGATCTTCTCTAGCTGCTCTGACTATGATGATAGCTCTAAGATAACTCAGAATATGGTGTCTCCTAGGTAGCAGTCCAGCTAGGTGTCCACTGTTCTGGGTGTAATGTCTCTTCTAGGATGAGTCAGGGTAATGTGTCCACTACTCTGAGTGCCTTGGCTCCTCTATTATGTCTCGTGATAAGTTGTCTGTCGCTCTGAGTTACTTTGGTTGTCTGCCACTCTGGGTTCAGTGGATCATCTACTCCTCTGGGTTCCTTGCACCCTCTAGGGTGGGTCAGGAGGGATCCTGTGTCCCTACTGCTCTGGGTTCCTTGCACCCTCTAGGGTGGGTCAGGAGGGATCCGGTGTCCCTACTGCTCTGGGTTCCTTGTACCCTCTGGTGGGTGTCTGCTTCAGGCCTCTGATCCGGGAAAGATGTGGAAGGGGTGTGCTATTCCACAGGGGCGGGCTTTGGGGTTCTGCTGAAATCTGAGCACTCCCTGCACTCAGCTCTGGGCCTAGGGCAATGAGCAGGTATTCTTACCTACTACTCTGGGTTCCTTGTACCCTCAAGGATGGGTCAGGAGGAATCCGGTGCCCCTAGAAGCAGACCAGGAGGGTGTCTGCTTCAGGCCTCCTAGACTTTCTCCATATAAATGAAAAGCTGGTAGAGAAAAAAGTTAGAGAAGTAATACCTTGCACAATAGTCACAAATAGTATAAAATATCTTGGTGCAACTATTACCAAGCAAGTATAAGAGGTATAGGACAACAACTTCAAGTCCCTGAGAAAAGATATGGAAGAGGATCTCACAAGATGGAAGGATCTCCCATGCTTATGAATTGCTATAAATATCATAACAAAAATTACCAAAAGCAATCTACAGATTCAAAGCAATCCTCAAGGTCAACACGAATACTTAACAGACATTTGAAAGGTAATCTTCAACTTCACCTGGAAAAACAAAACAGAATAGCCAAAACAACTCAAAAAAAAAAAATCTGGAAGAATCCCCATCCCTGACTTCTAGCTGTACTACAAAACTACAAAGCAATAGTGGTTAAAATTGCATGGTATTTGTATAGAGACAGATGGACCAATGAAAGAGAAGTGCAAACCCAGAAGTAAACTCATAAATGTATAGACATTTGATCTTTGACTAATAAGCCAATAAGATACAGTGTGTGTGTGTGTGTGTGTGTGTGTGTGTGTGTGTGTGTAGGAACCATCTTCAAGAGATTTCACTGTTGTAACTGGTGGTCTGTATGTAGGAGAAAGAAACAAGATCCAAATTTATCACCTTGTACAAAGCTCAAGTCCAAATGTATCAAAGACCTCAACATATAACCAGATACATTGAATCTAATAAAAGAGAAAGTAGGAAAGAGCCTCAAACCCATAGGTACAGGGGAAATTTTTCTGATCAGAACACAAATGGTTCAGAATCTAAGATCTATAACTAATTAATGAGACTTCATGAAAGTGAAATGCTTCTGAAAGGCAAAAGACACCATGTATAGGACAAAGGGGAAACCTATAGATTGGATAAATTTTTCTCTAATCCTACATCTGAGAGATAGCTAATATTCAAAATATATAATTAACTCAAAAAGTTAGATCAAAAACTAAAGTGATAGCATACGCTGTCAAGAATGTAGAGAAAGAGAAACACTCTTTCATTGAAGGTGGGATTGCAAACCGGTATAACCACTCTAGAAACTAATCTAGTTGTACAAACAATAGTAGAAAGAAATCTTCAACACAAGAGGGGAAAGTATACCCAAGAAATCACAAGAAATTAATATTCCCACAGAATAACCAACGTAAGAGAATCAATCACAGACACATCACACACACACACACACACACACACACTACTATTAGGAACTAACAATCACTGATCATTGATATCTCTAAACTATAATGGCTACAATTAACTGATAAAAAGATGTAAGCTACCAGAATGGACAGATAAACAGGATCCATTATTCTGCTGCATACAAGAAACATACCTAAGCAGTAAAAGAAAAAATTATCTCAGAGTAGATGGATGGAGACTTCATATTCATCAAAGGAAAAAATTCTCATGAACTGCATACAAGAACAATTCTAAAACATCATTGACATGATCAATTAGATTTCATCCCATGGATGCACAAGTGGTTCAATATATGCAAATCTATCAATCTACTATATAAACAAATTGAAAGAAAAATCACATGATCATCTAATTAGGTGCTGAAAAATCATTGCAAAAAATCCAACACCTCTTCAAGTAAAAAGTCTTGGAGAGATAATTGATTTAAGACTTATATTTAAACATAATAAAAGAAATATACAGCAAGCCAATATTCAATGGAGAGAAACTTTACAGCAATCTTATAAAAATCAGGAACAAGGCAAGACTACCCACTGCCTCCCTATCTATTCAAGATAGTACTAACTAGAAAAAAAAAGGAGATACAAAGCATAAAAACTCAAGAAATTAGACTCCAGAAAACCAAATAACCCTATTAAAAAAATGGGGAACAGAGCTAAACAAAGAATTCTCACCTGAGGAAATTCGAAAGGCCAAGAAGCACCTTAAGAAATGCTCAACATTCTTAGTCATCAGGGAATTGCAAATCAAAACAACCCTGAGATAGCACCTCACACCAGTCAGAATGACTAAGATAAAACATTCAAGTGATGGTAGATGCTGGTAAGGATGTGGAGAAAGAGGAACACTTCTCCATTGTTGGTGGAAATGCAAGCTGGTACAATCACTCTGGAAATCAGTCTGGTGCTTCCTCAGAAAATTGGACATAGCACTTCCTGAGGACCCAGCTATACCACTCCTGGGCATATACCCAGAAGATGCCCCAACATATAACAAGGACATATGCTTCACTATGCTTTGTTCATAGCAGCCTTATTTATAATAGCCAGGAGCTGGAAAGAACCCAGATGTACTTCAACAGAGGAATGGATACAAAAAATGTGGTACATTTACACAATGGAGTACTACTCAGCTATTAAAAATAATGAGTTCGAGAAATTCTTAGGTAAATGGATGGAACTAGAAATTATCATCCTGAGTGAGGTAAACAAATCACAAAAGAACACACATGATATTTACTCACTGATATATAGATATTAGCCCAAAACCTTGAAATAGCGAAGAATCAACTAACAGACCACATGAAACTCATGAAGAAGGAAGACCAATTGTGGATGTCTCTGTTCTACTTAAAGAAGGAGTGACAGAATGTTCAAGGGAGCAAATATGGCAATAAAGTGTGGGACACAAAGTCAAAGAGGGGCTATCTGGAGACCACTCTACCTTGGTATCCGTCCCATGTGCAGTCACCAAAAATAGACATCAGTAGGGATGTCAGAAAGTGCATGCTGATGGGAATCTGAGGTAGCTGTCTTCTCGGAGGTCTGCCAGAGTCTGACATATCCAGAGACAGATGCTCGCAGCTACCTGTTGATCTGAGCAAGGGTTTCCAATGGAGAAATTAAAGGACTGGAGGAGCTGAAAGGGTTGGTGGCCCCAAGAGAAGAGCAACAGTTTTAACCAATCAGAGCTCCACAGGGTCTAAACCACCAGCTTGGGTGCACAAAGGGAGGCACCCATGACTTCAGCTGTATACTTAGGGGAGGATGACCTTGTCAGGCATGGGTGGGAGAGGAGATCCTTGGTCCAATGAAGGCTGAAAACTGAGCGGGGAGAAATTCGAGGGTGGAGAGGGGAGAATGGGGGGTATATGGGGGCACACCCTTGTGGATGCAGGAAGGGGGATAGGATAGGGAATTCCTGGGTGGTAGGGGGAATGGGGTGAGGGGATAAAATCTGAAATGTAAACATAATGTCCAATAAAAAATATGAAAAAATATTTTATAAAGCAAACAATAGGCAGCAAAATAAATGCCTTAATAATCCAACACAGAAATTTAGAAAATCAGGAACAAACCAAATTCAAGTGCAATATGACACATGTGACCCATAGCAATGACCAGCACAACATGCTAACCCTAAGGACACACATGCTGAGGTGATAGGTTACAATCAACGAGTTTCTAATTGCACTTAAATCTACTCCACAACAAAGCAAATTATGACTAGTACTGCAAACCTCGCAAACCACCCAGGCCATAGGATGGATGTTGAAGAAGAACCTACAGTGACCACTTTATTAAACTAATATTATCCCTAATTGTATTCCAAAATATTTGTCTTATACCCATGAATCCATGTGGTCCTCATGTCTCATCAAGGAAATTACTTTTTTCAACAGACTGAGACTCTTACAGAAGATTACCATCAATCAAAATACAAAGTTGTGGAGCTCAATTCCAATTACTCCATTTACAAAATAAATATCACAGCTACGGCTCTGGGAACATTGCAGAACTAGAAAAATTGTTAAGAGCAGAGGATCAGAGCTTTTCTTCTGAGACCTTGTCTACAAGTACTGTCAGAAGTTACACTAGTAAAGTTTCACAAACATGACTTTCTACATATTAGTAGTTAACTGAACATGGACAACGATAATAGATGTGCCAAAATGGATTGGGGAAATCCCACAATGCTGCAACACTACACAAAGAACTACAGGCAAATAAAGAGTGCTGAGATATGGATAGTCAATAGTTTTCTTCAAGGAAGAGCACACCAAATGGTTATATAATACCAAATGGTTTTCACTGAAAATATACATCCCAAGTCACATGTAGACTGAGCAGGTTACATGGTGAAATATGTATGTATAGACATAGACATAGACATAGACATAGACATAGACATAGACATAGACATAGACATAGACATAGACACATGTACAAACATATATATGTATATTGCAGGAAAGAGAATGAGTAAGGGATTATGGAAGGCTTTGGAAGGAATGGAGAAATGATGTAATTATAATATCAAAAATAAAAAAAGAGAAAACTAAAACAAAACAAACTGGAAAGGAAGAAGTCAAATTTTCACTACTCAGATGATAAGTTACTGTACATAAGCTACCCCCAGATTCTACCAGAGAACTCATACAGCTGGCAAACCTCTTTAGCAATGTGGCTGGATATAAAATTACCTCAAAGAAATCAATCATATTCCTTTATACAAATGATAACCAGGTTGAGAATGATATTGGGAAAGAAAGAATAGTCCTAAATAGTATAAAAGATCTTGATGTAATTCTAACCAGCTAAGTGAAACATTGTTATGACCAGAACTGAACGTCCCTTAGGAAAGAAACTAAAAAATATATCAGAAGATAGAAAGATCTCTCATCCTCATGGATCAGTAGGAGTAACAGTGAAAATAAACAGCTTATCAAAAGAAAACAACAAATTCAATAAAATTTCCTTCAAAATTCCAACATAATTTTTTGCATGCAGACTTGAAAGAGCAATTCTGAACTCATATGCAAAAAAAGACAATAAAACAGTCTTAAACCAAAAAACAAAACAAAACAAAACAAAAAAACAAACAAACAATCAAAAAACCTTCTAAAGGAATCAGCCTTGACATCAAGCTGTACTACAGAACAATTATGATAAAACTGCATGTTATTGGTACAGAAACATACATTACAATTAATGGAATAGAATTGAAGCCCCAGAAATAAACTTTGTCAATGAAATCTAACCGTGCAATGAAAAAAAAAAGACCTAGTTCATAAAAGAATGTTACACATTGTTAATGTGGCTCATTCCACTGGTATTAACATAATCTGGAAACTCCTTTAAAGATAAGTCCAGACATCTGCTTCCTTGACGATTTTTAATCCTAATGAGTTAAGAATAAATATTTACCCTCACAGTTTGAAAGGATTAAATTGTTCCTGGGGATTGACAATACTGACAGATAACTTTACTTTCTAGTGTAGTGATTTAAAATACTTAATATTTAAAAAAAAGAAAGTTGCAAAATAATAATTTAATTTAAAATAACAAAGTAATTACAAAAGCAATAAAAATATTTTCAAATTGTAATTAAGTATTTATTTTGTGTTACTAAAGAAGTTTTAAAAATTAGAGAATCATAAACCCTCCAACAAAAATTTTCAAAAGGAAGTATCATAGAAATTGAAGAAAAGAAAATAAACAAAACAAAATAAGAAAAGAGTGGAAGGGACAGAGATATGATGGTTGGAATAAAGAAAAAGAAATAGGAAGGGAGGAGGAAGAAATAGGAGAAAGGGATGAGTGTGGAAGAAAGGAAGAAAAGGTCAGAAAGAGGATGATGATGGAGGAACATACAGGCAAGAAGGCAGTAAGACTAGCAAAACAATTTAGAATATAATATTCAAAGGTAGGAAAGGAATGTCTTCGATCCTAATCATTCTAGGGAGCTCTAAGAAACATTTTAGAACAATTGTACAATGAAAAAATATAAAAGAAAATCCCAGTTACCAATGCTAATTATTTGGAGACTCTTTGGTATATTGAGAAAAAATGAAGAAGGGTTGTGGTGGGCATTTTATAAGATTGTTCTCTGAAGAGGCTCAGTCAAAAAAATGAGTTTGACAGAAGAGAATTAAAAAAACAGAATGACCAAATATAAGCCCTTTGAAGAGAATTTTTAATAAAGAAATCAGTTTTACAAGTATTCTGGATTCCATATTACTTCCTTTCTTTCAAGTACATGGATTCTGTATAGTTGTGACTCAAGAATATGAGAGCTTGCAGTTGTGGTTCAGTTGTGAGAATGTTTGATTAGCATGCATGAAGACCTATTTTAAATTTCCAGCACTGCATAGGATGGGTGTGGTGATATATGCCCAAAATTCCAAAATGTAGGAAGGATGTGGATACTGAAGAAAATTAAGTTCAAAATCATTGTGAGCAACATAGAAAGTTTGAGTCTATGTCCTAGTAGGAAGTATTGCCTATAAGGGACAAAAAAAAAATGGCCCTTGCTTGGTCTTCTGGCTGGGACAGACACCTGGGTGGTCAGCTCCTGTGAAGACACCACATCCTGAGACATCCTAGAGGAGCCACTGCACTCAGATCAGTGAGTAAGAAGACTCTCCCACTACCCTATACCCCAAAGCTACAACTGGGAGCAGGGGACACTCCGGACCCACCAGGCCTGCCCCTGCCCAAATTCTGCCCCTGCAGAAGACCACTCCCCTTCCACCCTTCGCTTTGTCCTTGTGGCTTGGGCACAAATAACTCCATTAAAGAAGAACAGGAGAAAACAGGTAAACAGGTAAAAGCACTTGAAGAGAAAACACAAAAATCCCTTAAAGAATTGCAAGACAAAACAACCAAACAGGTGAAAGAATTAAACAAAATCATCCAGGATGGAAAAATGGAAGTAGAAAAAAAAAAGAAATCTAGAAGGAAGACTACCCTAGAGATAGAAAACCTAGGAAGAGATCAAGAGTCATACAAGCAAGCATCACCAACAGAATACAAGGGATAGAAGAGAGGATCTCAGGTGCAGAAGATACTGTGGAAAACATTGACACAACTATCAAAGAAAATGCAAAATAAAAAATTCTCCTAACCCAAAGCATCCAGGAAATTCAGGACACATTAAAAAGGCCAAACCTAAGGATAATAGGTATAGATGACGGTGAAGATTCCCAACTTAAAGGGTCAGTGTATATCTTCAACAAAATTATAAGGGAAAATTTCCTAACCTAAAGAAAGAGATGTCCATGAATATACAAGAAACGTACAGAACTTCAAATAAATTAAACCAGAAAAGAAGTACCTCCAGCCATATAATAATCAAAACATCAAGTGTACTAAACAAAGAAAAAAAATACTAAAAGCAGTAAGGGAAAAAGGAAAAGTAACATAAAAAGGCAGTCCTATAAAAATTACACCAGACTTCTAATCAGATGCTATAAAAGCCAGAAGATTCTGGACTGATATCATACAGACCCTAAGAGAACACAAATACCAGCCAAGACTACTATACCAAGCAATACTCTAAATCACTATTCATGGAGAAACCAAGATATTCCATGACAAAACCAAATTTACACAATATCTTCACACAAATCCAGTACTTCAAAGGATAATTGATGAAAAACTCCAACACAAGGAGGGAAACTACCAACTAGAAAAAGCAAGGAAGTAATCCTCCAACAACCCCAAAAGAAGATACATACACAAGCATGATTCCACCTCTACTAACAAAAATAACAGGAAGCAAAAATCATTGTTCTTCAATGCCTCTTAATATCAATGGAGGCAATTATCCAAAAAAAAAAAAAAAAAAAAAAGTAGAGTATCAGACTGAATACATAAACAGGACCCAGAATTTTGCTACATATGGGAAATGCACCTCAGTGAAAAAGACAGACACTACCTCAGAGTAAAAAGATGGAAAACAATCTTCCAATCAAATGATCCCAAGAAACAAGCTGGAGTAGCAATTCTAATATCAAATAAAATTGACTTTCAACCAAAAGTAGTCAAAAAAGGAAAGGAAAGACACTTCATACTCATCAACTAAAAAAATCTACTTAAGTAAACTCTCAATTCTGAACATCAATACTCAAATGCAATGGCACCCACATACAAAAAAGAAGCTTTACTAAAGTTTAAAGCATACATTGCACCTCACACAATAATAGTTGGGGATTTCAACACCCCACTCTCAGCAATGGACAGATCACAGAAACAGAAACTAAACTGAGACACCATGAAACTAACTGAAGTTATGGACCAATTGGACTTAAATGACATCTATAGAACATTTCATGGTAAAACAAAAAATTATACCTTTTTCCTCAGCCCCTCATGGTACCTTCTCCAAAATAGACTATATAATTAGTTACAAAACAGGCCTCAACAGAACAGATAAAAAAGATTGAAATAATCCCTTGCACCCTATCAGAGAACTATGGACTAAAGCTGGTGTTTAATAATGACAAAAACAATGGAAAGCACAATACATGTGTAAGCTGAACAATGCTTTACTTAATGATGACTTGGTGAAGAAAGAAATAAAGAAAAAAATTAGAGACTTTTTTAGAATTTAATGAAAATGAAGACACATCATACCAAAACTTGTGGGACTCCATGAAAGCAGTACTAAGAGGAAAAGTCATAGCTCTAAGTGCCTATAAAAAGAAACTGTAGAGAGCATACAATAACAACTTGATAGCACACCTGAAAGCTTTAGAACAAAAAGAAGCAAATACACCCAAGAGAAATAGACAGCAGGAAATAATCAATCTCAGGGCTGAAATCAACAAAGTTGAAACAGAAAGAACTATACAAAATATCAACAAAACCAGGAGCTGGTTCTTTGAGAAAATCAACAAGATAGATAAACCCTTAGCAAGACTAACCAGAAGGCACAGAGACAGTATCCAAATTAATAAAATCAGAACTTAAAAAAGAGAGATAACAACAGAAACTGAGGAAATTCAAAAAATTGTCAGATCCTACTACAAAGGCCAATACTCAACAAATTTCAAAAATCTGGATGAAATGGACAATTTTCTAGGCAGGTACCAGATACCAAAATTAAGTCAGGAGCAGATAAACTATCTAAACAGTCCCATAAACCCTAAAGAAATAGAAGCAGTAATAAAAAGTTTCCCTACCAAAATAAGTCCAAGACCAGATGGTCTTAGTGAAGAATTATACAAGAACTTTAAGAAAGACCTAATACCAATTCTCTTCAAACTCTTTCACAAAATAGAAACAGAAGGAACACGACCAAATTAGTTCTATGTAGCAACAATTATGCTCATAACTAAACCTCACAAAGACCCAACACAGAAAGAGAATTTCAGACCAATTTCTCTTATGAATGTTGATGCAAAAATACTCAATAAAATTCTCTCAAACCAAATCCAAGAACACATCAAAGCCATCATCCATCATGATCAAGTAGGCTTTGTCCCAGGAATGCAGGGATGATTCAATATTCAATATTTAGAAATCCATGAACTTAATTCATTTTATAAATAAACTCAAAGAAAAATACCACATGATCATCTCACTAAATGTTGAGAAAGCACTTGACAAAATTCAACATCCCTTCACTGTAAAAGTCTTGGAAAGATCAGGAATTCAAGGCCCATACCTAAACATAATAAAAGCAATACACAGCAATCCAGTAGCCAACAGCAAACTAAAGAGAGAGAAACTTGAAGCAATTTACCTAATATCAGGGACAAGACAAAGCTGTCTACTCACACTACCTACTCAATATAGTACTTGAAGTTCTAGCTGTTACAACCACTTTTGAAATCAGTCTGGCGGTTCCTCAGAAAATTAGAGTACCCAGCTACACATATACCCAGAAGATGTTCCAATATATAACAAGGACATATGCTCCACTATGTTCATAGCAGCCTTATTTATAATACACAGAAGCTGGAAAGAACCCAGATGTCCTTCAACAGAGGAATGGATACAGAAAATATAGTACACTTACACAATGAATATTACTCAGCTATTAAATACAATGAGTTCAAGAAATTCTTAGGTAAATGAATGGAACTAGAAAATATCATCTTGAGTGAGGTAACCCAATCACAAGAGAACATACACGGTATTTACTCACTGATAAGTGAATATTAGCCCAAATTCTTGAAATATGAAGAAGGAAGACCAAGTGTGGGTGCCTTGATCCTACTTAGAAGGAGTAACAGAATACACAAAAGAGCAAATATGGAGACAAAATGTGGGACCAAAACTGAAGGAGGAGCCATCTGGAGACTATTCCATCTGTGTATCCATCTTATATGCAGTCACCAATGGTATACTGATGTAGATGTCAGGAAGTGCATGCTGACAAGAGCCTGATACAGCTGTCTCCTTAGAGGTCTTCCAGATTCTCACATATACAAAGGTAGATGCTCACAGCTACCCATTGATCTGATCAAGGGGTTCCCAAATGGAGGAGTTAGAGAGAAGACTGAAGGAGCTGAAATGGTTTGGAGCCCCATGAGGAGAGCAACTATACCAACCAACCTGAGCTTTAAATGGTCTAAACTAAGAGCCTGGGAACACATAGGTAGGGACTCATGTCTCCAGTTGTATATGTAGTGGAGGATAGCCTTGTCGAGCATAGGTGGAAGAGGAGATCCTTGGTCCCATAAAGACTGGATACCAACTGGGGGGGAATTCAAGGGTGGGGATGTGGAAGTTGGGGGTAGGTAGGGGCACATCCTCATAGAAGCAGGAGGAGGGGAGATGGGATATGGGGTTCCTGTGTGTGTTGGGGGGAATGGGCTAAGGGGATAAAATCTGAAATGTAAATATAATATTCAATAAAAATAATAATAATAAATGAAGAAAATGAAGGAATGAGGAAGAAAGTGGGAAAAGAGAACAGGGAAATAGAATGAAAAGAGGAAGGAAAGAAAGAGAAAGACAGAGAGAGAAAGGAAGGAAAGAAAAAATAAAGGAGGAAGAAGAGAGTAATAAGGGTGGGAGGAGGAATGAAGTAATGAAAGAAGAAATGAGAAAAGTTGAACATTTAAATTTCAGGTCATGGTGTTTACTTGCCTGGGACTTCTCAGTACTCTCTGCCATAGACAAACTGACAAAACAGGTCCAAAGTACTTTGTTTGACTATGTTTCATAGTGGCTCTGTTGCACAGAATCCCACCTCACAACTTTTTTTGGTCTTATAAAATAATAGAAAGCATCCATTTGGTTTTTGTTAAGTTACTCATATTTGGAGGTTTAAACACAACTTAATTTAGGCAAAGATAAATTATACATTATCCTCCATTACCTTTTGATTATTAAAAAAGAAATCACAGCAGTGGCCTTTCTTATGTGACAGTTTCTTTCAGAAAGACATTTCATCTTGTGTAAGAAATTTCTTTTTAAGCTTGGAGAACAAAGAAGACAACCAGGAATTGACTCAGGGAGACAGCTAATGGGAATCACATAGTCTTTCAGTTGATAAAATGACTCTTTTGACATGCTTGAGCATATATTTCATTCATATTGGTCTACTTCCAGCATCAAGTCAACAAAACCATTGTTTTTTTTCCACGAATGTACAGTACCTCTTCTTATATTAATAATAAAAAATATATATTGTACTGGTGTTGTGAATAGAATGGTTTAGTGCTTACCTGACAAGCTGGAGGACCTGAGTACAGATCCCTCAGTGCCTTTAATAAAATATAAAATAAACAGGCATAGAAATCTCCTGCTGCAATTGCAATGCTGAACAGGTAAACACAGGAGGACTATAGGAGGCCACTAGCCAGGTACCTACCTGAATTGATAAGTTACACATTCAATGAGTGACATTGCCTCAAAAGATGATGTACAGACAGGTGGTACCTGCTTTTAATACTAGCACTCAGGAAAAAGACAAAAGAAGGTGGATCTCTGTAAGTTGGAGAATATCATGGTCTACAGAGTGAGTTCCCAGAAATCCAGAGCTACACAAAAAGACCCTATGTTTTTGAAAGTTTGAGAAAGAATCCTCTAGTTTATTTCTGGCCAGTCTCTCTCCTCTCTCTCTCTCTCTCTCTCTCTCTCTCTCTCTCTCTCTCTCTCT
>JANHMN010000009.1:14129295-14201903 GCA_030674055.1 Rhabdomys pumilio
CTGGTTTCACTGCAGTACTTATATTACTACTACTGAATGCCTAACTGTATTCACTACAGTACTTATATTACTGCTATGCCAGACAAATTCCTAAAACATTTCTTTGAATTCCAGTCCTTCATAGCATTTGTCTTTCCCAACCCCCAAACTAATTACATTTTTTGTCATGCCACTCTTCACATACATTGAATTAAATAAGTAATTACACACTCCCATCAAGCCATCTTATTACAGTTCCAGCCAAGCATCTCATTATCGGGTTCAGACTTTTCTCTTTGCTCACAGAGCCACCATCTTAATATATGTTTTTAGACTCAGAAACAGACACCTATGACTATGTACACAGATGTCATTAGATTTTTCTCTGTTTTACGTCACTGTCTTTCAATTCCTGACAAACTATTAGTATGCCATCAACCCCCAAGTCTAGCTAAGTATGTTAGATCTGAAGCATCAAGATTGATATACATTCATCTGATAAACTTTGAGAAAAATCTCAATGCTTAAATATTTTTAACATACATATGTGTAACATTTTAATTTAAATGATAACTATATTATATATATATATAACAACTATATTAATTAATTAATTAATTATTATAGAAAAGATGGAAAAATCTCAGAGCCAGAAGAGGGAGGGAAAGTGCTGTGAAGGACTCACTGGCTTCACATAGTCATTACAATTATGACTCATAAATTCCAAACACCTATGATCATCTGCAGGAGATTTGTACACAACTGAGAACATCAACATTCTATCATGGAAGAAGGAGTGTTCCATTATGCCTTACCCTTCCTTGGAGACTTTTATGGCTTTAATAGTTGCTAAGGGAAAAGTGAATATTCTCTTTGTAATATTATTTGTATGTTAGACATGCATCTGTAAAACATTTGAGAAGGGGTACACAATAGCATCAGTAGGGTGAGCTAAATTGGGTCTAAATATGATTGAAGTACATTATACACACATGGACAAATGCCATAATTAAACATGCTAATATATATTAATGCATAATTAGCATGTGTTAATAAAAATTATTTAAAAAAAGAATTGATAGTAATATCTTTGTAATATGCTATTGTTTAGATAGAAAATATTACCCACAAGCCCATGTGTTTAAAAAGTATATCCTTGGTTTGTTTTAATAATATGACAAAACACACCATGTGATGCCTAACTGAGGTTGGGTCACTAAGAGTGTGACCACAGAATAATAAATGTACTCTGGTCACTTACTCATGGCTCCAGGCTTCTGTGATATCAGAGGTCTTGGTGGAATGCCTTCGTGTGGTTATCTACTGCAATGACACATCTCCAGATCAGTGGGATGTATTTATCATGAAGTGAAATCGCCTAAACTGTGAGCCAAAGTAAAGCTTAACTATTACAATGTGGTATAAAATATATTATATGTGTCACTTATTTGTGCACATAGAACTCTGGCCATCAGGCTTAACAGTAGGCAACATTAACACAGAGCAATCTTTCAAAGCTAGCTTTCTCATGCTATGTTAAACACCTGATATAGCTGTCTGCTTAGAGGTCTGCCAGAATCTGACATATTCAGAGGCAGATGCTCACAGCTAACCACTGATGTGATCAAGGGTTTCCCAATTGAGAAGTTAGAGAGAAGACTGAAGGAACTGAAAGGGTTGGCGGCCCCATGAGGAGAGCAACTATACCAACCAACCAGAGCTCCCAGGGTCTAAACCACGAGCCTGGGAGCACATAGGAAGGGACCCATGACTCCATCTGTATATGTAGGGGAGGATGGCCTTGTCGAGCATAGGTGGGAGATGAGATCCTTGGTCCCATGAAGGCTGAACACCAAGTGGGGGAAAATTTGAGGGTGGGGAGGTAGGAGTGGGGGGCATAGGTGGGGGCACATCCTCATAGAAGCAGGAGAAGGGCAATGTGATAGGGGGTTCCTGGGTGGTAGAGAGAATGGGGTAAGGGAATAAAATAAAATAAATCTGAAATGTAAACATAATATCCAATAAAAAAAAAACAGTTATATTAAGTAGTGAAATCTAGAGGACTGGGGAAATGGCTCAGTTGTTAAACTGCATGCCTTGCATATCCAAGGTTGTGAGATTGACATTTTTAATTTCAATATCTGGAAAGTGGAGGTGAGAGGATCAGTAGTTGAAGATGCATAGTGAATGTGAACATAGCCAGGGCTGTATGAGGCCGGTTAGAAAATAGACAAGAAAACAATAAAAACACAGAGAAACCAAAACATACCCTTTTGTCTTCATTCCTACATTAATTTCTGTTGTGTAGACACTATATTACTTCTGTGGAATCATTTGTATGTATATGACATTGGTTTGAAATGTTGCATGCTTTGTCACATTATTTTTTCCTTCTTCAACTCTCAACACTAACATTTGTACAGAATACATTTCTTTGAGAAATACTTTCCAAAAAGTCAAACTAAAATATGGCATATAACATTGATTCTCAGAAAGCAGAGCCAAAAGGATCAGAAGAGCATGGCAAGCTTGACCTATTTACTGAAGAGTATCTCAGAAAGATAAAATAAATGAATAAATGAATAAATAAATAAATAAAAATTAAAATTGAACTTAGGGACTTGAATATGCTGGGAAGTTGTTCTACAGTTCAGCTGCAATTCAGTCCTCCTTCTATTAACTCATGTATTGTTCACAAGTATTATTTTCCAGTTTTTACTGTGCCAATTTATTTACATATTATTGGACTACATGAAGACATTTTACACAAGTCTATACCATACATTTTTACATGTCTCTCCTTATCTCCTTACCATTCTGTTTGTACTTTGTTCTGCTTTCAGTATCCCTCTTGTTCCCTAGATAGTTTAACATCTCTATTTAGTTTCAAAACATATAAACATACATTAATTTATGTATGTACATAAAATCTAGGCCATTCAAATGAAGAAATCATGATTTTTGCATTTCTAAGCTTGGTTCATTTTATGTATATATTTATATATCTTTATGATTGATATTTGGTGATCTATTTCCTATTTAGGTCTCAAACAGAAATTCAGGTGGTCACATAAATCACCACCAGTGCATAATCCATAAAATAGTAAGATGCATATTTCAGAGAAAATTCTATATAGTCAGCTTTTGGAAATGGAAAGATCATATATTTAATTTAAAAACACACCTTGGATAAGAGTAAGACTATGTTGTGCTCGTATTGAGTACTATAAGATTACACATATGATGGCTGGATGTAGTTACATGTGTCTAACATGCAGGATTTTGAAACTTCCTCTTGTAGAACAAAATGCAACAGGACAAGTATCTGGATGTGGGTGTGGGGCAGCCATTATCAAACAAGGCTGTGCCATCATACTTAAAGTGTTTTTACATATAGAGGCTGTCATAAGAAGGCATTAATTTAAAAGCTAGGGATATCACTAATCCAGTAAAATGCTTGTGTGAAAGCAAAGAACCATCAGTGTTGATTTGTGTTTGCAATCCAGCACTGGGGAGGCTGAGGCAGGATAAATCCTGATTTGTTAACTCTAGCACAATGAGACTTTGTTTCAAAGAAGGTAGCTATACTTTGCAAATGAAATAAGTACTGATACTCCAAAACTTCTCTGTGATATTGTGGGCATTCCTTATACTGTAAATAGTTCAGATTATAATACCCTCTCTAGGAGGCTGGAAGGCATCAGTGCAGAGTTACTGTGATTGGTGTTCTATTTGGGAACTCTCTAATGCTAAGGTCAGAGGTCCACTGGAGTGCTCTTGGGTTCAATAGTTTGACTAAGGAATTGGTGCAAGTAATACTCTCCTAAGTCAGGGCAAAAGAGTTTTTGTATCATTTCTGGAGGGTCTGTTCCATGCAAAAGATTTGATCTGATTAAGATAATTTCTGATTACTAAAAATGAGAATGAACAGCATGTGATAATTCCATCTGACAAGGCTCAGAACAGGCAAAAGTATCCCTTACAAATAAACAGGAGTCAAGGCATTGTTATGACTTTAGAAAGAAGAAAACCTCAATTTATGTTTCAAATGAATCTGACTATGATAATGAGGTATTTTCAAAAATATTTCTGCCCTGTATTTTCGTTAAAGTATGCATAGACAAGTTTTTTGGGTTTTTTTTGTTTGTTTGTTTTTTTGTTTTGTTTTTGTTTTGTTTTGTTTTGTTTTTGTTTTTTGTTTTCTATACAAAAGGCTACACTTTAAAAGGAAAAAGGTATTAAACCTATACATTTGAGAAAAATCATTTAGCATGTATTGATTAGGATTTTTCTGAATATAAAACTGTGCCAACCATGATAAAATGAAGGTGGGATGAATCCCCACAATTATGAATGAGGAAATTGGTGGTTGTTGATGAGTCTTGCTTGTGAACTTGGTAGGATTTAAGCCAACAGGTAAACACACCTCTGAGTATCTCTGTGAATTAATCTTTAGTTTAGCTTAACTAATATAGGAAGGATTATACCTAAATGTGAGCAGCACTCTTCTATTGGATAAGGTCTTATACTTAATAAAAAGAGTAAGTGATCTGAGCACCAACATTCACCTGTTTTCTAATAGAAGATGCAGTGTGACATTCAGCTATATACACCCACTATCACACCTTCCACACCTTCCTCACCATGTTGGATACTACCTCAAACTGGGAGGCAAGGAAGCACTTCCTCCAGTTAATGTTATCATATTCTTTGTTGCTTCAGTGAACAAGTAACTAATAGAGAGTCTAAAAAGAGATAATGAACTTGAGTTAATATCCATTTGAAATTGGAATCGGCTCTTTAAGTATACATGGATGCTTCTGCAGAGAGTGGAATAAGAGCCCAACAAAATACTAGGAATAAAGCCATATGTTGGCAAAGGCAGAAACTAGTGTCTTACAATAGCCTATCCTGGAATAGCAAACACTGCTGAGAATCAGCAACAGTTAAAGAGAGCAAAGTCATAGGACTTTGCAGCAGATGGGGTCTTGTTGATCTTGATTTGAATAATGTCTTGTATGTAACTCAGAATAGATCATGAAAGTCACTAAAACTGACTAAATTCACTACAATCCTCCTTCCCTGTAAGTATATAAACAAACAAACAAAAAAAAAAAAGACTGCTGAGAAGTATTCTCTGACAGGCTAATCTACAAGAGGAAAGATAAGACAAGCCCAGATACAAAAAAAAAAAAAAAAAAAATCTGACTAGCCAAACAATCTAGAAGACACAAATGCCAGCTGAAATGCCTGGGAAAGATTCACACCATGTGGGTTTCTAGATGCCATCTTTCAACCTTCTGAGATGCCAGCTGGCTGTGCAGTGTGCTTCAGGCAATGAAATGCTCCACAGGGTTGTCTGCAGGCTGATCTGGCTTGGCATTTTCTCAACTGAGGTTCTCTCTTTCCAGATGCCTCTAGCTGAGCAGAACATTGATTGAAACATCACTCCAATCCACTGCTTTTTTTCAAATAATTTTCTTATTTGAACTTAAATGGAAGTTACACTTACAACAGTCTTCTACTTGCCCTTCATGGAGAGTGCTTGCATTTCACCTTTTCTCTTATAGGATACTATTTTTTTTGGCAAAAATGTTTATATCTTTATTTTTAGCAATTAAAAGAAAGTGCACTAATTACTTCTGTCCTCTAAGATACTGAAAAATAGACTTTCATTTGAATTGCTTTTCTTGTTTTGTCATTTGTATTTTACAAAATGGGTGTTAATGACAACATATGATTCATCTCACTGTCATTAACTGAATATCTATTTTCACTGAAATAATGACTATCTTAGATCTTCCTATATGGAGTAGTTGTTTTACTTTACATTCTGGATATTTTATCTATTTTGCTGTAAGACAATGTGTGATTTCTAACTTTTTTTTTCTTATTGATAATATAGCTGACAAATAAAGATCATGATTACTGACAATATGATATATGATATATGCATATGTATGTGTAAGTTAAAAAACAATTTATTTAAAAATTAATTTTAATTGCTCAATGTCATTAAGTTCTGCAAATTTATCATATAGAAGCTATTTTGATTTGTCTTCCAGTTAACTGTCCTGAATACCATATACCGCGTGAGCTTGTTTCAGCTGGATGAAGCCACTGTGGTAGTCTTTGGTTTTCTTGGTTCATTGAATGCTTGTAACATTTCCTCATTGCTTTCTATTCTGCATGGAGAGAAGAAAGTTGAGTCCTCAAACACAGTTACAGGTCATCAGGTGTCCCTCTGTTTTAGAAAGTTATGATGACATCATCCTTTGTTTTTGTTTATTGGATATTTTATTTACATTTCAGATGTTACCTCTTTATTCCATTTTCCCCCGTCCAGGAGCCCCCATCCCATCCCATCTCCTCCTGCTTCTATGAGAATGTATCCTCACCAACGCTCCCACACTCACCTCCCCACCCTCGAATTTCCCCACACTGAACATCTAGCCTTCATAGGACCAAGGGTCTCCTCTCCCACCTATGTCCAACAAGGCCATCCTCCCCTACATATACAGCTGCAGCCATGGGTTTCTCCCTATGTGTTTCCAGGCTGGTGGTTTAGACTCAGGAAGATCTGGTTGGTTGATATTGTTGCTCTCCCCATCAGGCTGCAAACTCTTTCAGCTTCTTCAGTCTTCTCTCTAACACCTCCATTGGAAACCCCATGATCAGTTCAATGGTTAGCTGTGAGCATCTACCTCTGTATATGTCAAACTCTGGCAGACCTCTAAGGAGACAGCTATATCAGACTCCTTTCAGCATGCTCTTTTTGTCATCCACATCAGTATCTACTTTTGGCGACTACACATGGGAATGGATACCCAGGTGAAAAAGTCTCCAGATGGCCTCTCCTTCAGTTTCTGTCCCATACTTTGTCTCCACACTTGCTCCCATGAGTGTTTTGTTACTCCTTCTAAGAAAGACCAAAGTACTTACACTTTGGTCTTTCTTCTTCATGAGCTTCATGTGGTCTGTGAGTTGTATCATGGGTATTGTGTGCTTCTGGGCTCAAATCCAATTATCAGTGAGTGAATACCATTTCCTAAAGGGGGGAATTCCCACTGCCTCACAGGATTTGGTAAAGTATAAGATTTCTGTGCTCTCAATTTTTCCCAAATTAAATTCCTGCTTGTTGGGGGAAACCAGCAGGTATCCAGTTAGATAAAAACATCTGTAAAGTGATGAGAAAGAAAACTCAGTTCAGATTGACTTTGTTAACCTGGATCAGACTTTGGGGAATCTAATAATAGGTGATTCATTGTCAGCATATTTAAAACACAGTACAATCTGAGAAAAAGTTTCCAGGCAACAATGATTACCACTTCAGGTTTTCAGGTGACAATCTTTCCAATTCCAGATGCATAATAAAGCTTAAGGTGTGACTACTTAGACATTTCTTTAAGAAATACATGTGAACATAAGCGTAGTTTCAGTATGCTAAAAGACCTAAAATCAAGTATGGTCTCTGACTGAGTTAGCACAGTGGTCAACATACCATACAGTTTATGTACATATGGAAAGAACAGGTTTTATTAATGGAGAGTAAAAGAAAATAGTCTAGAAACAGAAGATACTGGGTTAATCATTCTGGAAAATTTGGATAAGGTCTGCCTCTGTACAAAAAGTGGGTGAGGTCTGCCTTCGCAGATAACAAAAAGATGACCAGATCATTAACAATATTCACTACTAACATTGTGGATAGTAAACAGGTGTTTTCTTCTTTGAGTAGAGGTCTCTAATGTTTATCAGTCTTAGATCATTAATACTGTGATGGCACAAGGACATTTGTAACCCTAACATGCTGCAGTGTGAGACCCAATCTGCATTTTACTTGCTTCCTGAACACTATCACTTGAAGGACAAGAATACTGATGTCCAGTAATAAAGAGAGTGTCACACTGTTACTGGCAGGGATCGCTTAGTACTATCAAAACAGTTTTGAGAGTAGATGTAAAAGATGTGGAGACCAGGATGTGTTTGGGGAGAAAGGAACCTATCTGAACAATAATGCTTGCTACTTCAGTCACAGTAAATACTTAATGTAGCGTCAATAAAAGTTTGAAGAAAGGCAATTTCCCTGTAACCCGGGATTGCTATTCACACTCTTTCTTTCTTCCACTGTTAGAATTTGCTTCTGATAGCACCAGTATTTATAGTTATGGAGCAAGAATGGGTAGAGAAATAATTCTTTAACACCTTGTCCAGTCTGGACTTGATTGTTGTAACTCATGTATTGATTATTGATTTAAAAAGCATTCGTGAAGTTGGCAAAGAAGGTAGCTCAATTAGTAATGAGTTTATTATGCACATATGGTGACATGAGTTTTGCCCACAGGACCCACATAAAAAAGCTGGATACAGGGGTGAGTATATATAATCTCAATGTTAGTAGAGCTGAGGCTTATTCCTGTTTTCTCTGGCCTATTTGACAAATTTTAAGATAGTGACAAACTCTGCCTAAAACAAAGTGGGCAGCAGAGAATCTGACTTTGAAGGATGATCTGTGGCCTTTTCACATATATGTATATACAAATATACACACAGAGATAAATGCACCTACACACAAAAAAACAAACATGCGCATGTTCACACTTGTTGGGATAAACCGAAATAACTGAAAAAAATCATTATGAACAAAGGTCCATACAAGTTTATTCATATTCATGCATAGTAGACAATAATTTCTATCTCTACTAACTTTTATACTTAGAAGTTGGGTATGCTGAAGCAGCTGGAGAATGTTTGCATGTATATGGAAAACAAACCAAGTACCAACAGCCTATTGTCACTAATTAGCAATTCACTGGATTCTATAGAGAAATGTATATAATAAACTGTGTTAGTTTGTTTATACATAGGTACAGAAGCAATGATAAAACATTATAATTTTTTAATTTTTATAAACACAGAATGCTGATTTAAAGAAATGGTGGGAGCTAGGTTTTCAATGAAGTTCTCTCTGTGGTCTTTCTTATTTCTAAAATATGCCCTGTTGGCCTAAGCTTTGTCACTTGAAGTTCCCTTGCTTGGTGCTATTTCTTGGTTTATTTGAGATGGTTTATAAGGATCAATGACAGTCAATATTCAAGAGAGTCAACTAATATAACAACAGCCAGAGTAAAAATAGTAGAAGAAAATTAGTGTGTGCTTGCACACACACCTAAGAGCAGCTTCACACACAAACAAGCACTCACAAAGACAGACTAAATGAAGCATTAGGGGTATTGACCTCTCTCTTGTTCTTTATATTATCTGATGGCAGTGGCTTCACGTAGCTTTTGTGAGAGAACAGGTCCTAAATCTCTTTCTCTTGCCCTTGTATTCAGCCACCCAGGATACATATAGAACATAACATAAATTTGTGTTACTTAGATGTCTATGGTTCTATGGTTAAGCAGCCTGAATTGATTATGATGTCTTTTAAATCCACCCTTCTATCATCTTCAAAATCCTCATAAGCAATTGGGTCAATGTGTTGAAGATGGCCAAGCTTAAAGGGCAAAGCAAATAGAATCTTGGATCTATGCAGATGTGAAGCATGCCCAGCTTCATTCTTTTTAGGAAAACTGACAATTTTAAACCACCAGTGCACCACTCATTTTCAGTTAGAAAAACTTAGTCAGTACTGAAAAACAATCTGAACTTACTACTCATGTTCTAATTTCCTCATAGCAAAATGACAATGAATAGAATGGATTTAATAAAGACATATATGTTGAGAAATATATTTCTTAAACTAATCTTTCTTTACTAAATTATTGGAGGTACACTGAAATTAAGAGTACTAAAAGAGTTCATAGATTTTTATTTTACTCTTCTCTTTCTTGGCTTTATTTATTATAATTTTCAGATGCCAATTTTACTTATTACACATTTATTGCTAATAAGAAAAAGGTTAAGATTTTTATATTAATAATATAGCTATAACATTCTCCTCACCTACATCCTTATCTTAGTTCATCTTCTGTTGCTAGGATAAAAATACTCTGGAAAGAAAGCAACTTCCATGAAAAGGTGCTTATTCTAACCCACAATTTAAGAGTGCAGTACATTGCAGCAGAAGAATCAAGGCAGTGGAAAATTGAATCACATTGCATGTATAATAAGAAAGAAGAAAGAGATGAATGCATGTGGTTAACTCACTTTCTCCTTCTTATACAGTATAGAATTATATCACAGGCAATGACACTACCCACAGTGGGCATGTCTTCTAACCTCTATGAATAAGGTCGTTTTGGAGCACACAAAGATTTCCAAATCTCCGGAAAGTCTAGATTCTGTCATGGTGGCAATTAGCATTGATTATCACAACTTGCAAAAAAAATATGTACAACTTAAGAGTTCAGTATTTCATGCTTTCATCAAACAGTAAAGGAAACTAAGACAGAATTTAATAATAATCACACCTGGTTAATAAAGGCATCCAGAATTTGTAGTCTGCATATGGTATCTATGCAATAAAGACATCTGAAAATTGATATTTGGGGTATTAAGATGCAAAATCTAGATTAAGTAATTTCTAATAGTTTCACAGCAGAAGAGAAAAAAATTAAAAGTGAAAAGTCACTCTTCTATTCTTAAATTAATGACTGGAATCTGACATTTCTGCTGGCATTTTTTTTTTTTTTTTTTTTTTTTGGGGGATAGGGGTATAGTTCTGAGTTATACACATACTTCCCAACTGTAAAAAAATGGGGAGATTACTATGTAATATTCCAGGAAGAACAGAATTTTTTTTTTACTGAGTAAAGTGTCTGTCTGAGCATATTGAAGATGTTAAAGATGGCCTAGTACTTACAAAGGCTGAGTCCAATAACACTCTTCTCCTTCAGTTCTCCCCTTTACCTAGAGCTGTTAATGAAGTGATTGTGTTTCCTTTTTGCTCAAGAGATTGTATCTGTCCAGGAATGTTTGCCAACAATCATCTAGAACCCGGGAGACTCAACTGTCAAGAAGGATGCTTAAACATTATCACTGTAAACATTGCTCCTTCCACTGTTAGAGGGTTATTTTTAGTTGCACCTTGATGGAAACTAATACACTAACAGGCAAGTCTATGGATCCCTTGTAGATTTTCTTGACTTGGCTAAATAAAGTGGAAACACTCCTCTTATTAATGTCTTGTAGCTCTTGGCATTGACTGACATATACCATGTGAGAAAAAAAAAGCATTTGCTATTTGCCTTACTCTCTTTGTATCATACTAATGAGTTCACTTACTCTGCTGCTGCTGCTGCTGCTGCTGTACCATGTGTTCTTACCTGACATCAGAACCCAGATACTTTATACTTTCCATGTGATCAAAAGCCAAAAATCTCTCTGGGAATCTGACAAACTTTTTCTATCAGATTGTGATGGCTGCAGCAACAGCCTTAAGTATTTAACAACTACTGGTGAAGAGGTCATCTCAGAGCCTTTGGAGAATTCTACCAGGTCCCTCCCCTCCTGGAAAAGATGTCACGAAGCATGTAGGCACCTAATTACATTCCTCAGGAAGACCACAGTATGAACAACTATTGACAACTTGCAGACATGGGAAGTCCAGATAGACATTCCTCAGTAGTGACCTAAGCACCATTAAGTTTAAAAGTCATACTGTTCTGCCAATCACATTGTGCCTAGTGACTGTTGCTCTATTCTACCCATGAACTCTGTATAAAATGTGCCAAATGGGCTGCCCTGGGGTTTTTGCCTCTCCTCTTGGATGTAGGATGACCCCTGGAGCAATAAACTCCTCTTGCTTTTACATTGATCTCCGGCTCTACATGGTTTACTGAGGGGTTGGAGGAAGTGTTCCCAGTAGCTAAGGCTCCTCAGACTCTTACCCTTGGTTCTCAGACACTCCAGTAAAAATGTAGCTGTTATGTAAAAATGGAGCTGTGGCTCCAAACATTACTAATGTTGTGTTCCTTTAATACAGATCCTTCTACTTTGGTGAATCTCAACTATAAAATTATTTTTCTGGCTATTTCATAACAGTAGTCTTACAACTGTTGTGACTCAAAATGTAAGTATCTGTATTTTCCAATAGTGTTATCTGACCACAGTGAAAGGTTCTTCAACCCTGAGAAGGGTCATGACCAACAGGTTGAGAAATGCTGCTTTAGATATCTCTAAAACCAGTACATGGTTGTTGTGGAGATGTTATAGTGTTGTTTCGTGTGTTATCTTTTTCTAGTTTTGTTTGTTTGTTTGCTTGCTTGCTTGCTTGTTTTGGGTTTTATTATTGTAGTTTTTATATGGTATGTTGATTGCTTACTTGGATGAACATTCTCCCCCCCCCCCCCATTTGGAGATAGGGTCTGGCTGCTTGGCACTCATTAGGTATACAAGACAGGCCTCAAACTCCCAGAGAACAATCAATTTCCTGAGAGTTAGATTGAATGACAGCCTTGCTTTATTATTTGTACTGGTGATATTTTGGTTTATTAAAAAGAAAACAGAACCATGGATATGTTTTTTAGAAAAATGTATATGTTTGGTTGAAGCATGGTACGGTGAGAGAAAAGGGGGATGTCATTGTGGACCCATGCTGTGGCATCTCTTTCCCCTGAGGTACTAGCCAGGCAACAGATATGCTATAAAATAGACTTTATTTAGGGCAGGGCAAGGAAGGGAGTTGAGGAAGTAGAGATAAAGAAAGGCAGAGACAGACAAAGATAGAGAAACAGAGAGAGTGGGTAAGAGGAAGAAGAAGGAGGAGAAGAAGAAGGAGGAGAAAAAAGAAAATGAAGAAGAAGAAGAAGAAGAAGAAGAAGAAGAAGAAGAAGAAGAAGAAGAAGAAGAAGAAGAAGAAGAAGGAGAAGAAGACAGACAAAAACATGTGGATAGAGAGGAGAAATTTGGAGAGAGGGAGAAGGGGCAGGAAAAGAAGGATCAGAGAGTAAGATAGAAAAGGATAAGAAGATAAGAGAGTGAGAAGCAAGCAAACAACCCCTTTTACAGTGAGTCAAGTGTACCTGTCTGTTGCCAGGTAAGTGTGAGACTGAGCCTAGAAGGAATGCTAACAGTAATGCCTTTCATCTCTAAAATATCTCAACCCTTTCTCTGTACTTGACTTTAGAAACACAATTTCTGTTCTAAGGTTTCTAGACCTTGTCTTTTTTTTTTTATTCCTGGATTTCTCCCTTATTGTGGCTTCAGTTATCTTCATGTGTAGAAAGATCCATAATTCAATGTATGTATTGATGCTTTGCTTCAGTACAGAATTTTAACACATTATTTCTAAGCCCTTCTTTTCTATCTCAAATTTGAACTGAAAAAAATTGGTGACATTTAGACTTCTTTTTAGGTTTGTTGTTTGTTTGATTGATTTTATGGTCTTGATGAGCGTTTCTAGAAACTTATTGTAGTGATATTAATAGTAAAGCTTTTATGACTGGCTTTAAATGGAATATATAGTAAAGTGTTTGAGTCTAGTTTTGAGTGGAATATTTCAGTAAAGCTTTTGCTATGTTTTGGTCAATCTGTAGAGGCTGATATATAATTAGGAGAGTGCTTGAAACGTGAAGAAGTGTTGTCTCAGAGAAACTTCACTTGGTGGTATGTGAGAGCTTGCAGATACAGCTACCTAGGTCATAAGGCAGTATTTACAAAAAGAAGTTCCTAGTTTTACTATGGTTGTCCATGGTCAAAAGGGACTGAGAAATGTGTGGGTGATAAGAGAGAAAATAAATGGGAAAGAGGATCATATTGGAATCTCTGTTTTTCTTACTTTAAATTAGACCATATCAGTTCATAGTGAACCATAAATAGACATGTGCCTTTCAAACCTATTTTATCCTTGAAATTTTTCAGTTTAATTAACAGCTTAATAAATATTTGTAGTTGCAAAATTGCCTTTTAAAAAATGCAAGATTGATGACATCCATATGCAAATGCAAATCATAGGTACAAATATTCTCATTGCCACAGAACCCTACAGAACTGACCAATGGTTAAGTAGTGCTATCCAAATATAAGAAAAAGATACACAACAACAGTGAAGTGATACTAGACCTTGGTAGTTTCTAGTTTTCTTTGTCAGGGTCCTAAATCTATGACCCTAGCAACTCTTATAACTGTAGCTTGCGTACAGTTTCAGAGGTTTAGTCATTGGCATCATGTAGGCAGACATGTTGCTGGATAATCAATTTGCAAGTTCTACATCTTGTTCTTCAGGCAGATGATAGAGAGACTGGGACTAGCTTGAGCTTTTGAAACTCCAAAGCCCACCCAAAGTGATATATTTTCTCTTACAAGACAACACTTACTCCAATTAATAGGATCACTCACTGTGCAAGCAAGTCAACAAGCTTCCTTATTCAACCCACCACACCGGTGAATCAAAGATCTAGTACAAACAAAAACATAAATATTAAGATAGATTAAAGTTGCAAGTACCTGAATGGCATTTGTTGAAGTGTGTGCAGTGATCTAAGGACACCTTTTCAAAAATTTTGTACATAGAACAAAAACTTCAAGCTATCATGTGAGACATGCTAAATTCTCTTTCCCAGAGAGATAGAATCTAAACAAACGAGCCAGGATAGAGCAGCAGGTACAATAAATGGCAGGCAGTAGTACCTAGGTTGGTGCAGTGACCCTGCATTGGGACAGGAACAAAAAAATCGTCTTTGTAATTAGAGTTGAGTTGTGATATGCAGAGCATATTGTGGGGATAACAGATGTTGTTTAATTACTTCTGCCTGAGTGGTAGATTAAAGTATTTGCAATACAGATAAAATTTCTCACTCCTTTGTGTATTTTGTAATAAGTATAACAAATCCCTAATGGTCATTGTACTACACTTATTTACCATGCAGTGTTTATGAGCTTAAAGTCTACCTTTCTTCTTAATTTTCTCTGATGCTGAAATTGATCTTGTTCTACTCCTTAGTGCCAGGTCTACAATAAAAAATGCTCTGTTCATAGCTTTCCTGATTTGTCTATTCCCTACTTTGATCTCTTTCTGTTCCTCCACTACCTCATCAACAGTGGGCATGTTTAATCTGTCTGTGGGCAAATGCATGCACACACACACACACACACACACACACATATATATATATATATATATATATATATATATATATATATATGCTTGTGTGAGAAATTTACTTGTTTATATTTTGTAAGTGTGTGTGTGTGTGCTTGTGTGCATAGATGGTTGTATATATGCTTCACATGCATACACAAATGTTTTGTGAAAGTCATAGCTTTACATGATGTGTCTTTTACAGTAATTTTCCAACTTAGTTTTTAAGATATGAACATTCCCTAGCTTGGATTTCATTGATTCAGAGAAACTGGATAAATAGGATTGCTCAGGGATACTTCTGTTTTTACCTCTCCCTGCACTGTGATGAAAGGTCTAAACTACATTGTCTGTGTTTTTACTGAGGTACAAGACATCCAAACTCAAATTCTTGTAAGTTCACAGCAAGCATGTTTTCCACTGCCATACCTGAGTTCCTGTGTTTACATATGTAAGGGTCCATGATTCACTGAAGAATGACACCCAGACTTAAATAGTATATAAATGCAAAACAAAGAGTATCTTATTCTGCAGAAGTCCAGCATGCCTGGGTATCCCCATTACTAAGAAAAAAAGACCCCCAAATGACTTTGCAGACTTGATTTGAAGAATATTAGGGATTTATGGGATAAGTGACCTCTATGTAAATTTGTTAGGAATATCTCTATGGACATTCTATTACAGAGGTGTATGGGCTGGAAAGTTGCTAGAGACATGTGGAAACTGTTGCTGACTTATTGTTCTTGCCTCAGGACAAATGGCAAGTAAGCTTGTGAGGCCTTGCCTTTCCTGGCATTGTCTAGTTCCTGGAAATAGAGATTTAGGCTGACTCTCCTTAGCTACCAATTTGAAGCCTATCATGGAATTGGACTCGATTTCTTACCTTTAATTAAATGAATGATTAGAAGACCATAAGATATCTTCCCTTTTTTTTTCCCACAAAGGCATCTAAGAAACATTAATAAATTTGGATTAGTCTCTCTTCAAATACAGAATAACCTGTAGTGACTATTTTTTCTGCTAGATATTAAGTATGCAACCTGAAGGATATTTTTTTAATCATATACAGTCAAAAACAGTAATTTAATAAATACCTTCATTCAGGTAGCTTTATAGACTTTCCACACATAGTTCAAATATATTTTCAAAAATAAAATTGCTGGGTCACAGGTTATAAGCATAAGTATCTAAATGTGCTGTACTATGGCTATACTCGATTTCTCTTTAGCCAATATAACTGAATTTTCCCAGTGACCTTACATTTAGAGGCCCTGGCTCTTTATAATTTAGATTCAACTCATTTCCTCATAATAATATGACATCTTTTTGAATGAATACAGATTTCTCCCAATTCCATGTGAACTAAAACAGAGAAGTAAGGAGAGAAAGAATGAAAGAAGAAGGAAATAAAGAAATAAAGAAAAGAGAAATTGCCAGAAGCAAAACTCATGAAATTACTTGCTGTTCTGAAAAAACTTAGTCAGTTAAAATACAAGGTTAGGAAAGGAGGTTCGAGGTCTCAACCCCCAGGAATTTAAAGAATGTCTGGTATTTCCCAGAAGCCAGTTACAATAGTGGAATGGTCTAGGGCAATGAGGATATTATAGTGGGATGGTCTTAAGCAATGATCCTTGTCTAACATTCCATTCCCATTCTGCTTTCCTTTATAACGGCTGCCTGAACAATAAAGTTTAAGCACTTGATCAGACTTTTAGACTTGCTTAAGACAGCTTTGAGTATAAAATGCTTGCTATGCAAGCATGAAAATTTGATTTTAGAATCCTAGATCATTCTTTTGAAAAGTCAGGTCTGGCCATTGTATTATTTTTGGTTTTGTTGGTGAGAAAAGACACCATGACAAAAGCAACTCTTATAAATGACAACATTTAACTTGGGGTGGCTTACTGGTTCTGAGGTTCAGTCTATTATCATCATGTTGGGAAGCATAGCAGTGTCAATACAGGCAAGGTACTGGAAGAGCTGAAAGTTTCAAATCTTACTCCACATACAAACAAGAGAAGCCTGGCTTCAAGTCAGCAAAGAAGATGACAAAGCCCACTCTCTCAGTGACACAGTTTCTTCAACAAGACCCAATCTACTTCAACAAATCCCCATCTCCTAATTACTACTCCCTGGGCCAAGCATTTTCAAACCATTACAGGAGTTAACTCCTGTAACTCCAGAGACATTTTGATAGTTATGGTCACAACCTGGGGGTCTACTGGTCAGCCAAGTCAACCTGAATCAGGGAGCTCAGGGTTCAGTTAAAAGCTCTGTTTCAAAAATGAAAAAAAATATATAGTAACATTAAAATTAAAAAAGATATGTGGTGCTGACTCTGTATATAGAAAATATGCTTGTTCACAGACTACTTTATTCCAACATAAATGTGCATACATGCATGCAGCACACACAAAATTAAAGAAGAAATAAAATGGATGTAGGAAAATAAGGAAGGATGGAAAGATGGAAAAAGGAAAAGAAATGGAAAAGATATGTAATGAATAGTCTAAAGTTTAAGCTTATTTCTTGGCCAAGAGTTCCTAAGTAAGCTATATTCCAAGGTCTTCTGTCAGTCAAGCAGTGTTTGACTCTAAAATTCTCTTCTAAAGAGACTTTATTTTAGAAAATTAAATCACTTGAACTTCAGTAACACTAGTGAGAATTTCTACTACTACAGCATTCTATTAAAACAATCCTAATATTGGGGCATTACCAACATCATTATCATTTTTATACTAAGAGGAGCATGAGGAGAGGAAACTCTGCAAGTTTCTCACATTCTGTGTTGTTTGGGTTTAGTTCCTTCCTACTCCCATGTCCTGAACTTCCATGGAGAACAACCATCTGCTCCAACCCTTACTCAGACAAATAAAGTCTTTGGCTGTGTCCATTATTGTTGATTTTATTCAGCTTCAATACTAAAAAGAAGGCAATCAAATTAAACAAGTGAATGGAAAGAAGGTAAACCCACTCTTTCTTCTTTCCTGTTTATTTTTTAAGTTGCCATATATACGCAATGGGTAAGGATTTGATACCACAAAGAACGTGTCAGGAAGTTACCCCAGATTCCACTGTTAATAAAATCAGTTTGTTCAAAGGTTAGAAATGTGGGCTCAGTTTGAAGAGATTTCACAATACAATTTAAGTCCTTAATTTTAGGACTTAAATCAAGGATTGCTAGCACTCACACAGGAAGCCAGACATTGTAACATGCATCTATACTGCCAATACTGAGCAAACTGAGCTGGCAAGATTAGTGGAGTTCCCATGACAGCTAGTTAGGCCAAATCAGTTAGTTCCAGGTTTAGGGAGAGACCTTTTTTCAAAGCATAAGTTAGAAAATAATTGATAAAAAAATATGAGAACAATCTTTGGTATACATACTATCTCTCCCTCCCCCCTCTTCTCTCTCTCTCTTTCTCTCTCTCTCTCTTTCTCTCTCTCTCTCTCTCTCTCTCTCTCTCTCTCTCTCTCTCTCTCTCTCTCCCTCCTCTCTCTTTAATCTCTTTAAGCCCTCCATTGTATCTTTTTCAAAGTCATCCCTTGGTTTTCATCAGTTTGATGTACAAAAGTTAAATGCTTTACTTTTCTGGATCAGTATATCTAAATGTAATATCAGCACCCAGTATGATCTACTCCTCCTTTTTTTCTTTTGAAAGACAAAAGAAACCTAGAGGCTACTGAATAATTTTACTTAATCTTGTAGTAAAAAACTTCCCTTCCTGAACAGAAATAAGCAGTGTTAAAACTAATTAAAGTTTCATTTACATATTAAAAAAATTAGATGTGCTTCAATAATTATGGTAGAGATGAGTCTATCAACTTACTATTCCCCATTCTTTGCATGCTGATATGAAAGTCCGTGTTTCATTGAAAAATCACACCCTGGACTCAAATAGTATGGAAATGCATAGAGTGTTTTATTCTGCAGAAGTTTGGCATGCTGGGATATCCCACTACCAAGATAGAGAGGTACCCAAGTGAGCTTGTAGGCCTGATTTAAAACACATTAAAGAATTTCAGGGTAGGTGACCTCTATGTTATTCTGTTGTCTCTATGGATATTCCATTATAGAGGTGGGAGGGCTGTAAGCTTACTGGGGAGGTAGGTCTGGTATCTGTTACTTTGGAAGTAGCTGAGTAAGTCTGGAAATTGCTGCTGATCTGTTGTACTTACTTCAGGCAAGGTGTCTGAGACATTCCATTACTTGGGCCTAAAGGCTGAAGCCAAGATGTTTTTTTTTTTTTTTTCTATTAGTAATTGACTTGCCAGGGCTTGCTTGAATTTCCCAGATTTTAGTCCTAGTCTCCTTAACTGCCACTTTGAAGTATCTCAGGGAATCAGCCTAGCCTTCTCACAGTAAGAAGAAATGTGATTGTATGCTGTCAATGACTATTAAGCATTTCAAGTGTAAAATTACCATTGTAATGCAAGCCTTTTTTTTAAACATTCTGAGTGATCTTGAGGACACAAGACATAAGGCTGTTGGGAAAATGCATCCATACTGAGATATCAACTATTAAACAAATCTGTCTCAAAGGAATGCTTTAAGAAAAGAAGACAGCCACTACATGCACACATATGGAAAAATGAAACACTGCTTACATTAAAACATACATTAATACTGCTCTATTTAGGGTTTCACAATGGGAACCAAATTTAACTTTGCAGAAGATGTAGGAGATAAAGTTCATGTGTTCTAATTACATGAAAAAGAATATAAAATTGTTGGATGGCCCATTGTATCACAGCCGGTCTTATAATATAAAAGGTAGTCAAAATTATCTTTTGTAACATTAAAATGTAACTCTCCACCCATATGCTTACTGGTGACCTCAGTACAGAACATGACAGAGAAGAGAATTTTTACCAAACTAGTTTGTGTTTTCCAAAAGAAATGATTTCTGTTGGAATATAAAAGCACGAGAGATCCAAGATAAGTATCTAATATACAGCATAAACTCTATGACCTTTGTGAGAACAGTCAACTCTCTTTAGTCTCTTCCAATAATTGAAGAAATATTCCTTGTTGCATAATTATGCAAATTAATTCTTAATCCTTTGAAAGCTCTAAAGACAGGAAAAACTTTCAACAAGATTAACAGTAAAAGAAGTCAATTGCCAGAGAAACCTTGGAAGCCCTTCAAAAACAAAAACAAACAAACAAACAAAAAACAAACAAACAAAAATAATGGAATATGAATAAAAAAATACACACAGTGTACACTAGAAGGTGAGTTGGGTATATTGGGAACAACCCAGTATGTGTAAAGTGCCTATGGCTCAGCCCTGTGTAAGCTTTTCTCTTAGCTTGTACACTCCTTCTCATCTCAGGATTGATTTCACTGTCTCTATTTATATTTCTAGTCCTGTGTACATAGTCTAATAATTTACTCTAGGAGGCAAAGAATGAAAATTTCAGTGTATGAAAACAGCAATGGGTCCTCCCCTGAACTCAGATTTTTACTTATAACAATATAAGGCAATACTTCTGTGTGAGTTTTCACTTATTGACTTACATCAGTCACTCTGGTAATATTCACATGTGAATTAGCAAAAATCTAATGGAGCAGTGGGAACAAATAAAGACAATTTCAAAAATTTGAAATGGAATTTTTAAAGGAAAGGAAACAATGTATAAGTTAATTTTGTATTCCTCTAAACTCAGATAAATCCCAAAAATTTGTAATATTAGAATTTTTTCTGTGCTTAAAACTATCCGTTAGTCTGATGGGATATAATAAAATTTATTGAGGTCAATGTACAGTTGCTGAGGCCAATAAAGTAATAGCCGTTGCCAGAGAATTTCATTGAAAAAAGAAAAAATAGAAATAGAGAACAAATTGAATTCATTTGTAAATGTTGTTTCTGAGAATAAATCTTGAAAAGGAAGAAAAGCTTAGATCCATTAGGACAAATATAATTAGGAAGCAAGAATACTGGTAGAGTGGAAGAAATGTTCAAGGACCTGAGGCCTAGAGAGAGTCCAAAATCAAAGACAATGAAGTACCAATGTGGAGGTTGCTTAGTAAGGGTGTTTTCCCTTTCAGGGCATAGAACAATACCATTTGTGGAAGACATTAAATAGAACAGATACACATGGTTACCAATGAGAAGAACAAAAGTCAGGTCTATGGAAATAACAGTACAGCTATTGACAATTTCTGATAAAAAGAAATAAGGGATGGATACAACACCATCACACAAAGCCGTCAGTCGTATACTCTGAAGTGAATAAAGTAGCAGAATAAACTCCATTTTACTTTTTAGACTCAATTTAAAATTTTTGTTTTTAGAATGACTTGACCCTCACCTTTTAAGTCTGGGTACAGCCACAAGATATTGCTGTTAATAATAAAAAAGACATATCAGCTGTGGATAGACAGCTGATAATAACAGGGTGGACTAAGTCAACATAAATTATTATGTCATGAATCATGACCTGTGGGTCATGATGCTCCTTTAAGATATGTGGTCTCTCATTTTGGTTTGACCAGATGCTGTAAACCAATCAGCTTAAAGACCATCATTCCTTTACCCATTTACCCAAACAAGCAATACCAAGGCTTGGAAATCCCTGCTTGTAGTTTTTTTCTTTGTAAAGCACATTCCCTTAGTCCTCGGGGTTGCTCTCTTATCCCATTGTACCAGGAAAGTTTGTAGCCAAGGCTAGAGCCTAAATAAAGGCGTTCATGTGTTTCCTTGGAGTTGTCCCTTGTGGTCACTTTTGTGTGTGGGGGCTCACAAACTGGACATAAAAATTTCTTCTGCCTTCCCACAGCTCTTAGTGATCATTGGAGGTGCTGGATGATGTAAGAAGTAGAGGATTTCAGAAAGTTGAGATCTCCATTGCAAATTCCATGTCATTGTGCACATGTTGTGGAATTTTGAGGCAATGCACCAGTTTCTGTATCACTTGGGCTCCTTTAATATCTTCAACTTTGTATGCAGCTCTCTGAAGATATTCCATGACTTTGGAATCTCTGAGTCTCCAAAATAAACCAAGCATCACAAAATGTAATGATCTCTGTAAAATTCCATGCACTGACACCCCTGTCAATTTCTTGGCCTCAGATGGATTCCTTAGGAAGGAAAAAAGTTTCATAACCCCTTTTCTTGTATTCTTGACTCTAATTTCAGAACCACAAGACCAAAACTTCTAAGTTCTGCTGCTTGATGGGGCCAGCCAATACTTGGCTCCTTCTTTCCATTACATCAGATTTCTGCTGTTAATGGTTTTCTCGAGTCTTTAAGCTTTACTTTAATTTCCTTTAACAAGCTGAAAGCTTAGCTGGGTGGGTACTTTTCCTAAGGTCATCACTTCATTAACATAAGGCCTTTCTTTAAATTTCTTTCAAAACAGGACTTGCCTTCATAACATTTCCTTTTCCTCCTTTTTCCCCCAAACTATAGATTTTCTGTTTCGTTTTGTCTAGTTGCTTCTTTTCATTGTAGACCTGCATAAGAGATACCAAAAATAACCATGCGGCACATTCCATATTAGCAGCCTTATTTATAATACCCAGAAACTGGAAACAATCCAGATGTTCTTCAGCAGAATGGATACAGAAAATGTGGTACATTTACACAATGGAGTACTACTCAGCTATTAAAAACAATGGAGTCATGAAACTCTTAGCCAAGTAGATGGAATTAGAAAATATCATTTGAGTGAGGTGATGAATACCCAAGATACAATTCACAGACCTTGTGAAGCTCAAGAAGAAGGAATACTACAGTGTGGATGCTTCAGCACTTCTTAGAAGAGGGAACAAAATACTCAAGGGAGAAAATATCGAGACAAAGTGTGGAGCAGAGACTGAAGGAAAGGCCAGCCAAAGACTGCCCCACCTGGGGATCCATCCTACATACAGACAGCAAACCCAGACACTATTGGGGGTGCCAAGAAGTGCTTGCTGATGAGAGCCTTATATAGCTGTCTCCTGAGAGGCTCTGCTAAAGTCTGTCAAATATGGAGGTGGATGCTTGTAGTCAACTATTGTACTGAGAACCATCCAGAACCCCTAGAGCTCTCAGTAACTAAACCACCAAAGAGTACTCGTGAAGAGACTCCCTAGTTCCAGCCACATATATAGCAGAGGATGGGCTTGTTGGACATCAATGAGATGAGAGGCCTTTGGTCCTGTGAAGGCCTGATGCCCGAGTGTAGGGATATGCCAGGGTGGGAGGTAGGAGTGGGTGGATGAGTGGGTGATCACCCTAATAGAAGTAGGTGGAAGGGGGATGGGAGAATGGTTCAGCAGGGGAAACTGGGAAAGGGAATAACATTAAAAAGGTAAATTGCCTGGGGCCAGCCCCGGCGGGTGAGAGGGGAGATGCAGCTGTTTCTTCTTTCTTCTCCTCCTCTATCCGGTTCTTCTTGAGGCAGCCCCTATGCTACTGTAGCTGACTGCAGGTGGCCAGAAATTGGCACTTGCATCCCAGCCTCAAGCCAGCAAGAAGTTAAGTAAATAGCCTTGTACTATCCTAAAAACTTCTTCTGAGGGTAAGAGACTGCAGGCTAGGGTGATTAACACCTGCAGCCTAACAGCAGAGGATTAGGAAATGTGGCCTTTGTTCTATCTCAGCAGGAACTGCTGGGCTCTAACTGGGCTTGGTCGCAGGAAGAAAAGACACTTTAAAAAGTTGCTGTAGATTTATTTAAGTGTAAAAGGTATCCTATGCAGCTATCTGAGTGGAAAAGTCCTGAGTGGGGAAGAAAAAAAGATTCTAACAAAGTAAAAATTCTAAGGGAGAAAAAATCTAGGCAGGGGTAAAGGAAAGGACGACGGGCTCCTAACTAACTAACTGACTCACTCTCAAGAACTAACTAACAACTAACTAACTAACTAACTAACTCTTGTCTTTGTCTTCAGTATTTATACAGAGTACATGATCACATTTTCAAAGCTCATCACAAGTTCACACCAAAATTAGAGTCATAAATTGAAATAGAAGTTTACAATACAGAATGTTTACATGAATATCCATCAGGAGTAATTATCTAACTAGACATTCATCACCTGTCTAGTTTCACAGGTTCACTGAAAGTTTGAAACTATAAACTTAAGAAGTTAGTGAAGTTTTGTATAGATAAACCCAGGCAAATATTTTCTCTTCTGTCCTGGTACCTATAATAGGTTGTGAATTTCCTTTAGTGATCTTGGTAAATTGTTTTACAACTTCTTGGAATGTGCTCTGAGCAGGGATGGTCTAGTTACTATCTCTCTCGGGGCAATTAACTGATAACACTCTGGAGACTGGCCCAGTTCTTACTGCAGTTTTGACTCTGCCTGATGGACTTAATAGCATTCCCGTTACAAAAGAGCTTAGTAATCATTAATATAATTTTAGTGCTTCTTATAGGATCATCATTAAGACTTAAGAAGTCATCTATTTGTCTATATAGTATCACTACAAGACAGTACATCTTCGTGGATCTGTAGAGATCTCCTACAAAGGGGTGTGCTATTGCTTAGTGATTGTTGCATATGTATAATGATGGGAAAAGCATATTAATAACAGGAATCTTTCCTAAAATTACGTCTACCACAGCCTTGCTAAATGGGACACATTTGTCTCAGATTATATAATAATCTAAGGCAAGCATTTCAGGATGATCATCTGCTAATTATTAGCTCGTCCCTGACAGTAAATAATAAAATACCCAATTAAAAAATATATAGATACAAAACAAAAAAAATCAAAAACAAACAAACAAAAAACAATTGTCTTGATGTCTTTTCGACCAATACAATTAGTACAACACTCTTCAATTTAGCTTCAAGTAGATTTTTAGCACAAGGGTAGAAAGTAGCTACACTTTTTCCCCAAACATCACAGGAATGATTTCTAGGATTTATATTATAGTATAAACAAGAATGATTTCTTGTTTATATTATTCTCCTCTGAAATTTCTTATGCTGGATACTCACAGCTCAAATTTTGCTCAGCAGTGTATCTATGATACTTCCAGAATGGCTCAGTAAGCCTCACTTAAAGAATATAATAGCTTTTGTAGTCCAGAGTCCCAAAATCTTCCATATTTTACCAACAGACAAAATGGTCAGGCCTGCCACAGCTATACACTAATCTCTAGTACCAACTTCTCTGTCTTAGTCACTACTTTATTGTATTGAATAGACAGTATGACCAAGGAACATCTTATAAATAGAAGCATATAATTAGGAGTTGAGAGCTTGCTTCCAGATTCAGAGATTTAGTACATTATCATCATGTGAGGAAGCATGGAGCTGGATCAGTAGTTAAGCACTACTTCCTATTCCTCAGGAATTGAGAATGAGAGAGTCTGTGGAATGGACTTTTGACACCTCAGTGACAGCCCTCTGTTATACACTTCCCATAACAAGGCAGCAACTCCTAATTCTTCTAACCATATCAATCTGTTCCACTTCCTGGTGTCTACACATTTTATATTGGTCATTCTTATTCAAATGACCACATATGTGGACCCATCTCTTCAGCTGTTGCAGTCATAATAAAAATAAGAAATGTGTGGTAAATATTCATTTAAACACAGTTTCAATTGAGTCCTGTTATGTCAGCAGAGCATGCCTTCTTTGCCAAAATCTTTCTGCAAAAGAAGGAAAAACTTTGAGACAGGATTTAACTTTCATTAAAAATTTATAGCAGTTTATTTTCCTATTAAATTTTCACTGTTTTGTTTTTGTTGCTGTAGGTTTTTTCTTGTTATTGTTTTTTTTTTTTTCATTTATTTGTTTGAATGTTTGTTTTCAGGGAAAGGACAAAGTTAAGAAACTGCTTCAGGTATTAATTTAAATATTCTGAGCAGGCCAAAGTCGTAAAATGAAGGAAGAAATGCCATAAAGTCCTTAGTCCTCTTTCTTTGTTCTTTGGCATGCCCACTTTGCTAGGATTATATTATTTTGGAAAGTGGCCCAAGTGCTTTTACTATGCATAATTAGCATTTAAAATAATAACACCATCTCATTTGGGAACTCAAAACCCAATGTCTTCTCTTACTGCAATGTGACCTGGTGGCCTGAGGAAGGACTGGTGTGCCAAACTGTGAATGAGGAAAAGTGGAATGCTGCCCTTTGCTTATGAAATCAATATCCATTATGCTCATTAATTCATGAGCAATTGTTAATGCTCTGAAGTGGCATTGACATTTAAGTCACCTTTAGCTTTTTTTAAATTCACCTTTAGCTTTAAGTTGAGATTTACCTCACACCAAAATTAATGAACATTCTGAGACAGTTGAACAAATCCAAGGATTCTATGGATGCTCGAAGCTTTATAGTCAGAGCCAGGTCTCATTATTTTTTGCATAATTAGGTATAAATTAAAACAACGGTATCCAACCAAATAAGGGAGAACTTGTCCAAGAATTGTTGTGGCTGGTTGCTTGGTACGGTAGTGTCTATATTTTTACACACTGGTATTTTGATAAGGTAGGAGTCAATGTCAGAAATTCAGTATATCAATATAAATCAATAAACATTATCAATCTTCCAGTCTTCAAATTCCTATAATGTATAACAAATAACAGACAATATTGCAAGTAGAAATTTAGTGGTTAAAATGGCTACTTTATTAAACATTTAAATTGAGTCAAAGTTAATCACTAGCACATACAGAAGTCTATTTCAAAGTGAAAATGGATTTTTTTTGGAGGGAAACATAAACATACATCTTTTAGTCCAGAAGGAACTGATGACAAAACAAAGAAACAATTCCACTCAATTCTATTTTAGTGAGTTAGTATACTTGTTAACATACAGAATTAAAGGATGCATACAGGAACATGGATGACTCAATACCTGCCACTCACTGGAAAATTCATCATCAGACTGAGCAGCAGCTGTGACAGTTGCATCACTGGAGCTTCCTGCATACCATGAGGGCAGGTTGTCTGGTTTGACTATACCCTAAGCTTTCAGGAGCTTCTTGTGACTATAGTTTTCTTCCACCTATATGAGCTTTTATTTCTCTTGTTTTCTGTTGTTTTGACCCTAGCTCATGCCTCCAGAAGACCAGGTTAGGAAACAACTAACAGTGCTTATATTCACTGCTAACCCTTAGTAATAATTGTCTCCCTGGCTAATTATTAAATCACCTAGAAGATTAACCTTTGGAAAGGTCTGTGGGGACGTCTCTGGTTGGATCAAATTAGTTTGAAATACTTAACCTAAATGTTAATCTTATCATTTTATTGGCAGAAATTCAAAACTATATTAAAAAAGTGAGCTGAGCACACACACACATCTCTTCACTTTCAGTGGACTGGGGACAAACTGTGTCTACCATAGTGCTTTTTCTATGCGATGATATACCTTCAAATACTGAGCTACAATATATACTCCAACCTGTTATTGAGTTTTCAATTATTAGATCTGAACAATGAGAAAAAAAACAAATATAGAGACCAACCATTCATTATCTGAGCTTCTGTGTAATGGATAAGTACCAGACCAGATCATGCAGGTAGCTTACCATCAGCAGATACCAATGGCCAGGTTCTGAAAAGTTTAAAATTTATCCATTTTGAGTATTCACTGAGGACCAGCATCATAGTTCAGTAATGTTACTGTTCACTGAATCCTTCTAATGAAAAGAGAGTGGGCATATTCTCAGTGTTATCTTTTAAAAGACATTAATTCTCTATGTGAGAGCTAGTCCCTCATGACCTCTATATTTCTTAATGACCCAACTCACTATGCGATCCATCTCAGATGAGTGATTGTAATTTCAACCTAAAAACTTTAGATGGATGGAGATAGTCTCATCATGGCAAAATGTATTCTATTTTAGAGGTAGAAAAAGTGAGGAAGACTGACTTTGTGGTCATAGTGAGAATATTCATAAAAAGTTCCAAAGAGCCATGTAATGAATTGTTATTGTTTAAATATGCTTGACTCATCTGTAATGTTAATATTTGGAGGTTTGTCCTTGCTGAAGTATGTGTTGTATGTTGGAGGAACTTTGTCATTGTATAGGTGGGCTCTGGGGGCTTGTAGTGTTAATGCCCTGCCAGTAGTAGAAGAGATTGTCTTCTCCTAGCTGTCTTTGAATTAAAAAGTAGAACTCTCAGTTCTTTCTCTGTCACTATGTCTGCCTAGATACTGCCAAGCTTCCCACCATGATGAGAATGAACTGAACCTCTAAAACTGTGTCAACACCTAATTAAATATTGTCTTTTATAATAGTTGCCTTTGTCATGGTGTCGCTTCAAAGCAATAATACCCTAACTAACACATGCATTAAAATAAAACAGAGAGATGAGAAAATAACTAAAGTATTTTCTCCCAAATCTAGTGCTTGTTCTCTGGAAAGGAGGCTTTGCACAATCTTCTGAAATTTGTTCTATATGGCTAACAAGTTAAAATGGCAGATTGAGTTCCACTGAAGTGCACATGAGTCCATCTTTTAAGAAGTTTAGATAATGTCAGTTATTTGGGCATGTTCCAAAGTCAGTGGAAATTTTCACACTTTGCTATGCATACTTGGAATAAAGACTATTTTAAAATACATATTATATTATATTATATTATAGTATTATATTGTATTGTATTATATTAATTTATTATATATAAACTATATGTAGTAGGATATTAGTATATTCAAGTATTTATCTGCGTCTCAGTTATCGTGTTTGCAATCTACCACATTACCAACTGAGCTTTATTCCCAGTCCTGGACAACTGGGATTTTCTAGTTGTTCTATATTGTTAAGATGACTTTCTATATGGGTGTGGCTTTGTTCAAAACCCTTGAAATTAACTTTGTTCTTCTTTTTTTTTTTTTTTATACATTTTAAGTTATCTTAGAAACATGTTTTGAGGCCTGGTAGTCTGTTTCATGTGAAGTGAGCATTAAAACTCAGCTAGAAATCAGGATAGAATGAAATTTCTATTCCTCTATGGTAGAGAATATAATAAACAAAATGTGGGATCTACCTGGTTTTCAAAGAAATTGCCTAGTCTTGAGTTCCCGATCTATCTTTGCCATTAGAGTGGGGCGTGGTTAGCTGTGCAACACAAAGTGTTATCTATGCTTTATACTTTGTAGAACCAAACTCATCACTTACCTCTCAAGGGTCAGTTAAATGGTATAGCAGTAATAAACATTAATACTGAAGTGCAGAAGTCTTGAATGAATGTATTTTTTTCTTCTCCACAGAAACAGTTTAATATTTAAAAATAGCATATTGAACAACATGCCTTTAATGATATATGATAATATATTAAATATAATATATAATACTATATTGTTAAATATTCATTCATTAATGCATACTTAATAATAGCAAAAACATGTGGATGGGCATGTAGCTCAATTGAAAAAAAATGTTTGTTTAGCATAGATGCAGCCAGAAGTTGCATCACATAAGGAAAGCAAAATGGTTTATTTGCAGAATCCCAGCACTCTGGAAATAGAGGCAAGATTTAGGAGTTCAAGATCACAGGGTCATCCTAAACACATAGTGAGTTTCAGGCCAAAATGTCTACAACAGACTGTGTCCATTAACTCTATTATGTGTTTCACTGTGTGTTCATATGTATATGTGTTTACTTACACATGTTCAGTCAAACACAGGTAGTAGCGAAATAAGGACAACCTTTCTCTTAGAAGCCATCTCTCTTTGTTTTTTTTTTTTTTTTGCTTTGTTTTTTCTTTTTTGTTGCTTGTTTTTTTTTTGTTGTTGTTGTTTTGTTTTGTTTTGTTTTAGATGAGGCCTCTTGCTTATTAAGTTAGGTAAGTTGGGCAGGGAAGATCAAACATTTTGATGCTGGTCTTCCTCTTCCCTCAAAATGTGATGACAAATAGGCACTCCCAGATCAACCCTCTTTTGCACAGTGTCTAGAGATTGATCTCATGTCTTCCTGCTTGTAAAACTAGCACTTTCCAAATAACCTATCTCCCAGCCTAAGTGATATTTTTAATCAAACAATCATCGTGAACAATGGTTCTTAACCTTTCTAATTTTGTGATCTCATTTTTTTTCTTAGTTTAGTTTCATGTTTATGGGCAGAGATATTTTTTAATTTATTTGTTCACTTTACATTCCATTCACACTGTTCTTCAATCCTCTCCTCCCAGTTTTATTCTTAGAAATCTCACCTCTGTTACTCAGTCTGTTATTCTCAGAAAATGTGAAATTCACATTGGGTATCACTCTGTCCTGCATTATCTAGTCTCATCAGGACTAGATCCATTCTATCCCACTGAGGCCTAACTAGGCAGTCCAGATAAGGTAAAAGTATCCAATGGCATGGCAGGTAACAGCATCAGAGATAGTTCCTACTCCCATTGTTAGGAAATCCACATGAAGACAAAGCTGCCCAACTGCTACAAATGTGTTTAGCTGGGAATTTAGTCTCTGTGAAGCTTGTTGTCTTTTACCCTTCCAGTTTGTTTAATTCTAACTCTTATATGCTTCCACAAGATGTTCTAAGCTCATCCTGATATCTGGTTGTGGAGCTCTGCATCTACTTCCATCTACTGCTAGAGGAAGCCTTTCAGGAGACAGTCATACTAAGCTCCTGCCTGTAAACATTAAGATTGTAAAGAGTTGGCAATCATTCATTGGACATGTCTCAATTGGGCTAGCTATTTGTTAGCTGTTCCCTCAATATCTGTTCCATCTTTATCCCTACATATCTTGTGGGCAGGACATATTTTGGGTTGAAGATATTGTAAGTGGGTTGATGTTTTTTTCCCTCCACTAGAAAATCTGTCTAGCTACAGGAGCCACTTATTTCAGTCTTCATATAACCTCTCAGCAGGGGTCTCAGCTAGGGTCATTTCCATAGAATCTTTTGAGTCTTCCAGGTCTCAGGTGTCAATCTAGTACAAGAGATACCCTCCACTGATTTCTGTTCTCTCTCTCATCCCTCTCATAAAATTTAATTATTTTTGCTGTTACTTCATAACTGTAATTTTGCTGCTGGTATGTATTATAATATAAACACCTATTTTTTTCTGGTGGTCTTTGTTTGACCCCTGTGAATGGGTCATTTGAACTCCAAACATGTTTTAAGAGAATCACTGATCTGAGCAGCTGCCCTTGAAGGCCATTTAGTTTTTAGCGTACAAAACAAGGTGGCTTTTTCTTTCTAAAGGCTAACTGCCAACCTTACCTTCTCTTGTAAGTGACAGGAGCTTCATTTATTATATTACATTTAATTAAATTCATTACAATATTAAAATTAATCAAAATGTGCTTTAAATTATAAATATATTTAATTGTGTTATATATAATATTATATACAATACTAAAATTAATTAAAATAAAAATGTAAGGCCTATCCATGGTTTCCAGGAAGAGGGAAAAAGCTACAATGTGATTTTGAGAAATATTATACCTTTCTGTAGTGTACCTTATTAGGGTACAGAAAAAAGGGCTTCCTGTGGTCAAAAATAGATGAGACACATGGACAAATTGATTGACAGTTTTATCCTATGAACTCACAAAATTTCAAATATATGCAAACATTAATGACAGACATACAAGCATGTTGACTATGCACAGATGACTTGCTCAGTCTTCCTACAGAAGCCAAAGAAGAACATTAGTACAGAACCGGTGATGTAGGACCCATTTTTTTCTTTCTTCCTCTCTTTCATTCTTTCTTTCTTTTTTTGTGAAGTGCAACAGGCTTGTAACTCAGAAGCAAAGCAAAACAACCATAACAACAACAAAACCAATGAACCAAAACCCAAAACAAACAAAAAGCAACAATTGCCCGTGTTTATATCCAACAAGCTTTCACAATGTTCAAACATTAAAACATATTTTAAACACATACTTATTTATATCAGGATATTTATGCATTTAAATATTGGTAAACACTAACAAGTATAGAAAAGTTAAAATAATGATTCATTTCTCACTCAGCAACAAGGGGCAAAGCAAGTGTTCATATATGATCATATGTGCTTTGGTTCCTCTTATTTTAGTACAACACTTTTTTACAATGTAGTTTCAATTTTTTGCTTGGCATAATTAAATACTATTTTCTAGGAAAGAGTACTAAAGTTTGCAAAAAAAAGTCTGCTCCAAATTTTATTTTTAAAGACTGTATTTTGAGGGCATGTTGAAATGGTGGGTAAGAGCACTTGCTATTCAATCATGAGGACCTGAGCTAATATCTCATACTCAACATCAAGTGGCAGGCTCACAAAGGCCTGTTAACTCTATAACTCTAACTCCAAAGTGTCTAACACTCTCTTCTGACTGGTATGGGCAACCACAAACACATATATGTTCACATGCTCACACATATATGCATATACACACACACTCACACACACACATACACCCAGTTTTTCTAAGATTTCAACTTTTTTGACTCAGATTACAATAAGAACACAGATGGTAAAAAAATAAAAAGGGGATAAAAGAACAATGAACATACAAGACTCCAAACAGCACAAGAATAAAGTCTTTAGCATCTGGACACTGTTTAGTGTTTTGTGCTGAAAGCATAGAGTCAGAGCCCCAGCATCAATCTGAACAAAACCACATATGGTGACTGTCATGTAATTCCAATGAGTAGAGATGGCAGATTCCACAGGTTTAATGGCCAGTTTATCTAGCGAAAACAGGGATTTTCAGGTTCTGTGAAATATTTTGTGTCTAAACTAAAATGGAGAGTGATAGAGAAAGACATCTAGCAATTTTGTCTTGTTTTTACCATGCAGAGTCCTACACAAATATCCAACAATATACCTGAGTTACCATGTTTTTCTACGTTAAGTCATTAGGTTACCTACCTTTGGTAATATGGTATCAATATCGAAGACAACTGTTTCATCTTTAGTGCACTCTCAGAGAATACTGCTAGACACAACCACAAATGCCTTACTAACTTTCATACTATTTCTTAATCCATGTGAATTGACAAGATTGAAGATACCAAGAAGTTATGTTATTAGAGTAATTTTCTGTAATAATTGCATATATATTGTTTTATTTTTAAAGATTTATTTTCTATTTTATGTGAATACCTGGTTTTACTATTTATCACATGGTTGTCTGTTGCCTGGGGATGTATAGAATCCTCAGGAACTGTTGTTACAAATGGTTGAGTGACTCTCCATGTGTGTGCTGGAAGTCAAATCCAGATCCATTCTGAGATCTGAGAGTGCTCTCCAGCACCCATATAATGTTTCTTTAAAAATCATCATGTTCATGAGATTTGGCTTTTGGCAGTCTCTGTAGAGCCAAATAGAGTTTTATATTGCAGGAAATGTGATAAGTCAGAGCGACTGTCTTCAATGTAAAAGTACAATAAATGATGAAAATTGGGGAAAATGTTTCTATTAATGTCAAAGACAGCAGTGGTGGTGCACAACTTTAATCTCAGCACTTGGGAGGCAGAGGCAGGCGGATTTCTGAGTTTGAGGCTAGTCTGGTCTACAAAGTGAGTTCCAGGACAGTCTACATAGAGAAACCCTGTATTAAAAACCCAAAGCCCCCCCCCACCAAAAAAAGTTAAAGACACACTGCTAGAGATTTGTTTCTTTAAAAAAAAATGGCACAAAGTATATGCATGGAATTATGAGAGTAAAGAAATATATTGTTATATAAATAAACATATTGAAACAATAATTTATTAAAATGATGAATATCAAAATGGATAACATTCAATAATTAAAAACATAATAAGAATATAAGGTTGGTTTGACCAGTAAATACAACATCAAACATGTAGAAATCTAAGTTAAAAGGAAAAAAGATGTAAAAGGCATCATGTTAGCAATACGTTAATGAGAATGCAATAAGAGGTTGTGTGGCATGATCATTTCTCATGGTTCACTTCATATCACTCATAGAAGTGTGATAATCAGCAATGGACTCTATAGGTTCCATATCTCTCTTCTCTGCACATTCTGGCTAGTCATACCCATTGGGTCCTGGGAACCTGTCTATTCACTGGTATCTGGGATCCTCCAGTGGCTATCTCCGGCTCCTCATAGCCCCCTGCTACATATTCTTATTGAACTTCCTGACCCTCTGTAGATATCACTATTTGCCGATGATAAAATAGTATGCATAAGCCACCCAAAAGTCTACTAGGGAGCTCCTCCAAGTAATAAAACACTTTAGCAAAGTGGATGGATATGAAATTAACTATAACCAATCAGTAGCCTTGCTTTACTCAAAGTATAAATGGCTGAGAACACAATTAGGGAAAAGACACCCTTCATAATAGTAACAAATAACATAAAATATCTTGGTGTGACTATAACCAAGCAAGTGAAAGACCTGTATAACAAGAACTTCAAGTTTGTGAAGAAAGAAATCAAAGAAGATATCAGAAAATAGAAAGAACTCCCATGATCATAGATTGGCAGGATTAATATAGTAAAAATGGCCATCTTGCCCAAAGCAATCTACAGGTTCAATGCCATCCCAATCAAAACTACAAATCAATTCTTCATAGAATTAGAAAAAGCAATTCTCAAATGCATTTGAAATAACAAAAAAAAAAAAAAAAACCAAAAAACAGGTTAGTGAAAACTATTTTTAACAATAAATGAACTTCTGGGGGTCATTATTTAACAATAAATCACCATCAATGACCTCAAGCTAAACTATAAAACAATAGTTATAAAAACTGCATGGTATTGGTACAGAGACATGCAGGTAGGTCAATGGAATAAAATTGGAGACTGCTTTCTGTAGCGAACTTTACTCACTTAAGACATTTACTTTGGCTGATTCTATTTTAAATAGAAAGAAACTAATGACTCAGAGGTCAACTGATGTACACAACATAACTAACTAAACACTGATGCAAGATCAAAGCAAAGCAAGGCCAATAAAAGAAAAATCTCCTGCCATTTTTATGCAGTCTATATAAGTTTTTATGTAAGTCTGAGTTCAACTTAGTGATAAAAAAGAAATGGATATGTAAGACTACTGAGACAGAGAGATTTTGTGTGCATGTATCTCTCTCTCTCTTTCTCTCTGTCTCTCTCTTCCCTCTCTCTCCTTCTTGTGTGTGTGTGTGTGTGTGTGTGTGTGTGTGTGTGTGTGTGTGTGTGAAAGAGGAGAGAGAAACTGTACATGTATTAACATGAATGTAGAGTTCAAAGTTTAGAGGTCAAAGTCTTAGGTGTTTTTTAATCATTCTCTGTCTAATTCTTGGAGCTGAAGTATCTCAGTGTCTTGGAGCTCACTAGTGAGAACAGATTTGTTGTCAAGTGGTGCTATTATTTTTGTGTCCCTAATACTATAATTGATTTCAGGCATGTACCACCATTCCTTTCATTAAAGCTTATAATTAATTATTTTGAATTTTTAAATTTTGTATACATATTTGTTGGTATAGGTATATACACATGAATGCAGTTGCTAGAGAAGGCCAGAGGTATCAAATCCACCTGGAGGTGATGTTACAGGTAGTTTTGATACATCTAGCTTAACCTTTGGGAGCTGAACACAGCATACCTAACTTTTTGATGTAACACAATTCATGTTTTATTCTGACATGGCAAACACATTAATGACTGAGTCATCTTCCTAGCCATTGAAATCATACTTTCTCATAATTATGAGAAAATGTTGCTAAAATCTTTCTTAAAGTAAACCATCTAATAAAATACATACATAACTGGGTGGTGTTGGCGCACACCTTTAATCCCAGCACTTGGGAGGCAGAGGCTGGCGGATTTCTGAGTTCGAGGCCAGCCTGGTCTACAGAGTGAGTTCCAGGGCTGCACAGAGAAAACCTGTCTCGAAAAATCCAAAATAAATAAATACATACATACATACATACATACATACATACATTTACGTAAATGACTATATAAAAGTCCATACTATTATATATGCTATATATACTTATATATGTATGCATTGAATCTAATAAATATACTTATGTCTTTATTACACATGCTATAAATTTAAAATATCTTAAACTAAATGTTATTAATATATTTGATCTAACAGGCACTGTAGCTCACTACCAAGGTACACTGTAAAGTGTTAGCTTCCTAGGATGGCTAGAAAAGGAACTGTAACAGTTTTTATCCCTGCCCAGGAAGAGGACATGCAGACAGTGTAAGGTATAAAAGAATCAAATTCAGTAGCTGAGGAAATTAATCTGGGACTAAAGTATTTATCTTGTAAGTATGAGAAATAGAGTTTGGTTCTCTAGAATGTGGGCCGGGACCTTCTATTTCCATTATCAAGCAAGATATAGCCACAGGAAAATATGAAAAAGGCAGTTTTTCAATTAAGCTTTCTCTTTCCATGTGACTTTAATTTAGGCTGTGTCAATTTGGCCAAAAAATATTCAAAACAAACAAATTTTAAAAAGCCACAGGCTTGTACAAGAATATAGTAATCTGACACCATCAAAAAGCAGAAAACTCACAAAAAGAATCACTGTTAAGTTAGGAAGGCACTATGTATCTATATGTGTAGTTATATATGCAACTATTATATACCAGTTTCTTTGGAAATTTAAACCATTTAAAACCTTCTGTTTTAACCTTCCATTTTTAGAGTGAAGTTCATGAAGACAGAAGTTATTTATGAGGATGTAAAACACCAGGTGTTCTAAGGGGAAGCTCCATGTGATGGTTTAAATACTAATGAACTCAATAGGCTGATATATTTGAACACTTATTCGTCTAGGAGTGGCACTACTTGAGAGGGATTAGGCCAATTATTGAATTGGTCTTGCTGAAGTAAATATGCCGTTGTTGGAGGAAGTGTATTACTGAGGATTGCCTTGAGATTTCAAATAGCCAAATGAGGCCCAGTGTTTTTCTCTTCCTGCAGATTGTGGATACAGATGAAGAACTTCTTTAGCATCATGCCTGCTTACATCCTGTCATGCTTTCTACTGTGATAATGGACTAAACCTCTTAAACTCTAAGCAAGCCTCAATTAAGTGCTTTTAAAAAGAGATGCCTAGTTCATGGTGTCTCTTCACAATGATAGAACATTGACTAAGATACTCCTTGAGCTCCAAAATGAACATGTTAGTAGCTTTGGGCTATTGAGTTGCCTGCAGCCTGAACAGTATTTTGCACTGTCAGCCATGCTGGAGTGGCTTTAGGTAAATCAAATATGTGTGTTCCATTTCTGTTCCTATAAATGACTTCTCACCTATATTCATGAGTAACTTCAGTAAAACATATTGAATTATGGTAGTGTCTTAGTCATTGCTGTATTGCCATGAAGAGACACGAGGACCAAGACAGCTATTATAAAAGAAAACATTTAACTTGGGCTTACTTACAATTTTAGTGGTTTTGTCCATTATTTTCTTGGCCTCGGAGCATGGTGGCATGCATCAGATAATTTTTAGGCAGAAAGAAAAAGAGACTCAGGTTTGGTAAGGACTTTTGAAACAACAAAGCCCATCCTTTGTGACACATTTCCTCCCAGCAGTCTACATATCCTACTCCTTCTAATCCTATCAAAAAGTTTCACTTCCTTTTGAATTGAAGCATTCAAATATAGGAGCTTAGAAAAGTCATTCTTATTCTAAACACCACATTTCACTTACTGTCCCACATAAGCTTGTAGCCATACCCTAAGGCAAAAATGTATTCAATCCAACTTCAAAAGGCTACAGTCTATCACAGCTGCAACACTATTTGAAATGCCAAAGATCAATTTTTTTCCACACTTAAGGAAATTTCTTAACTGTAAACGCTGTAAATTCAAGATAAAAAATTTTGCATACTTCCAACATACAATGGCAGAAAATATGCACTACCACTTAAGGAAGGAGGAAAGGGAGAATAATGAGAAAATATTGGACCAAAGGAAGGCCTAAACAAGTTTGGCAAGTTCTGCATGTCAATATCTGATTTCAAAGTATTCTTCAAAACTCCAACTCTTCCCAGCTTTGTTGACTGAAATATACTTCTTTCTCTTCTACTGGTTCCATAACTAATATGAAGATTTCCTTGGCAGATATTTTATAACTCTGGAATCTCCAACATTCTGGAGCTTCCAACATTCCTGGCTTCACATTTAGAGCTTCATATAATGGACTTTCTAGGTTTGCAAACACAGATACCCCTGACATATATTGTTAGCATTTCTAATAGGCTCCATCCCACAGTTACCTGGCAATAGCAGGTATACCTGACTCATTATAAAAGGGGTTGTTTGTCCCCTCCTCTTTCTATGATTCTATGATTCTCTTATTCTCTTGCTCTCTGCCCCTTTTCTCCCCGCCTCTCCTCCCTTTCTCTCTCCCTTCCTCCTCTCTTGCCATGTATTTCTAGGGAGCCTCTTCTCTTCTCTTCTCTTCTCTTCTCTTCTCTTCTCTTCTCTTCTCTTCTCTTCTCTTCTCTTCTCTTCTCTTCTCTTCTCTTCTCTTCTCTTCTCCTCTCCTCTCCTCTCCTCTCCTCTCCTCTCCTCTCCTCTCCTCTCTTCTCCTCCCCTCCCCTCCTCTCTTCTCTTCTTTTTCTTCTCTTCTTCAGTTTCCCTCTCTCTTTCCCTCTCTAGTCTGTGTGCCTTACTCTGTCTCTACTCCCTCCTTAACTCTCCTTTCCATGCCCTAAATAAACTCTATTCCATACTATACCTGTCTTATGGCTGGTACCTCAGGGGGAAGGAATGCCTCAGCATAGGGCAGAAGATGCAATCCCTCCTACCTCACCATATATCAAACTTTTTTCTGGCTCTCCTTTTTATTTTTTTTTTAATTAAAACACAACATTTATATTTGTCCTTGACAGTTTTCCTTAGTCTTGGAGGGTTATTCTATAACTTTTTTCTTGTAATATTGATTTTAATGACGGAAGAACTGCATGGCAAAACCTACCAAGTTCTACTGCTAGCTGGGTCTGGAACTTAGTATTTTTTCCAAGTAAATTGTGTGAGCCTTCTTTTTCGTTAGTTTTAGTTTTTATTCACTTTGATATATTCTTTTTGACTTTAATATGCACTCATGAATTATCAGGGTGTTGTAAGTTAAGAATCATAGATTATCTATGATTTCTGTGAACCTTCAAATGCATAGGCATAAATACTGCATATATATGCTGTAGGATGATTGTCAATCTTCAGTACCCCCCATGACTTCTATGGTACTTTCCCATATTGTAAAGTGTCATGAGAAAGATGACATGAGGTAGTTAAAATCTGATGGGAAAAGAGTTGTCTCACAGAAAGGCAGACAGAATTTGTTATTATTAGAGCCTATCTGGTATATTTATTTTATCAGTGTCATCTCTACAGTTACTACGTCATATTTACATCATTGATTTAATTAATACTTGCTCTTAGTGTACTAATATTAAATTAAATATTTGCATTTTATTTAGAGCATTTTATCTTAGGTTTCCTAAAATTTTTGGGGTTAGCCTATTCTTATTTAATTTTGGGGAGAATGTAATAATTCCATAAAATAAATAAAATGAAAAGCTTTGCTTCTTCATATAAGAAACAGTTTTGCTTAGTACTACAGGTTTCTTTTTACTAAGGACCAGTCTCAGTGTGGAGAGGGTTTCTGAAAAAAGGGGAGCCTGAGGACAGCAGTGAAAAGAACAACTCAAAGTCAAATCTTGGATTCAAGCTGGTGACCTGTGTTCTATTTCATACTGCATTTCCAGTCTATTTATCTCTATTTTCTGCTTTCCTTCTGTAGATTTCTCTTTTTATATTCTCCTTGCAATTCTAGGAGATCTGTCTGCTGGTGTTCTACCTGCTTGTATGTGCTTGTATGTGTCTGTCTGTCAGTATGTCTCTTTGTCTATCTATGTGTCTGTCTGTCTCTGTCTGTCTGTTCTCAAAGCAATTCCTTTTTATCCTAAAAAATTCTCTGGATATCTTATGTCCTACAGAACACAGGACCAGTCTTTTATTTTACATATCAGTCCATTTACTTCAGATATCAGATATTCTTTTGATTATTTTATGAATCAACATCCTGTGACCACAACCTTTTGATTTTTAACAGACAACAAGCAAACTTTTTTCTTAACACTGACTGCAAAAGAAATCAAAGATGTGTTTTTGTTGTTGTTGTTGTTTTGTTTTGTTTTTTTTTCCACAGAAGATAAACTACTTGCCTCTTGCCTTCACATTACCATTTATACCATACTTGGGCCTAACCTCACTCTGTCCTAGGCTGACCTTGTATCTTTCTGACAAGCTGGCTCATAGTATAACTGCCTTTGTTCCTTTAGACTTATGATGCCCATCATAATTCACCTTCCATCCTAATATTTTTGTATAGTTAAGAAATTATATATACTTTAACTCATGGATCTAGAGCTCTCTCAGGTAGTCTTAAGCACTATCCAGAAGGTCCCAGCATTTAGCATTTTTCTGAGACATTCACCACACTTTCGAATCCTGGACTCATGTTACTTCTAATGTTTATGGATTCATTAACATTGACAAAAAGGACATTCAGAAAAATCTAGGAGACAAATCAACACTCCAAAAGAAAATCAAGCCTCAGTCCACAGTATCTGTTGATAGTCATGAACACTCACAATGGGACACTTTCCCAGGGGCAAGAATAACCCACTCTTTCCCAACCAGGGCCATTTTAGGCTCAGCCCATTTTTAAAAATATATTTGATTTTAATGTGTATTTTTGTGTACTTGTGTGAGTGTATGTGTACCATATATGTGAAGTTTACCACAGATGCTAAAATAAGGCATCAGATCTCCATGAACGGGAGTTCCATGTTTTTGAGAACCCCTATGTGAGTGCTGACACCAAAGTCTGAAGTGTTCATAATCATTCAATAATCTCCTTTACTTTTCACGCAGATTATTCATAATATTTTAAGTAATTTATTGGTACTATGTAATAATATAGACTAGAATATTATGCAATATATTAACAAAAACAAGTAAAATGAAATGATTTTACTCAGATATTAACTTGACTTATTTTCATGACAACAAAAATTTACATTCTTGAACAGTCAAAGTAAATGCCTCTATATTGAAATTTTGTAGTGTCTGGGATAATTTAAATATAAGAAAGAGAACAAGGGGAAGAGAGTATTAGTGTTTTTTAGAGGGAAAGAATGGATATCTCTATCTCATAGAAATATAATGAAGAGGTATAGAATGGAAAAAAAGGTGAAGATCAAAAAGAAAATTAGAAAAATAGAATAGAGGAATAAGAAGCAGCATTCATGGAAGGGGAGAGAGAAGATTCCAGAACTATTCATTTCCTCAGATTTTGAGTCAAGTTGATTTGTTTGTTTTTTTGGAATATCTCTATCTCATCTCTATCTCTATCTCTATCTCTATCTCTACCTCTACCTCTACCTCTACCTCTACCTCTACCTCTACCTCTACCTCTACCTCTACCTCTACCTCTACCTCTACCTCTATCTCTATCTCTATCTCTATCTCTATCTCTATCTCTATCTCTATTTACTTTTATCTATTTATCTCTATATTTTTATCTCTACTTCTACTTATAACTATACCTACATCTATCTATCTATCTATCTATCTATCTATCTATCTATCTATCTATCGATCTATGATTTTTTTAAGATTTATTTATTTTATGTATATGGGTATACTGTCTCTGTATTCAGACACACCAGAAGAGGGCATTGTATTCCCATTATAGATGGTTGTAAACTACCATGTGGTTGCTGGGAATTGAGCTCAGGAACACTGGAAGAGCAGTCATAGCTTTTAACTGCTGAGCCATCTCTCCCACCCTGAAATATCTGTTTTGTTCCTTTTGTAATAAAATATAATGACCAATAGCAACTTGTAGATGAAATCGCACCTTATGTTTCTAAAAGAAGAGTCTCTATCAGCATTACAGGTCTGCCATGCTTGTCTGAGCAAGATGCAGAGATATCAAAGGTTTCATTAATATACAGCAAGAAGCAAAACAAACAAAAACAAACAAACAAACAAACAAACTACAACAACAGCAACAACAAAAACCTGAATGTGGAGTGATGATCAAAACTTTCAAAGCCATTTCTCTTTGTCCTTCACAAACACTACTACCACCTAAGGAACCAGTAGTCAAATATGTGAGACTTTGGAGGATATTTTTTTAAATTACTACAGTTTATTTTTGAGTACAATTTAACTGACTCCAACAATATCATTCAATTATTTCTCATGAGCTTGTTTAATTTTGGTGTCAGTTTGGCAAAGATCAGAAACAAATGGTAGCTGAAAATATATAAAATCTGCAAACAGAAATCTGGACTTCACAACGTTGTATTGATCCTCAATTATGCAACATCTATACATGTGCCTCCCATGATGATAAGCACTGAGACCTTTGTATTAATTTCTCTGTACACCACCGTTGTCTTGAAATCCAAACACTCATTGCTACTGAGTCACTGTATTTCTCTATAATACAATAGTCTTATCTTTTAAAGATCATATTTGGTCAAAGTCTTGCCTAGATAGTACCCAAATTCTGATTATTATTATCTGCTTTCTTATTGTTTTTGTACATAAGTTTGTATTAGATAGAATAAGTAGTCTTTGATACTATGTTTTAAGGAATTCTTTGTGAGATTATTTTTTAAGTGCAATTAAAATAGATTCTTTAAAGAACTTGTTAATATTCTATTACTCATTTAATGCCCAATAATTCATCTGAGATACATTGAATAGTAGAAATTACATTTCAAACTTCAATAATTTTTATTTATAATTTTTATAATTAGAGACATGTATATAACATGTTATTGTAACCTCCAGCCACTCTTATAATGCTTCTACATCTGGTAGCACATCTTTTTTTCTTGTTTTCTAGTATTTAAATTCTTTCTACCCATCACTTGATTTGTTTTTAAACCAGAGTTTACTTACAAGTGAGCACTTTTTAAAAGAATTCATTTATTTAATCACTGAAGTGTATTATGTTTGCACTATGTGTGTCCCAGTGCCCATGGAGGACAGAAGAGGGTGTTGGGTGATCTGGGATTGAAATTAGAGATTTATGTCTGCTTCTATGTGGGTTATGAGACTCACATCAAGTTTTCATAAAAACTATGCCTTCTTCCCTCTCCCATTTGTGAACACCCTTTATACAGGTGACATAAAACTTATTTTTGAATTAGTTAATTTCTCTTCTTAACCAGTGTGGTAACTGATGGATATAGGCAGAGTCTTGGCCACTGTTCTGTCAAACTGACACAAGCTAGAGCCATATTAAAGGTGGGCATCTCATGTCTCCACAATATCTAGCTGTATGACATTTAATTTTTTTCTCAGTGTGCCATTCCTGAGCTGTTAGTCCTGGGTTCTATAAGAAAGCAAGGAGAAGTAAGACGAAAAGAACTACTCCTCCAAGTTGTCTGACTTGGTTTCTGCCAGTGTTCCTGCTTTGCCTGTTTTTGATAATGAACTGTTACATGGAACTGTGATTGAATAAACTTTTCCATCCCCAAGTTGCTTTAGTCATGATGTTTCATCACAGAAATAGGAACCCTATGTAACCATGAATAACACAATCTCTAAAAAGACTTTATAGTTTGTGCGCCTGCTTTCTGTCTAACAGCAATGGAATGTGTAGAACTTAAGATGCTAAAATGAAAGGTACAATGAGAAGAGCTGTGTTCTGAGTCATTTGTCTAAAATTTGACTGGTGTATATGAGCTGGGTCAAAGGTGCACCAGGCATTTGTGAGCAGATGAGGCAGAAAGAATATAATTGATCAGAGCTTCCTGTTGTTCTTTCCACACTGAAGTCTGGACAGATCATGCTAGGAAATTGTAACCAAATGTGCACAGGGATTAAATGAACCCGTATTTTAGATCAGAATAAGAAAAATAATTTGTGGCATGAACTTTAAAAAGAAGTTTCTGAGCAGTGATTAGATTAGAATATTTTAGTATCACAGAGCACCAGGTTGCAAGGAGGGTGGTTATCTCAGTATTTTAGCCTGAGGTAATTTGTGTATATTTTCTTTCATGTAATTTACATTGTGAGAAGATATAAAGTCCAAATTGTATATTTCTGATAGGTTAGAATGAGACACTGGTTGTGAAATTCAGTTGTATAATTTCTGTCATGCAAATCAAGTCATGTAAATTAATTGGGATCATGTAAATAAAGGCTGTTCTGATTCAAAAGTTTGATTGTAATATGTAATGTGCCAGGCTACAGCTGTACAATGCTAGGTTACAGCAAACCATGACTATCTGTTTGGAATTTTTGGAACTTGCTTGTGATTGCTTCTAATGGATACCAGCTCCATTTTCTGGTTTCTTATCAATGATCTTCCCTTTATAGCACTTTTCTTTCACATTTGTCACACTCATCAGGAGAAGATTTCTATCACAATTCTTCTTGACTGCTTCTACCTTCATTCTTTCTAACATACTTCCTCTCAAATGCTCTAGGAGATAAAGACCTTACCATCTTACCACCACAGATAAGATGCATGTCCCTAATACTGATTGTCAAAGTCTGTTATCTTGAGTCACAGGGTTTTATAAATCTCTTTTCTTAACCTGTTTTCTATCTAATGATTTCTCCACATTTTCAAATGATTTTGCTTGCAGATCTCAAGCACTTCCCTTTAAGTAGTCAGAAGTCTGAGACAGCCTGATAGGAGTATGTGCTATGAACTACACAGCCACCCCTTTCTCTAAAATACCTATTGATTACATTTTTTCCTTTGGGGGTGTGGAGAAAAAATGTATGGGTCACCATATATATATGTAAAACAGAGGACAATATTCAGGTGTTAGCTCTCTCCTTCCACCAAGTGGTTTCCAGATATTCAACTTAAGATGCCATGCTTAGTGGCAAGTACCTTTCTTTACCCACTTATTCATAAATGAGTTTTATAAATAATAGTAAATAATAGTATTACATTCCACAATTTACATTTTTTCTTTTTTTTCTTTTCATTTTTCCTTGCTTCTTTGTAAATTGTTTTCCATATTTTACAAATTCAAAAGACTAACATGAAGATAAAATGTAGGTCAGAATGCAATAGCAGGAAGGTGAAGCTTGAGTTAACTGAGACATAGAATAAGCACTTATGAATGTCAAGTGGTAAGCAACATTAGAAAATCCAGAGAAGTTAGAAAATGTCCTATTGTGAAAATGGCACTAATCAATGAGAATACAAAAACAAAGGGATATACTGTACACCACGGCATGTTCCTGTCATTATGAATAGCAATCAGTAATATCAATAACAATAATAGTTCTGAAAGAGGGCAAATTGATTCTTAATTCACTAATCTCTCATTTTTATGTTTATATTATACTTTAGTTGAGAAATACGAATAATTATTTAAGTTAAAAAGAAGGTGAAGTAGAAGAAAAGGAATAGGAGGAAGAGGAAGAGGAGGAAGAAGAAGAAGACAAGGAAGAAGAAGAAGAAGAAGGAGAAGGAGGAGGAGGAGGAGGAGGAGGAGGAGGAGGAGAAGGAGAAGGAGAAGGAGAAGGAGAAGAAGAAGAAGAAGAAGAAGAAGAAGAAGAAGAAGAAGAAGAAGAAGAAGAAGAAGAAGAAGAAGAAGAAGAGGGTCAGAGAACATTTTCGAAGACATGGAATTTTTTGTGTTTTCCAAGTATTGATTGGAAGGAAAAAGAAAATTCTAAGATAAAGTAAAATGCACATAGCATAAAGCACACAGCAACCATTTTCAATAACAAGGGTGTTGATCCAGCCAACTGATTCAGTGAAGAAGTTAATGTATAGCGCTGAAACCTGAATGAAGTTACCCAACAGTTTGGTAGCCCCTCAACGAAGTATGGCTATGCTTGTTTAATAGCAGGATATTGATTGAAAAAAAACATCTTTCTAATTTCTACAGCAGTATTGATGAACAAATTGAATCAACCACCCAGCACACAGATCAATACTGTAAGGGGTGACAGTAATATACAGGTAAACTCCATTTCACATGGAAAATAGTCTCTTCACAGGTTTCTCATTACTATCAAGTTCATCTTCAGTGGCAAAATATTCAGACTAGACAGAAAGAATTGTAATTTGTATAATATACAAAGATTTTGTTTACATATACATTATAGAGACTAATCATCTTTCACAAATTTCCCATTCATATTTTTAAAGTGTGACTAATACCTTCTTTTGTTTTGAACAACACAATAGATAAGACAATGCCAGGGTAACTGATTTGAAGGAAGCACTACAACCTTCTCCTGTCTCATGAACTGCATGGATGGTGCAGTCCTTTATGGCCAATCATTTTAAATGTTATATAAACAATATATACTTCTAAACATCTTGCACCAAGTCTAGAATATAGCAAGTAGAAAATAAATTATATTAAATGAATTATTCTATGGAAGAGTAAACAAATAAATGAATCACTAGGGGTATAGATTAATTTCTTTGAGCTTGGAAGGAAAGGGGGACTTTTTTAAAATGTAATTATGTTAAAAAAATTTACATTTTTTTAAAATGTAACTATTCTTCTTCCTTGCTATGCAGTTAATTAGGGCTACTATGATGCTTAGGTTTAACAATTACCTTGATACTATGTAGAAATATTTAGAAAGACAACCTTAACTGTGAAATTGGATAAATTAAATGGGCCTATGGCCATGTCTGAAAGAAAATGTATTGATTGATACTTTAAATTGCAAGGAGGGTCCATCCTACTGTAAAAAGCACCATCCTTGGACATGGAAACCTGGGATAAATAAGAAAGCTAGCTAAGGATAAGCTAGTGATTGAGACAATAAGCAGCTTTTCTCCAGTGTGTTAGTTTCAACTCATGCTATGACTTTCCTCAGCGATTTACTGTGAACTGAAGTGTAAGATAAATATACTCATTCTTGCTCTAAGTTGCTTTTAGTCTGAGGATATTGTCACAGTACCAGAAAACAAACTAGAATATCTCTCAAACAAAAAGGGGTAACAGGAAATTCAGAGATAGCAGTAACATATGTTTTCATTAAATGATTCAAAGTGTAAAACATTCACATATATGATTTACTAACAATGACAGTAAGAATAGAATTTAGGACACTGCTAAGCAGTACAAAAAGTACTTTATATATGAATTCTTTCAACAGTTTATGAGAATATGTGAATAAATATTTATTATCTCCAATATAAAACCCATATCACAAACAAAGAAACAATTATAGCCAATGAAATAGTGGATTTATTAAGGGTGAATTATAAGAGCATGAGTAAAGGGTCATCTACAAGAACATATGCATCTGCTGACCTGTATATCACTGAAAGACACGTCTCCCTCCTGCACACCAAAACTGAACTGCTAACTACTATTAATTATTGGGAAGGCCTATGGCTCCCAGTCACTCCTCCTTAGCAATCATAGCTGTCTGTGAGGATATCCTTCTAGCATCCATTAGCTGCTTATAAACCTAGCAAATAGACATGACTTCATGAGCTTTCTGTTTTCATAATAAAAAAGTTAATGGTCATTCTTGTGCTCATTCACATTGAGAAATTACAGGGGCTGAGATTCCAAGAAGTTGATGATCAGATCATTCCTGAGGCCAGCATTTCATAACCAAGGGCTCTAAAGTATAATTTTCACAAGATCTTATAAAGTACATGTTATGTCTACCCATATGCCTTCCATGAAATTCTTATGTTCAACCATTACTGACATTAGTTCTCTCCTTCAACTATCTGAGTTTTGTGGAAAAACTCAGGCCCTCCATTTTGGCAGTACTCTTGTTATACTGTCAAGCTTCCTTGTTCTCTTTTCTGTCTGATGACTCAATGTTCTGTCAAGTTTACAGTCTGTAATCTTTTTTATGTTTGTCTGTATTATGTTTGCAAGTGTTTTATTGAGCATTTCTAAGTTTAGGTTTACCAAGATTATCTACTTGCTTTTTTCTTTGATTTATGATTTTGTGTCATTATCTGGTTTAGGTAGTAGAGTAACACCAGTTTCTTATATTGTGTTTGAGAGTATTCCTTCTTTCTCTCATATTTCTTTTTTCTTTTCTTCTTTCTTTTCTTCCTTCCTTTTTTTTAACTTTTTTGGTTAATTCATATATTTAATAATTTTATATCCCAATTATAGACCTTCTCCTCTCCTCCCAGTCTCACCCTCACAAACTCCTCCTTCCATTACTCACTTCTTAATCCTCAGAAAAGGGAAAGTCCCAAATGTGTAGCAGCCTTCCCTGAAACATCAAGTTGCAGCATGGCTAATTCCATCCTTTTTCACTGAGGATAGATAGGGATATAAAGGCAGGCAGCATAATCAGAAACAGCCCCTTATCCTGTTGTTAGAGGTCTCACATGAAGATCAAGCTGCATATCTGCTGTAAATGTTGATGGGGGCTTGATCCAGCCCATGCATGATCTTTGGTTAGTGTTTTATTCAATATGAGCTTCCATGGACCTAGGTTTCTTGACTCTTTATGTCTTCTTATGGTGTCTGTGACCACTTTGGCTCCCTCAATCCTTCTCCCTACTCTTTCACAAGACTCCCTGATCTCTCCCTAATGCTTGTCTGTGGGTCTCTGTATGTGATTTCATTAGCTACTTGATAAAGACCCTCAAAGACAGTTATGCTCTTTCCTCCAACCATAGCATAGTATCAATAATAGTGTCAGAGGTTGGCTCTCTTCCATGGGATGGGTTTCAAGTTGAATCCATTATTGCTTGGCCATTCCTTCAACCATGTTCTATCTTTTTCCCTGCATATCATGAAGGCAGGACAAATTTTTGGTGGAAAGTTTTGTGGATGGGTTGATATCCCTCTCTCCAGTGGAAGTACTGCCTGGCTACAGGATGTGGACATGTTTGTCTCTGTATTCCCATCAGCTTGGAATCTCAGCTAGTGTCACCCCTAAGAATCCTGAAAGCCTCTCCTTTCCCCCCTCCACTGATCTTTCTCCAAGTCCTATACTGCCTTCTGCACTCCCCAGCTATTTCCAAACCTGCTCTGTACCCTACCTCCAATCCAGTTCCATCACTCTTATAAACTTCTGAGTGAAATTCAAATATCCTCCCTTGATACCTCCTTTTTACTTGGTTTCTTTGGATCTGTGTATTGTAGTGTGGTTATTCTGAATTTTATGGTTAATATCCATTTATGAATATATACTAAGCATGTCTTTCTATGTTTGAGTTAACGCACTAATGATGATATTTTTTGGTTCCTTCTATTCCAAATTTTCTGAGAAACTGCCAAATTAATTTATAAAGTAGTTGTACAAATTATACTCCCATTAGAATGGTGGAATGTTACCCTGGCTCCATATACTATACAGCATGTACAGTTGCTTAAATTTTTGGCCATTCTGATTGGTGTGAGGTTAATTTTGGGGGAAATTTGGATTTGGCTTTTTCTGATGACTAAAGAATTCGAAAATTTCTTTAAATGCTTCCGAGTCATTAAAGATTCCCATGTTGAGTTCATTTTTTTTTTTTTTTAGCTTTTAAATATATTTATTAATTAGGTTATTTGGTTGGTTGGTGTTTAATTTCTTAATTTCTTTACATATTTTGGATATTAATCTTCTGTTGGATGTAAGATTGATGACAATCTTTTTCCATTAAGAAGAATAAAATTTTGCTCTATTGATGGTGTCCCTTGCCTTCCAGAAGTTTTCAGTTTTATGAGGTCCTATTTATTAGCTGATCTTACTGCCCAAGATATTGGTTTTTAGTTACAAAAGTTGCAATCTCTTCCAATATGTTCAAGGCAGTTCACCATTACGTATTCTATTAGATTTATTATATCCAATTTTATTTTGAGGACTTTGATCCCCTTTGACTTGAGTCTTTCTCATAATGCTAAATGCAGATCTATTTGCATTTCTCTACAGACAGACATCCAATTAGGCCAGTACCATTTGTTGGAGATATTTTCTTTAGTTTATTGTATGGATTTAGGCTCTTTGTCAAACATCGAGTTTCCATAGGTTTATTTCTGAGTCTTCAATAATATTCCTTTGATCAACTTCCCCATTTTTATGCGAAAACATGCAGTTTTATTAGTATTGCTCAGTGGGTAACAGCTTGAAATTAAAGATGGTGATACCTCCAAAAGTTATTTTATTGTGCAGGATTGTTTTACCTCTCCTCGATTTTTTGCTTTTTCCACATGAAGGTGAGAACTATTCTTCAAGGTCGATAAAGAATTGTGTTGTAATTTTAATGACAATTGCATTGAATCTGTACTTTGCTTTTGGTATAATGAGCAGTTTTACTATGCTAATGCTACCAATCCATGAGCATGGGATATCTTTCTATCTTCTAATATCTTCAATTTCCTTCTTTAGAGACTTGAAATTCTTGAAGTTCTTGTCATACATTTACTTAACTTGCCTGGTTTGAAATACAGCAAGTTATTTTATATTATTTATGGCTATTGTAATAGGTGCTTTTTATGAAAATTCTTCCATAGCCTATTTAATGTTGGTGTAATAAAATGGCTACTTTTTAAAAATTAATTTAATCTCATCAACTGTGCTCAAGGAGTTTACTAGATTTAGCAGTTCTCTCACAGACTATTTAGGGTCATTTAGGTCTACTATCATATTATCTGTGAATAATAATAGTTTAATATCATTCTTTCTGGTTATAATTTCCATGACCTCCTTTAGATATCTTATTTCTCTAGATAAAATGTCACATATTAAATTACTTAGATTCAGAAAGAGCAAGCAGCCTTGTATTATCTCTAGAACACTTTTAAGCATCATTTTATTTATTTGATTTGGGATTTTTTTTCTGTATATTGCCTGTATTGTGATTAGATATGCATCTTTTATCACTGGTCTCTCCAAGACTTTTAACATACAGTGGTGTTGGATTTTGTCAAAGACATTTCCAGCATCTAATGAAATGATAATGTAGTTTGTTGTTGCTGTTGTTGTTTGTGTTTTTATATGATGATCACACAGATGAATTTTCATATACTAAACCATCCCTACATCACTAGCATGAAGAAAACTTTATTATGTTGGATGACATTGTTGATGTGTTCTGGATATAGTTTTCAAGTATTTTTCTGAGTATTTTTGTAACAGGGTTTATGAGAGAAATTGGTCAGAAGAAGTTATTTTTAATTGTTGTGTCTTTGTGTAGTTTAGGTATTATAGTAACTGCAGTTTCATAGCATTTCTTTTACAATATTCATTCTGTTTCTGTTTAGAATAGTTTGAGATGTCTTCTTACAATATCTGGTAGAATTTGGTGTAAAAATCATCTGTCTCAGGAATATTTTGGGGGGGGGGGGTTGAATGTTTTAGTGACTACTTTAATCACACTGTGTAAATTGTTTACCTGATTTTAATTTAATGTTTGTAAGTATTGACTATCACAAAAATCATTTATTTTATCTAGATTTTCTATTTTTGTGGAGTTCAAGCATTTGAAAAAAGTAACACCTAATGATTCTTTGGATTGTCTCAGTATCTGTTATTATTTCCTCTTTTTAATTCTGATTTTGTTAATTTGGATAATGTCTTGCTTACTTTTAATTTGGTTGTTTGTGTATCCTGTTAATTTTCTTAAAGTAACAGTTTTGGTTTTTTGATTCTTTGTATTGTTTTCTCTTTTCAAATTGATTGATTTCAGGTTCACTTGATTCATAAACTCTTTATTTCTCTGTTTAGATTATGTTTTGTTTATCTGTTCATGGTGGGCATATTATCTCACTAAAAATGTGTGGTGTTCAACGTTTGATTTAAGATTTAGTAATTTCTTTTCTTTTTTTCTTTCTTTCTTTCTTTCTTTCTTTCTTTCTTTCTTTCTCTCTCCTTCCTTCCTTTCTTTTCTTCTTTTTAGCAAATATGTGTGCTTTTGCATTAGGTATATAAGATGTTAACAAGAGGGACTTCAACTTGGTGAATTATTCCTTTGATGAGTATAAAATATCCTTCCCCATTGCTTTTGATTAAATTTTGTTGAAAGTGTATTTAATTACATGTTAGAATGGCCACTCAAGTTTGTGTTGTGGGTTAATTTGTTTGGAAAACCATTTCACTGTTGTTTACTCTGGGGTAATCTATCTCTGTTGCTAAGGTATGTTTCTTTCTAAGAACAATTAAAAGATACTGTTTTACTATTTTTACATCATTCTTTGATCCTGTGTATATTTATTACTAAATGGATTCAATTGAGAATTTAATGATCAACAATTATTAATTCCTGTTAATTTGATATTGGCTGTGGTACTGTTTATGTGAGTGTACATGTTGTGGTGGTGGTAGTGGTGGTGGTGGTTATAGTGGTAGTTGTGGTGGTGGTGGTAGTGGTTATAATGGTGGTGGTGGTAAAGGTTGTGGTGGTGGTGGTGGCAGTGGTGGTAGTCATGTTGGTGTTTTTGGTGTTAGTCGTGATACATGTGTGTTCATTTCTTTTCCATACGTTTACTGGTGTGGGATTATGTTTTTTCCTGTACGTTCTTGATCCAGACTTGTTTACCTTTCAAAGTTTTTATTGAGTTAAATAGTTATATCAGTCCTTATTCTTATAAAGTTTTCTTCTATGATATTCTTGAAATTCTGTCAATTCTATTTTCTTTGGATTATTTTGATAATTGAGTTTTTTAAATGTATTATTGGCTTTTGTTTTGTTTTATTTTCATTTTTTTTAATTCCACTTTTATTTCATCGTGAGTCTTCTCCAGTGTTTCAATCTTATGTTCTCAAGTCCTGGATTTACTTTGTCATGTCATTTTTATCAGCCATACATTTATGTTCTAGAGCCATCATTCAAGTAGTTATCCTTCTTAATCTTTTCATTTAATTTCATTGAACTTTTGTTCTGAAGAGAAAATACTGGCTGGTTTACTCATATTGTTGGTATTTTTGTGATGAGATATTGGCATATTAGTTTTAACTTTCATTTGGAGAGTGAAAATTAGGCTAGAAGAAAGAGGACTGGGTTGAATTCTAGAGATCACACTAATCCAGGGCACTAGACGAAGGACCCACCCTGGATCTGATACATTTGAGAATATCAGGAAGAAGTATTTGGTAAGATCGTTGAGAAAGATTTGCTAGGTATGGCCAGTGAATTTCAATAGGCATTAAGGAAACTGTAACATGTGGCATGTAGGGAATTCCATTATGGAAGCCTAGAGGCCTGTTGTGGCAAAGTCAGGTTAGTTAAACTAGGCAGTGGTTCTAGATGTGGAAACCAGGTTAGATTAATCTTGATTCTAAATAGACCATGGAAAAGAGGTGTGAGACCTTGATGGATGGTCTTTATTTAAAAAAACAAAAACAAAAACAAAAACACAAAAAAACAAAAAACAAAAAAAATGCTTTGAAATTGGGCTGAGCAGATGACTCAGTTAGTTAAGTGCATGCTATATAAACATGGACATCTGAATTTTGTCACAAAAAAAAATGCATAACAGCCTGGGCAGCTGTGGTGCATTTACAATTACAAAAGTGCAGAGTAAAAGATGGGCAGATTCCAAAAGAACAGCAACCATGAAACATAGCCAAAGTATCCAATTCTAGGTCAGTGATAGACCCTATCTCAAAATCAAGGTATAATGTATGTGAGACAGGCCTGTGTATATGTATACACACACACACACACACACACACACACACACACACTCACACACATCAATTCTATGTTTATGAAATACAAAGTAAAGGCACTTTTTTTTTTGCTAAATTTGGATAGATTTGACAAAATAAGAATTTATGATTCAAAAGTATTGTAAAATATTAATTTATTAAAGTAGTCACATTGTAGCTAATTATACATTAGGTTTATGCTAAGACAAGTTCAAGTAACCTGAACTTTCAACCTGTTCTTTCAAATCAATTGTAATCTAGAAGAATATATTTATGAATATATATATGAGTTTGATTCAGTCTTTATGTACACAGGGCTGTAAATCCTTAAGGCCAGGTTGATTATTATGACTATCAAAGCTAAATTTGATATATAGTTTTCGAGTTCTGTCACAAAAATTCAAACCAAAGTCAACTTTGGGAAGAAAAGGTTTATTTGACTGGTAATTACAGCCTATTATCTGGGAAAGCCAAGGCTGTATATGAGTCAAGAACATGGAAACTAGAAGTAAAGGAAAGATGATGGGCTATGGTGTGTGCATGAAGGTGGGTCCTATTGGGTTGAATTATTGATCTCATGTCTGTCTCGCCCAGGGGCTAGGGCAGCAGCTCTGAGAGAAAGAGGTGTGGGAATTTGACTGTGTTCACTCCATACAGGGACCAGGTGGACATTGGGCTGTGAGAAGTTACAGGACTCTACTCAAGGGGTGAGAGAACATAGTCTGAGGCCCTGTGGTGGCCAGAGCTCTTGATTTGGGAATCTCTTGGGCCAAGAGGCAACTGGGTACTAACTGGTCTCAGGCCCTTGGGCTCTCAGGCACCACAGAGAGGCTGAAGGAGGGCCAGGAGAGTGGAGAAACACAGGCTGGATCAACTGCAGCCAAAAGAGAGGAGAAGGAGAAACTCCAGCTGTGTCATGCAGGGGTGAGACGCTTGGGTTGCAGCAACTTGCTTTCCTGGGACTCTGTGGCTGGAATGTAGAGAGGTCATAGGTGGGGGATTAATCTGTGGCTCTGTCATTGAAAACCTTCTCCACAGTTAAGCACAGAAGGTTAGAAGAGGGGCAAAGAAAAGAGGTAGTCCAAGTCTTAAAATATTTATTGTCATGATGGAAAATGAATGAAACTATAACTCCTGTATTCTCAAGATGGGCCTAAGTTAAATACCTTTTGCAAGGAGGAGGATGTGAGAAGGAATGTTTAATTTGCTACATCCTTCAGCCTTTAGGTATGGAGATGCTATCTCATTAGCATGGAGATCTGTCTTGTGGCTCTGTGACCTGTAGTCATGGCCTGGGTATGGCTGTACCTTTATGAAGGAAGCCAAAGTCACAGGAGCAAGGCCAAACTTCTACTGTCCCTGGGGATCTCCGGGTTCAAAGCCTGTGCTTAACCAGGTACCCAGGTGCCGTTCACATACCACTGACCAACAGAAAAACTATAGAGAAATTTTGTACACTAGTTTTCTTTCCATAATTTGTTATCATACTTCCTTAAATCATCCAGGACCAGCTGCCAATGGGTGGATCTATCTCCAGTAAGTTATCTACTTACACATCAATTGCTAAGTAAAAAAAAATATTTCACAGCTTTTGCCTACAGGACATCCAATGAATAAATTTTTTAAATTATGATTTCATATTTCCACATATGTCTAGGTTTGTGTCAAATTGACAAAAGTTAATCAGGTCAATTAACCTCTTGTCAATTTAACAAACAAATATACAACTTATTATAAATAACCTTTACTTTCTTGTTCATCCCTTTATCATTTTTTGATATTTTAATTTTAATTCATATATTAGCCTCTTTTCCATTTCCTCCCATGCAGAACCCCCCAATCTGATCCCCCTTCTCCTGCTTCTATGAGGATGTGCCCCACCCAACCCTATATTTTATATTAATAAAATGTAAACATAGCATAACATTAAAATTCCACTGTCTTTATGTGTAGAGAGCTGTGATCACGCTGGCACCTGACACGCGTGAGCAAACAAGTACAACTGCGCATGTGCAATGGCAAAGACTCCCTATCACCGCCCAACCCGGGATGTAACATGGGAATTGAGCAAGCAGCCAATCAGATATGTCCACCCCACCCTAGGGTGTATATAAAGCAGCGCCATGTTTGATCTGGTCTCTCTCTTCCTCCATACTTGGGAATAAACACGTGCTGCAGAAGGATCCTATGTGTCTGCGTGCGTTCTTGCTGGCGAGACAATTGCACAGGCTACAGCTGATGCCGAAACCTGGGAACCCAACATCGCCGGTACCGAGGGAGCCTCCATTCGCGGAGAGGATTCAGAACTGGAGCATAAAGATAAGCTCTGAGAGTCATGTTTGGTCTTGATTTATTTCATTTTCCTCCCCAATCGATAGAAACTCCGGTAGCTTTCACTATAAGGCTAGCAGTGTTTACTTTCTTCCTTTTGATTTTAAAGGATGGGAAAGTTGCTCAAATATCGTGGCAGGTCAGGGAGTGTTAGAACAGCTACAAGCCAACAGGTCAGAAACAGGGCTGTATAAAAGGCTAGCTACTCATAAAGAGAATAGGAAAAACTCTCACAAAGATATAGGCCCTTCCAAAGACGTTCTATCCGCAGAAGAGATAATGCGGGGGAAAAGATGCCCTGGGAGAGTATTGTGAGAAGGGAGGCAAAGCTCCAAAAAAGAAAACTCCTTATCCGGTAAAGGAACTGGAGAACTTGGGGCTTGATGGCTTGGAAATGGGGGAACTGGGTTCCTATGAGAAGGAAAGGTACCATCTGGATAGGCAGCCACCGCAACAAGATGGAGGGCGGGAAAAGGCAGGAGACGGGAATTGCATGGCTTCTCAGCCAGTCATGCACTCCCAACTTGCTGTCCCCAGCACACTTCTGCCTTATGCGGACAAGCGCTGCTCAGATTCCTTCTTTTCAGAGGAAGACAAAAAAAGGATGTTACAAGCTTTTCCGGTGTTTGAGGCAGTGGAGAGAGGTCGCGTACACGCACTGATAGAGTACACCCCTATTAAAGAGCTTGCTGAATCAGTTAACAAATATGGAGTTGATGCTAATTTCACAGTCATGCAGCTTAAGAGATTAGCTGCTATGGCGATGACTCCGAATGATTGGCAAAATACAGTAAAAGCTGTTCTCCCTAATATGGGACAGTACATGGAGTGGAAAGCTTTCTGGCATGATGCTTCTCAAGTGCAGGCAAAGGTCAACGCTAATGTGGAAGGCAATCAAAGACAGTGGATGTTTGAATTGTTAACAGGGCAGGGACAATTTGTTAACGACCAAGTAAATTATGATTGGGAAGCTTATGGTCAAATCTCCACTGCCGCTATTAAGGCGTGGAAGGCGCTTTCAAAGAAAGGCAAAACTGGGGGCTATTTAACCAAAATCTTGCAAGGTCCCCAAGAGCCATTCTCAGACTTTGTTGCTAGGATGACAGAAGCGGCAGACAGGATTTTTGGAGATCCAGAATGGGTTAAGCCATTGATAGAACAATTAGTATATGAAAATGCCTCACCAGAATGTAAGACAGTTATTACCCCTAGAAGAAACAAAGGGCTGATAGACTGGATTAAAATCTGCCGAGGACTAGGAGGCCCACTAACTAATGCTGACCTCGCTGCAACCATTTTGCAAAGCCAAAATCACACAAATCTTAGTGTACATGAGGTCTGCTATAATTGTGGTAAGCCAGGTCATTTGAAACAAGAATGTCGTACTCCCATACAAAAAAAACCTCCTGGGTTATGCACAAAATGCAGGAAGGGCTATCATTGGACTAATGAATGTCACTCAGTTTGGGACATTTAAGGAAGGATTATTCAGCATGACCCCTCCCCAGCAGGAAGAGATGAAGGCACTCCAAAAAACGGGTATCAGGGCCCCAGGTCTCAGGGTCCCAAAAAATATGGGACACAAGTTCAGGACTGGAGGATGTTTGCAGCCACAGAGCTACAAGAGGCTCTGCAGGATTGGACCTCTGCTCCACCTCCCAATTCTTACTAAAGCCACATGTGGACGTATAGCCTGTCACAGTTGATTTTAAAGGTCCCCTGCCTGAAGGAAGTGATGGTCTTATTTTAGGTCATTCGTCTCTTGCCTTAAAGGGGCTTGTGGTTCATCCTGGTGTGATAGACCAAGACTATACTGGGGAACTTCATGTTCTCTGTTCTTGTCCACAAGGCATATTTTCCATCTCCTCTGGGGATAGGATTGCTCAATTAGTTATTCTTCCAAGTTTACATGATTGTTTCCCATTCACCGGGGTGCCCAGAGGTGCCAACGGGCTTGGTTCTTCAGGAACCGATTTTGCTCACCTGGTAGTTGGTCTTAAAACTAGACCCACTTCACAATTAATGATAGAAAGGAAGAATTTTATAGGAATTTTAGACACAGGAGCTGATAAAAGCATTATTTCCTCCAAATGGTGGCCTAAGGCGTGGCCTGTTACACAATCATCCCATTCCCTACAAGGACTGGGATATGAGGCCAGCGCTGCAGTCAGTCCATGCTCCTTGACTTGACAGACACCAGAGGGTCAAACAGGAAGTTTTATACCTTATGTGCTTCCTCTCCCCATTAATCTCTGGGGAAGAGAAATCTTACAAGACTTAGGATTAACATTAACTAATGAATATTCTCAGCAAGCTATTGGTATTATGAAAAGGATGGGATATAAGGAAGGAAAAGGCCTGGGCAGAAAAGAACAAGGAAGGTTAAACCCAATCTCACAAGAAAGTAATACAGGAAGACAAGGTTTGAGTTTTTTCTAGCTGCCATTGAGGGCTCTATGCCCATACCCTGGCTTACAGAGGAGGCCGTGTGGGTTCCTCAATGTCCCCTATCCTCTGAGAAATTGGAAGCTGCTACAAGGCTGATTAAAGAGCAAGTACAGCTTGGTCATTTAGAGCCTTCCACTTCTCCCTGGAATACACCTATTTTTGTCATAAAAAAGAAATCAGGGAAATGGACATTTCTCCATGATCTAAGGGCCATTAATGCGCAAATGCGGCTGTTTGGCTCAGTGCAACGAGGCCTACCTCTGCTCTCTGCTTTACCTAAGCAATGGAGGATAATAATTATAGACATTAAGGATTGCTTTTTTTCTATTCCCCTACACCCACAAGATAGGCAAAGATTTGCATTTACCCTGCCTGCTGTTAATCACCTTGAACCAGACAGGAGATATCAGTGGAAAGTTTTGCCTCAGGGTATGGATAATAGTCCTACCATGTGCCAGCTATATGTACAAAGGGCCCTTGAGCCAATTAGGAAAAAATTCCCCTCCTTGTTAGTGGCCCATTTTATGGATGGCATTCTTATTTGTCATAGGGAATAAGTTATTTTGCAAACCTCATACCCTCTATTAATTAAAACATTGGGACAATGGGGCCTACATATTGCCACAGATAAGGTCCAAATGTCAGAAGTAGGCTCCTTTCTAGGGACAGTTATTTAGCCAGTGAAAATAGTTCCTCAGAAATTAGAGATTCGCAAAGACCATTTACATACCTTAAATGATTTTCAAAAATTATTAGGTGATATAAATTGCTTAAGACCATTTTTAAAGATCCCCTCTGCTGAATTAAAACCTTTGTTTGACATTCTGGAAGGGGATACTCACTCTTCCTCACCTAGAGCCTTGACGTCGGCTGCGAGCCACGCCCTACAAGTAGTGCAAAAAGCCTTACAAAATGCCCAATTAAAACGTATTGATATAACCAAACGTTTTGATTTATGTGTTTTTAAGGTCAGACATTTACCAACTGCTGTGTTATGGCAAGATGGGCCCCTACTATTGATCCATCCTAATGCATCCCCCGCAAAGATTATTGAATGGTATCCAGATGCAGTCGCTCAGCTTGCCCTTCATGGACTAAAAGCAGCTGTTACTCATTTTGGAAAGGATCCTAAAGTTTTAATAGTGCCATATACTACACATCAGGTTCAAACACTAACTGCTACCTCTGATGTTTGGGCGGTGTTGGTCACTTCCTTTAATGGTCAAATAGATAATCACTATCCTAAGCATCCTATTTTACAATTTGCCTTAACTCAAGCTATTGTGTTTCCACACATTATATCTCAGAAGCCGCTCCCAGATGGAGTGGTTGTTTACACAGATGGGTCAAAAACAGGTGTGGGTGCCTATGTAGTTGATGATAAAGCCACAGTCAGACAATACCATGAGACTTCACCTCAAGTTGTGGAATGCTTGGTAGTATTAGAGCTTCTTGAAACCTTCCCAGGTCCTTTAAATATTGTTTCGGATTCCCTTAATGTAGTAAATGCAGTTAGGGTTCTGGAAGTTGCTGGATTAATTAAGCCCTCTAGCAGACTTACAAAAGTTTTTCAAAAGATTCAATTTACCCTAGTCAATAGGAGATCTCCTGTTTTTATCACACATATCAGGGCTCACTCAGATCTACTGGGACCAATGTCCCTTGGAAATGACCTGGCAGACCGAGCCACAAAATTAATAGCTGTCGTCCTATCTCCAAAGTGGAACTTGGCCAAAGATTTCCATAAAAGATTTCATGTAACCACTGAAACTTTACGTCGGAGATTTAACATAACCAGAAAAGAGGCTAGAGATATAGTGACTCAATGTCAAAATTGTTGTCAATTCTTACCAGTGCCTCCTGTAGGAACTAATCCACGAGGAATTCGGCCACTACAGATTTGGCAAATGGATGTTACTCACATCCCATCCTTTGGCAAACTGCAATATTTACATGTTTCTATTGATACTTGTTCTGGAATTATATTTGCTTCTCCATTGATGGGGAAAAGACAGCTCATGTTATTCAGCATTGCCCCGAGGCATGGATTGCCTGGGGAAAGCCTAATATTCTTAAAACTGACAATTGACCAGCTTACACTTCTCAGAAGTTTAGACAATTCTGCCGCCAAATGGAGGTGACCCATTTAACAGGGCTACCATACAATCCTCAAGGACAAGGTATTATAGAGCGGGCTCATTGCACTTTTAAGTCCTATTTAATAAAGCAAAAGGGGGGAGTCGAGGAAGCTCTACCCTCAGTGCCACGAGTCACCATTTCTATAGTACTTTTCACCCTTAATTTTTTAAATCTGGACAGTCAAGGCCACACGGCAGCTGACAGTCATTGTTTAGAGCCTGATAGGCCAAAAGAGATGGTCAAATGGAAGGATTTTTTGACTGGACAATGGAAAGGCCCGGATCCTATTTCAATAAGATCTCGGGGAGATGTTTGTGTTTTTCCACAGGAAGAAGATAATCCATTCTGGCTACCGGAACGCCTAACACGAAGAATCTTGGAATCTCAGCTTGATCCTGCCCAGATACATGGGGACCCTCCTGCTGATGGAGATATTCTGGCTGACACTGCCGATGGTGGGACTTGCAGAGCTGAGATGGGAGATCATCCCTTTCTAGGTTTTGCTGCAGAACTGGACCCTAGAGTTCAAGGAAACTTTGAGAGATCTTTGGCCTTCTCCTTCTTTTAAGAATGGGTGGGAATAGGCCTGCTATCAATAAAGCTAAAAGGGAGCTTTTTAATAAAGCTAAAAAGGAGAGGTGTGGAGAGGAATAAACCTGCTTGATATAGCCCTATGCTGTGGATTAGTGTACATATTATGGTTGGTATGCAAACTCAAAAACCCAACAAAAGTGTGACAAGGCGGTGACTGCCCAAGCATTTGCTGCTTTAAGAACAAGGTTCCTCCCCTAGAGTCTGGCTGTCGGTGCTACAAAATGTAGCTAACGCTTGAGCCCTCAGCCGATGCACCCCACAGGTTCTATCCCATTGCACTGGGTCAGTGAGGCAAAAACCCCACTCTCTGCACATCTCTGGGTAGAGTGTATACTATGATATACAGGAGATGTTCCTCAGGGATAGATTCCTCAAAGGCATGTCTGGTTGCATAGAGGTCGAGTTGCCAAAATCCTCTCCCTGTCAAAGGCAACGGGATGGGTAGATAAAAGTACACTCGTGGACTCAACGACCAGGGTGGAAATTCTTTACAATATCCCAACATTCTGCACAAAGGGACTAGACCTCTACCTTCCTCTACAAGAGAGATGACTTAGAGACTTGCCAGACGACCTTACGGTCTCATTTAATAAAGCAAAAGGGGAGAGGTGTAGAGAGTTGTGATCACGCTGGCACCTGACACACGTGAGCAAACAAGTACAACTGCGCATGTGCAGTGGCAAGGACCGCCTATCACCGCCCAACCCGGGATGTAACATGGGAATTGAGCAAGCAGCCAATCAGATATGTCCACCCCACCCTAGGGTGTATATAAAGCAGCGCCATGTTTGATCTGGTCTCTCTCTTCCTCCATACTTGGGAATAAACACGTGCTGCAGAAGGATCCTATGTGTCCGTGTGCATTCTTGCTGGCGAGAAGATTGCGCGGGCTACATTTATGTTATTCAAAACCTTAAAAAGTTCAATCTCATTAAAATATTTTATCTGTCTTTAAAACCCAAAGTTTCTTAATTGTATGTTCTTATAACATCAAAAAACAAGTTAAATATTTTACTATACTTACACGGAAGAACAAGGCAAAGATACAATTAGATCAAGATAAAGCCAGTATTCACTGGTATCAAAAGTTTGGAATCCAAAAGGCTTGAAGACTCTACACCTCTTACTCTACAATTCACATATCAAGTATCATAGGCTCAGGCTGCCATACTTCACTGGTGCTGCTGCTATTCTTGGACAGTCAACTCATGGTCTTAATATATAAAATATACTAAGGTCTTCATATAAACTGAAGCTTTATCTTCACCAGTGAACTCCTGGCATCTCTTCAGGGCCTCAAACTTTGATGATTTGTGCTAAGCCTAAGCTGCTCCCCATGATCCAGTCATATCTTCAAAATGAGTACAACCTAAGTGACTCTAAGACATCAAGTTTGTTGCTTACATGAGATGCCTTGCTCCCATTTGGAACACAAATTCCATGTGATAACTCTGTAGAAATACTTCCCAGATTTCACCTCAATGATGCTGATCTCTTTATATTCACAGCTGATTTCTCAGCTCTAACTGACTTGAACTATAGCACCTTAATATAATCTCATAAACAAATGACTGTGACAAATTACTTCCTGTCGAAACTTCAAAATATTATATTATTTTCTGAACATTATCTTCAGAGCTCCCAGAATAGCTAACATTCTCTAAACACTCAAGGGCTCTTCTAGAGCAATGTAATCCCACAAACTTTCCTGTAACACTATGAACATGTACAGCACAACAAAACCCAAAATTGAGGTATCTGCTTCAGACTCTTTTAGATTCTTATTGCCGTATATTTTTGAATCTTTTCATATATATTGAACCCCATGTAGTGGTGAACTATCCTTGTTTTGAATATTCTGTATATTTTTGGATAGTTTCTCAATTTTTATTTAGAATAATTAATGAGATGTTTCTTTCTGTCATTTGTTTGTTTTGTCATTTACAATTTCGAGACAGAGTCTCCTGGAGCCACTGGCTATTCTCAAACTAGAGGTGGTTCATCAAGAAAGGGTACCAATTGTTTAGTCTGATGTTCTGAGCTTGGTACCTAGGACCCACATAGATATGGTGAGCAGAATGAACTAATTTCTTCAAGTTATCTCCTGCCCTCCAGGTACACACATAAAATGAATATAATAAAAATTAAAACAAAAATTATTTGCTGTGTACCTGAGAGTGACCTTTGGCTCTGATCTTCCTGACTCAGCTTCCTGAGCATAGAATTCAAGCATCAGCAACATTCATAGATCTTCTTATTGCATAATTGTTTCCTAGATTCTTCAGCTATTTTAATCTTAAATTTATACATTATTGTTCATTCATGCTTAGTTAATCTTATCCTCCTTTTGGTAGAGAAACATTTAAGACATTTTGTAATTTTTCCTTATTCTCAACTATTTAATTCATAATGTTTTTTGAGATACATTTAATTTCCAAACTATAAAACTCAGGAATAATACCCTCTTAATATCAATATTTTGGCAAATTTCTTCTTCTCTCTAGGTTATTAGTATCACAAATGTTTACTTTAAATAACTTAATACACTTTATGTATTTATTTTATGTATGTGTATGTGGGCACTTGTACCACAAGAGTATGTCGAGTTCAGAGGAACATTGCAAGAGTCATTGTTATAATGGCATTGAAAGCTCTTTAAATGAATATTGCTTAAGAAAACAGAATGAAATCTACCTATGTGTGGAGATGTGCCATTGTCTTCATTTTACAGAGTTCATTCATTAGGCTTGTGGAGGAGCCAAACTTCAGCTTTTATCAGAGGAGAAGATGATGGGGAATGGATAGAGGGCTTGAACTAGCCACATTGAAAGTCATGTATCATGTTTTTAAGTGAGAGATCATGGCTCCTGAGGCAAAATGTGCCCTCAAATTTCAGTTCCTGAGATACAAAAATACTTCCTCAAGAACTGAAACATTCAGGACTATTTGTGTTTCTCTGTGTGTTCCCTTAATAGCACGACAGGACAAGAGGTCTTTCATATTTACCTTATGTACCATATATAGCATGCAAATGTCATTGATTTCTGTCAACTATAAAAGTATTGGTCCTACCAATTGCCATCATATTTTGTTTCTGATAAAAGAATAAAAAGTATGATGGCTTTTTATTTTTTAACTTTTTCTTCTTTGATTGGATGTTTTCTTTATTTACATTTCTAATGTTATTACCTTTCCAGTCTTTCCTCTGGAAATTTCCTATTCCATCCTTCTTCTTCTGCCTCTATGAGGGTGTTCCCCCTCTCACCCACCCACTCCTGCACTAGCATTCTCCTACACAGGGGCATCAAACACCTAAAAGAACAAGGTCTTCTCCTCCCACTGATGTCTAATGAGGCCAGGTTCTGCCACATACATGGCCAGAGCCATATGTCCCTCCATTTGTATTCTTTAGTTGGTGGTCCTCGTCAGTATTTGTGAGGTTCTGGCAGAGCCGGTCAGGAGACAGATGTATCAGATTCCCTTCAGCAAGCACTTCCCCACATCCTCAATATCATCCAGGTTTGGTGACTGTATATGGGGCAAGTCCCCAGGTGAAGCAGTCTCTGGATGCCCTTTATGTCAGTCTCTGCTCCACATTTAGTCTCCATAATTCCTCCTGTGAGAATTTTGTTCCCCCTTCTAAGAAGTACTGAAGCATCCACACTTCAGTCATCTTTTTTCATGGGTTTTTCATAGTTTATAAATTGTGTCTTGGGTATTTCTAGCTTTTTGGCTAATTTCCACTTATCAGTAAGTGCATACCATGTGTGTTCATTTGTGACTGGGTTACCTCATTGAAGAAAATATTTTCAAGTTTCATCCATTTGCATGGGAATTTAATGAAGTCATTGTCTTTAATACCTTTGTAATATTTCACTATGTAAATGTACCACATTTTCTCTATCTATTCCTCTGTTGAGGGGCTTCTGGGTTGTTTTTGGATTCTGGATATTATAAATATTGCTGCTATGAACATATTAGAACATGTGTCGTTATTACATGTTGGAGCATCTTCTGGGCATATACCCAGGAGGGGTATAGCTGGTTCCTAAGGTAATATTATGTCAAATTTACTGAAAAACTGCTAGAATGATTTCTAGAGTGTTTATATCAGCTTGAAATCTGACCAGCAATGGACCAGTATGCTTCTATCTCCACATCTACTGTCACCTGAGTTTCTGAACTTAGCGATTCTGACTGGCATAAGGTGGAATTTCATGGTTGTTTTGATGTGCATTTCTGTGATGACTAAGGATATTGAACATTAATTTAGATGGTTCTCAGCCATTTGATATTCCTCAGTTGAGAATTCTCTGTTTAGTTCTGTTCCCCAATTCTAATAGGGTTATTTGGTGTCTAACTACATGACTTCTTTGTATATATTATATGTTAGCCCACTATCAGATTGGTAAAAATATTTTCCCAGTCTGTTGGTTGGTGTTTTATTCTATTGAAAGTGTACTTTGATTTACAGAAACTTTGCAATTTTATGAGGTCCCATTTGTCTAATATTGATGTTAGGCCATAACCCCCCCCCTTTTTTTCCTGTAATTTTCTTCTGTGATCATGTGTTTGAGGTTTTTGCCACTTTCTCTTCTATTATATTCATTGAATCTGGTTTTATGTGGAGGTTCTTGATACACTTCAACTTAAGATTTGTACGGGGAGCAAAGAATGGATCAATTTGCATTCTTCTACATGCTGACTTCAAACTGAACTAGTGGAATTTGTTGAAAATGCTATCTTTTTTTCCACTGAATTGTTTTAGCTTCTTTGCAAAAGATCAAGTCATCATAGGTATGTGGTTTTATTTCTGGATCTTTAATTTTATTCCATTGATCTACCTGCCTGTCACTGTAACACTACCATGCACATTTTTATCATTATTGCTCCACAGTTCAGCTTGAGGTCAGTGATGGTGATTCCCCAAGAAACTTTTTTACTGTTGAGAATAGTTTTCACTATCCTTTGTTTTCTATTATTCCAAATGAATTTGAGAATAGATTGTTCTAACTCTATGAAGAATTGAATTGGAATTTTGATGGCAATTTCATTGAATCTGAAGATTACTTTCTGTAAGATGACTATTTTTAGTATAGCAATTTTGTTAATTCACAAGCATAGGAGATCTTTCCATTTTCTGAGATCTTCTTCAATTTCTTTCTTCAGAGACTTGAGGTTCTTGTAGTGCAAATTTTTCACTTGTTTGGATAGAGTCACACCAAGGTATTTTATATTGTATGTGACTGTTTTGACAGGTGTTGTTTCCCTAATTTCTTTCTCGGTCTGTTTATTCTTTGACTATAAGAAAGCAACTGATTTGTTGAAGTTAATTTTATGTTCAGCCACTTTGCTGAATTTGTTTATCAGGTTTAGGAGTTTTCTGATGGAATTTTTGGGGTCACTTAAATACATTTTTATATCATCTGGAAATAGTGATGATGTGACTTCTTTCTTTAGATTTTGAATATCTTTGCCTTCTTGTATAATTGCTTAGAATTTGAATATTTTTGCCCTCTTGTATAATTGCTCTAGCTTGAATTTCAAGTACTACATTGAATAGATAGGAAGAGTATGTGCAGCCTTGTCTAGTCTCTGATTTTAGTGGAATTACTTCAAGTTTCTTTCCTTTCTGTTTGATGTTGGCTACTGGTTAGTTGTATATTTCTTTTACTATGGTTATGTGTGGGCCTTGAATTTCTGTTTTTTCAAAGACTTTTAACATGAAGAAGGACTGCTAAATTTTGTCAAATGCTGTTTTCAGCATCTAATGAATTCATCATGAGTATTTTTCTTTGAGGTTGTTTATGTAGTTGATTGTGTTGATGTATTTCTGTATATTGAACCATCCTTACATCCATGGGATGAAGCCTACTTCATCATGGTAAACAATAATTTTGAATTTTCTTGATTCAGTTTATAAGAATTTTATAAAGTATTTTTGTATTAATATTCATAAGACAAATTGGTCTGAAGCTTTCTTTCTTTGTTGGGTATTTGTGTGTTTTTAATTTCAGTGTAAATGTGGCTTCTTAGAATGAACTGAATAATGTTCCTTCTGTTTCTATTTTGTGGAATAATTTGAAGAATATTGTTATTAGGTCATTTTAGAAGTCTGATAGAATTCTACACTAAACCTATCTGGTCCTGCAGTTTTTTCATTGGGAGACTTTTAAGGAAAGCTTCTATTTCTTTAGGGGTTCTGAGACTGTTGAGATGGTTTATCTGATTCTGATTTAACTTTAGTATTTGATATCCATCTAGAAAATTTTTCATCTCATCCAGATTTTTCAGTTTTATTGAGTATAGATTTTTTTAGTAAGATCTGATGATTTTTTAAATTTCCCCAGTATCTGTTGTTATAGCTCCCTTTTCATTTCTGATTTTCTTAATTTGGATATTCTTTTTGTACCCTCTGGATAGTCTGAATAAGGGTTTATCTCTTGTTGATTTTTTTTTGAAAGAATCAGCTTGTTGATTCTGTGTATAGTGTCTTCTTGATTCTGTGTATGGTTCATTTTGTTTCTACTTGGCTGATTTCAGCCCTGAGTTTGATTATTTTATGCTGTCTGTTCCTCTTGGATGTATTTACTTCCTTTTGTTCTAGGACTTTCAGTGGTGCTGTTAGCTGCTAGTATATGCTCTCTCCAGTTTCTTTTTTGGAGGCAATGAGTGCTATGGTTTTCCTATTAGCACTTTTTCATTGTGTCCCTTATGATTGGGTATGTTGTGTCTTCATTTTCATTAAATTCTAAAAGTCATTAATTTGTTTCTTTATTTCTTCCTTGTCCAAGAAATCATTGAGTAGAGCATTGTGCAGCTCTCATATGTATGTGGGCTTTCTGTTTTATTTTTTTTCTTTGTTTGTTTGATTTTTTTTGTTTGTTTTGTTTGTTTGCTTGTTTTTGTTATTGAAGACCAGTCTTAATCTGTAGTGATCTGATGGGATGCATCGGATTATTTCAATCTTCTTGTATTTGTGGAGGTCTCTTTTGTGGCCAATTATATGGTCTATTTTGGAGAAGCTACCATGAGGTGCTTAGAAGAAAGTATATTCTTTTGTTTTAGAATATTTGATGAAATATTCTGTAAACATCTATTAAATCTATTTGGTTCATAACTTCTCTTAGCTTCACTATGTCTCTGTTCAGTTTCTGTTTCTATGATATGTTCAATGATGAGCGAGGGCTGTTGAATTCTCCCACTATTATTGTGTGAGGTGCAATTTGTGCTTTGAGTCTTAGTAAAGTTTCTGTGAAAATGTGGGTGCCCTTGAATGTGGAGCATAGATGTTCAGAATTGAGAGTTAGTCTTGGTATATTTTTCCTTTGATGGATATGAAGTGTTCCTTCTTATCATTTTGAAAAATGTTGTTTGATAGTCAATTTTATTCTATATTATAATGGCAACAACAATTTTTTTCTTGTATGTTTATGGGCATATTTCTTTAGGTTAGGAAAGTTTTCTTTTATAATTTGTTGAAGATATTTACTAGCCCGTTAAGTTGGGAATCTTCACTCCCTTCTATACATATCATCCTTAGGTTTGGTTTTCTCATTTTGTCCTGAATTTCCTGGATGTTTTGGGTTAGAAGCTTTTTTCATTTTGCATTTTTTGACAGTTTCGTCAGTGTTTTCTATAGTATCTTATGCATGGGAGATTCTTTCTTCTATCTCTTGCATTCTGTTTGTAATGCTTGCATCTATGACTCCTAGTATTTTCCCTAGGTTTTCTATCTCAAAAGTGTTCTCCCTATATGATTTCTTTATTGTTTCTATTTTTATTTTTAGATCCTGGATGGTTTTGTTCAATTACCTCACCTGTTTGCTTGTTTTTCCCAATAATTCTTTAAGGGATTTTTGTGTTTCCTCTTAAGGGCTTCTACCTGTTTACTGTGTTCTCTTGCATTTCTTTAAGGAAGTTATTTATGTCCTCCTTAATATCCTGAATCATCATCAGGAGATGTGATTTTAAGCCAGAGTAATGCTTTTCCAGTTTGTTGGGGCACCCTGGGCTTGCTGTGGTGGGAGAACTGGGTTCTACTGATGCCAAGTAGCCTTTGTTTCTGTTGCTTATGTTCTCGACTTTTCCTCTTGTCATCTGGTCATTTCTAGTAGTAACTGGACTTGCTGTCTCTGACTGTGGCTTGTTCATTCTGCATGCCTGTGTGTGAGCTATCCTGGGAGACCAGGTCTTTCTGGGAGGAATTTGTTCACAGAGAGCTATAGCAAATTGTCAGCTCTGGGTTCAAATGAAAGCTGGAAGGATCCTCTCCTGAACTGTTCCTTGGTTCCTGTTTCCTGATGGCTCTGGGTGGTTCCCTTTTGGGACAGGAATTTGAGCAGAAGTGGTAATTTTACCTGTGCTCACAGCTGTGTCAGTTCTTCTGGGAGACCAACACTCTTCTGGCAGTATTTGGGTATGGAGAGCTGTGACACAGGATCAGCTCCCAGTATAGTCAGAAAACAGTGTGATGGCTTTCAATAAAGTTGTCATAGCAGCAGTTGTACTCTGACATCTCTTACTAGCCTTATTTAGGTCTACAAGGACCTTCAAGGTCTTCACAGGTAACCTTTTCCCAGTAAATGGGGACTTAAAAAGGATGAGTCCTTCCTCCCCTTGGTCTCACATCATGCTTGTTTGTTAAATACTACTAATGACACCTTCATATTCTTCTCCCATTCAGATGAATGGACAGATAATTAAAAAGGTCTTCAGCCTCTGAGAAATCAGCAGATAGCAAATCACTAGATAGAGAAGAGCCCTGTGAACGAGATGTTGGCTGATATCTTTATCTGCTTTGCAAAATAAGCTGTGCAGAACTTGTCATATTTCATAGGATAGTATAAAAAAATAACAATTCACTGAAATTTGGACCATCTAAAAATTTTAAATATAGCTTAGACTTTTCTTATGGACAAACTCTGGTTACAGAGTCTGTGGGGGGAAAAAAGATTCAAAGAAATCACCCAGTTCTTAAAAACATTTCAGAAGCCTAAGAGATAAACCCCTCAGGATTACTAACTTCCAACTCTGCAGTGATCTCTCTCTAAGATATTACATATAATTACACCTGGTATTTCCAGAGTTGGAGGCTTCCAGTGACCAAGGACAGCACAAGGCAAATTAAACATTTTTTACAAGATCATAATAATTAATATATGTATTAATTGGAAATTTATTGTATGTAGGAGCCAATTGTGTGAGGGATATTAAGGCATGGAGAATTTCTGATATCTGTAAAAAAATAGAGGTTCTAAATTGCAATGCAACCTTATAGAGAATGCATTATTAATGATTTGGAGTCTTCTGCCATCTCATGTCATAGTTTTTAGGACATTTTTATAACAAAACATTGGCATAGGCATTAAGAAATATGAGTTAAAATAAAATAAAAAAAGTCCACCAGTATCTAAATGTCAAATATGGCTATTACTTTCTAAAGATTATATTTATGCAGATCTCATGATCACTTTCAATTCTTATTTCAGAATATCTTATGTCTTTAGTTAGCCTCCTTTGTTTAAAAAATACTTTCCATTTTCCCACCAAAATAATTTCTCAGACTGACACATTGTCTTTTCTGCACACAGGGTATCTATTCTGTTTTGGTTCTCACTTCATTTCAAAGACACTTTCTTCAGAATAGTTCTTCTGTATTCTGCAACAAAGTGACATTCTATATACACAGTATTTAATAAATTATTGAATAAGATCAGCAAGATAAGGTTTCAGAGTAGAGAACATGTTATCTACCACTGCCTTCTAGAATACAGTGCTTCTAAAAAAATGGGCATTTTATTTACCTTTCATTTCAAAATAAACATCCCAGGTAGTCATTTGGCTTTAATATTAAGTTGTCAATAATTTTTCTTGCAAAAAATTTAGAAAGTTAAATAAATAAAAAAGTAAAATCAAATTATTTCTCAACATTAAATTCATCATTTTTTGTCTTTTTTTCAGTTATCTTTAATGTCATATTAGTCAAATGTTAAATAAGCTTCACTCCTCAAGCAGGAAAAAATTCCCCTGAGGATACTGAAAACAGTGTTTATAGGAAAAGACGGAGGCTTTCTTGACTCAGGGCTGCATAGCATGGAGAGTTAAGGTTCTATCCAAACAAACAAGCCACCACAGCCTACCCTAAAGGTGGCTTCTGAACTTTTTTTGTTCATAAACTTTCAGAATCATTTAAACATAATGTCAGATAAATTTAGAAAAGAAGGAGTTAGGGGAATATAGTTGGAAATACAAGAGAGAAATAACACAGAAGGCCTTTGTTTAAAGGGTGGGTTTGAGAAATGTAGTTCTATTCACACCGGTCTAGAGGCTGTTTCTAGACCTTATGGAAGATTTCAGGGTAAGATTTGGGAGGGATAGTCTAGTACTACCATTACACATGATGATTCGGGTGTAAGATTCTCAGGTGCCTTTAGGTCTTAGTCACACTTTCATTAGAACTTCTGGATAATGTGTTCATCTCTGTGCTATCATTATAATCAATATAGAAAGAAGCTGAACTCTGTTCTGCCTCATACCTGAAAAGAATCAAGAGTATTTTGAGGGTTTCTATCCAGAAGTAGGCATATTTTGGGGGGGAGCTACATCTAATTTTCTGACCAGGTTATTACATATTCTTAGCAGTGACTAGTAGTCTAAGTCACAAGTCACACATGTCCTTCTCTCCTACCTGGGTCATATAGCACACTCCACATAATAAAAGTATATATTTTCAGAAAGAAATGATTCTTCTTTACTCAGAATTCTTTTTTTTTTTTTTTGTCAAGACTGAAGTTTCTAACTTCACCCAGCACTACTTGCTGCTTGTTATTACATCTAAAGAATGACTCAAGGCAGTGGAACACTTGACTCAAGGCAGTGGAACACTCTAAAAAATTTTCTTTCCCCTCACCCACTGGAAATCCTAAAAATGTAGCTCTATGTGTTCACTTTTCCTGTAGCCCACACCTAATTGCAGACACTAGGTTGATAGGATAAAAGAATGTCATATATTAGTAGAAATAAATAAAGTATTTCATAAAGTGAACATACCATTTTGTGTTCAATACCAAACACCAGCTATAATGGTTTTATCTCTACTTTGGATTGTTTTTATGTGTGCTAGATGTTAAGTCAAGTAGTTAAATCAACATGCAGTTATTATTTAATAAAATTGTTTTAACTTATAATATGATAATGTCTAAGATTGAATAAAATTGTAATAAATAATGTTTTTAATAACTGACATGTCATGCTGAACTGTCCAACCATTCTGTGATTTATTTTGATTCTTAACTATTTTAGTTCATAGAAAGTAAGCTTAACTTTGCTTTTTATATACAGTTCTACAAATTTGTATTTGATATGCAGTTCTAGAACATCACTGTCCCAGGGCATAGACTCTTAGATGTTTCTGCACTATTCCATGCCAGCAGTGACCATCAGTATACAAAATCTTTTCATTCTTGATCCTTTTTCAGAGTTTTAAGCTAATGCATTTATACATATTTGTTACATTTGATGTCTATTTTCTTCACTAGTGTAACACTTAGGACTTTAGCTAAATCACATACTGTCCTAGTATTTTAGAGTTTTTGTTTGTGTGTGTGTGTGTGTGTGTGTGTGTGTGTGTGTGTGTGTGTGTGT
>JANHMN010000009.1:14210051-14262405 GCA_030674055.1 Rhabdomys pumilio
GAGAGAGAGAGAGAGAGAGAGAGAGAGAGAGAGAGAGAGAGAGAGAACGGTCTCAGCCGCGAGAAGGAGTCTCTCAACCAAGGGAAAGAGTCTTAGAAAGAGGGTTATGAGGGTTACAACAGGTGCTGTGGATTGAAGGACAGCTATTATCTGTGAAGGATTCCCCTCTGTGAAGCTGGAGGGATGGAAAGAGTGGGGGGCTAGGAAGCCATCTTGTCCTTGAGCTGGAGAACACCTGGGGAGAGAGACCTAGTTCTTTTGTACTAGGCAGGAGTTAGACTATAGCTAAAAATCAGAGAGAGAGAAAAAGAGGGGGTAGGGTGGACAGAGAGAGATGTTACTTATGTTTTTATCAGAAAACAGCGGTGGGGGGGGGTGCTTGTGAAGCTGGCTTTGAGCGCATTGTCCACCACCTGTGGGAAACAATGTAGGCTCCTGCATGGGTGCACAAGTGTAGATCTCTTGTGTTGCTGGTCTGCACCATTCTTTGTCATGGGTGGGTGTTTTAGGAAGACTGGGTCTATCATAGAGCTTGGCGGGCGTAGGACTCTCCATTCTGGGAATCTCCGTTCTGGGCCCCAGCCATCATAGGAGGGGTGTGGGCGCACAGCAGAACAGATACTGTGTGGGCGCATGGCAACAGGTCCATGTGCCAAGACTGGCCTTCATCTGGGGTCTCCGGACACCGGCAGGATGGAAGCAGGGAACGCACCAGTAGCGGGCTGAGAGAGGGTAATGCGCTGAGAGAGGACAGGGAGAGTTTTGGTACCAAGTCTCACAGGAAGTATACTTGTCTAACAGACTCAGCCAGGATGGTTCTTGTAGAAGCATGAGGTTCGTGCTGCATATTGGTCGCACCATCTGTGGGGAAAATAACTAGGGGGGTTGGGGGGGGATCCTGAGGGCATGAAGTCCAATGAGGGCCACACTTCCCACACTGCCAGCGGAAGGTCCCACATGCACTCAGCCACCAGGTCTGAGCCGAGAAGAGTCCAGGGTTCCAAAGTTCCAAAGGCTGGAAATCTGGCGGTGGTGCAGGCCCAATCCACACATGGAGTCTGGTTTTCCAAAGCTTTTATTGTTCATGGCATGGTGAATAAGTGTAGATGGTACGCACTTTCCCCGCAAAAGCCAGGCTCCCCTGACTTTTTATAGGGAGGGGAAAAAGGGGAGAGGATAGTTTAATTAGATACATCCCCTGGCCTTTATGTAACTCATTAATATTTTAATCTCTGGAGGTGGAGACCTGTTAATCATGCCCTCTACCTGTGTGCTATGTGACCAAAGGGCACAGGTTAAATGAAGTTACCTCATCCAGGGCCCAAACTGTGGTCTTCTTCAATTTCATTTTTTTTTTTTCAGAATTTAACCTCCAAAAACCCAAATAACCCATTGAAAAATGGAATACAGAGCTAAACAGAATTTTTAGTGAAAGAACCTCAAATGGCTGAGAAAATGCAAATCAAAACGAATCTGAAATTCCACCTTATACCAATCAGAATGACTAAGATAAAAAACACAGGTAACTGCAGATGCTGGAGAGAATGTGGAAAAAGGGCAATACTCCTCCATTTGCTAGTGGGATTGAAAATTGAAACAACCCCTCTGGAAATCTGGCAGTTCCTCAGAAAATTGGAAAAAGCTCTGTAGGGTTGTTGGCCCAAGTCTACTCTTCCATTGAGCATGGCTGCTTGGGGATGATGATGGAGAGGAGTTTGATTGTGACTGTCCTTATTACATGAAGTCACTGGGGAGGGTGCCAGGTTGTAGGGAAGCCTGGAATCACTGCTCCAGCAATGCTATCTGAAATATGGGAAAGCTGGAGTGGGCTCATGGGTTCTCTGGGCATCTGACATGGTTGGGACTGTGGGGTTCTCAGATTCTTGGACATCCAGGTTATGCTGAGTCTCAGAAGAGCAGAAAATTGAGTCAAAGGCCCTTGGACTGGCAACCGCTTCTACCTCTGGGCCAGGGGGAAAGAGGAGAGCTCCTTCTTGTCCCAGTTGGGATGATGGTTCTTAGCTTGGTAGCAGCAGGCTTGGTGGTGGTTTTGGTCTGGAACAGAGGTACAGGAAATTAGTTTGCAGTTCTGTAGGCACAGGCTTCCCATGACAGATATTAATTAAAAGAGGCAGCCCATGTGTCTAGAGAGTTTATTTTCATGGTAGAAATTGGATTTGTAAAATAATACCTCACTTATCAAGGTGGGCTTAAAAATGGACACTTTTTGAAGGGAGAAATACCTGAGAAGGTTGTCTTATTGGCCAAGCCCTCTGAACATCTGGATACTTCATTATAATGGAGAACACTGTTTTGGTACTATGTGAAGGTGGTCACATCTCTTTACTTATTGTCCTGTTCTGAGATGTTAGGGATGCATCATCTATATGTGGAAGAGAATGGGCCATTACCTTAATTGACTAAGGTTCACAAATCTCTCTATGGTTCACTGCAGATACATGGTAAAAGCCTGGTACAAGGAGCAGATAAATCTCCTACCTTTTTTCATGGTCTCTGGGGCTTCTAGTCTTTAGCTCAATCTTACCATGCTTTCTCTCAGAGATCACCACTCTACATAGCTCTACACACAGACCCAGCTACACCACTCTTACACATATACCCAAAAGATGTTCCACCAAATTACAATATCACATGCTATACTATGTTCATAGGAGCTCAACAGTGGGGAGAGTGAAATCCAAGAGTCCATCTCCAGTACATAGACAGGGCCCCTAGTAGAAGGACAAGTTTACCAAGCCACAATCAAAATTTCTGACCCATATTGTTCCTATGTAAAAGAAGAGCAACAATAAAAATGGAGAAGAGGAAAAGGTGTCCAGGGACCAGACCAACTTGTGATCCATTTCATAGGGTGGTGGATTGGGGATGAAGGCCTGACACTATTACTGATGCTACAATATATTTATAGACAGGAGCCTACTATGGCTGTCCTCTGAGAGGCCCTAACAACAGCTGACTGAGGCAGATGGAGATACTTACACTAAAGCAATGGACTGAAGTCTGGTGCTGCCAGTGCCCTGGACTACTTGTCACCTGACCCTACTTGCCACTGGGGGGTTGGAGGTGAGGTAGTGCTGAGTCAATGAGATCAACTCCAGGAAATGGTGGGAAACACTTCAGCAAGCTCATCTGAATATTGCTAAATGATCTTTTGATACCCTCCACCCATTGGTCCTAGGAAAGCTTCTCTTCTAAACAGCTGTTCCTGATTGCCTGGCATTGTCTGTGCCAGCAATTGTTGGTCTTTCAGACATTTCTCATTTTTGTCTTCCTGCAGGAGATGTTTTTACAGCTGTTTGGCCTCCCAACATTTACATAGAGGTGACCTCAGCATTCGTATTACATTTCTACCCTTCTGTTTTAAGATTTTGACACCCTAGTGGGAGACAGGGTGACATTGCCTCAACAATGTTGACCCAGCCTCAGATGATTCCTTGTATACTGGATTGTACCTGTCTTAGGCTGTGCTTTCTTTCAGAATGTTAAGCCCCATCCAACTACCTACTACAACTGGAACATCAGTGAACCAAAGCCATCCAGATAGCTATAGACCCTTGAAAAAATACAATCAACAAATGGCAGGGCAATATGACAATTGTAAAGCAGAGTTACATTACTACAGTAAGCCCTAAATATTCTAACACAACTGAAAAACAAGAAAATGACTTTAAATTCAATCTTATAAATATATTAAAGGTCTTTAAAGAAGAAATGAATAAATTCCTTAAAGAAATGAAGGAAAATACAATAAAAGAGATAGAAGTCTTTAAGGAAGATACAAATTTATTAAATAAATACAATTAAGTCAATGAAGGAAATGAGTAAAACTGTTCAAAACAAGCAAAAAAATTAAGATAGATGCAATATCAAAAACACAAATTGAGGTAATCCTAGAGATAGAAAACCTAGGAAAGAAAATCAAAAGAACAGACACAAGCATCACCAACAAAATACAAGACATAGAAGAGAAAAATTGAGACATAGAACATAATACCAAAAGAAATTATTACATCACCTAAAAAATATGAAATACAAAAAATTTCTGGCTCAAAACGTCCAGGAAATCAGAGACACAATGAAAAGTCCTAAATAAAGAATAATGGGATTAGAAGATGAAGAGTCACAGTTTCAAAATCCAGACAATATTTCAACAAATCAAAGAAGAAAACTTTCTCAACCTAAAGAAAGAGATGTCTGTTTATATAAAAAGCTTACAGAATATCAATTAGAATAGAATGGAAAGAAAATCCACCTGCCACATAATCAAAACAGAAAATCTACAGAACAAAGACAGAATACTAAAAGAAGTAAGAGAAAAAAATCACAGGTAACACACAAAGGCAGACATATCACAATTATATCTGACTCCTTTCTCATCAGAGACTCAAAAAATTAGAATAGCCTGAACTGTTATCATGCAACCCCTAAAAAAGCCACAGATGCCAATCTAGACTAATAAACAAAGCAAAATTGTCAATACCATAGATAGAAAGCACAGGAAATTTCAATAAAATTTAAAATCCAAACAATTCCTAACTATTAATCCAGCTCTAAATTAAACACTATAAGAAAAATACCAACCCAAATAGGGTAAAAAAAAAAAAAAAAAAAAAAGAACAGGAAATCAGTAATTCTGTGCCAGCATAAACAAAGAAACTGTTTACATGTACATGCATGTGCCCATGCAATCCAAGCTCAAGTAAGCATTCTAATATTTAATAAAATAAACTTTGAAACAAAATTAATGGAGAGAGGAAAGGACAATTCACACTAATGAAAAAACAATCTAGCAAGATGATATCTTAATTTTAAATACCTATGACACAAACACAAGTATTTCCTCATAAATAAAGGGAACATTGCTAAAGCTTAAAATACACATTGAACCCCACACATTAATAATAATATAATTGAACACCTGACTCTCCAAATTTGACCATGCAGTCAGTAAAAAAAAAACAAGGCTGAATAGGTACAAGAAAATTGAAATTATGTTTTGTATCTTATTAGACCGCCATAGATTAAAGCTGGACTTCAACAACAGAGATACTAGAAAGCATACACACACATGGAAATTAAAAAACTTTATAATTAATTATCTCTGGGTCAGGAAATAAGGAAATCAAAGAATTTTAAGAGTTTAAAAAAAATGAAGGCACTACACTACATATTCAAATTTATGGGACACAATAAGTGTAGTGCTAATAGGAAAGATCATATGGAAAGATCCCATTAAAATATCAAAAACAATCTTCACAACAGTCACAAATAATGTAGAATATCTTGGGGTAACTCTAACCAAACAAGTGAAAGCACTCTCAATAATAAAATCTATGGAGACTTCAGAAGATGGAAAAATTTCTCATGCTCATGAATTGATAGGATTAACATAGTTAAAATGGCCATCCTACCAAAAGCAATCCACAGATGCAATGCAATCCTCATCAAAATTCCATGAAAATTCTTCAAAGACATGGAAAGAGCAATTCTCAAATTTATATAGAAAAACAAAAGTCCAGGATAGCTCTACTGGCTGTCTACTGGCTGCTGTTTGTTTGTCTGTTTTGTTTGTGTGTGTGTGCCAAATTGATGCAAGCTTGAGTTATCACAGAGAAAGGAGCTACCCTTGAAGAAATGCTGGTTGGCTGGATCTAAGAAATTAGCAATTATTAAGAAAAGACCAGTATCACTAAGGTAAAATTTTCTGGAAAATGTTTTCTGAGAGCACAGAGAAGCTTGTTCCAGAGGAAGTCATTGTTGTATTTCATGATGGCAGCCAGACTTAATAATATATGATTAAACCAGGTGGCACTGGTTTTGAAGCATGAAGGTGTAGCAGCAATGCTTGGCACTGTGAGAGGCCAGGAGAAGCCATTGGTGAAGATTCAACCTCATTGGCAGTTGCCAGCCAAGGACTGAAGAGGTTGTGCAGAGAAGGTGAGGCCTAGCACAATGAAAAGAGCCCATTATAGGCTATCTTTAAAAATGTGTTCCAGTTGCAACAGAAGAGTGCAGTGTTTTGGATATGCCAGTACTATGAGATGACCGCCAAGAACAGCAACAGCAGTGGAGAACAGGCAGCTGGAGCTTACAAGAGATGTGTGCTACAAAGAACAGAGCTGGAGAGGTGGCCCTACCCCTTGGGGAAAAAAAACAGAAGGTCATGATTGAATCCCAGCCATTGGATGGTTAGAATCTATCTTTAGTTTTAATTGTGACGGTGTTCTGATACTTTCCCTATTGAAGTAAGAAAGTATTTTAGTGGACCCACAATTAAGAGACTTTGAATTGTAAAGACTTTGAATTTCAAAAGATATTGGAAATTTTAAAGGAATTGAAATGCTAATATGAAAAATTTGAAGAGACTGTAGAACTTTTAAAGTTACTTAGATCTTGGGCATGAATAAAAAATTAAGAGTTGAAGCTTAATAGTGCTATATTTTTTGTGCCAAGTTGACAAGGTGTCAGTTGTACTGGCTGGTTTTATGTTTCAACTTGACACAAATTTGAGTTATCACAGAGCCTCCCTTGAGGTAATGCCTCCGTGAGATCCAGATGTAAAGCATTTTCTCAACTAGTCATCAATAGGAGAGGGCTCAGCCCATTGTGAGTGATGCCATCCTGGGCTAGTAGACAGACCAGTATAAGAAAGCAACCTGAGCAAGTGTATGCAATCCAGTCATCAGCATCTCTCCATTACCTCTTCATCACCTTCTGCCTTGTAAGTTTCTACCCTCTGTAAGTTCCTGTCCTGATTTCCAATGGTGTTGAACATCAGTGTGGATGTGTGAGCTGAGTAAACCCTTTCCTCGCCAACTTGCTTCTTGGTCATGGTGTTTTGTGCAGGAATTCAAACCCTGACTAAGACAATAGCAAAAACAGTTCTTAACAATAAAAGAACTACTGGAAGAATCATCATCTCTGACCTCAAACTACACTATAGAGCAATATTGATAAAAAAATGTGTGGTATTGGTACCACACAGCACTGATCAGACAAACAGGTTGATCAGTGGAATAGAATTGAAGACACACAAATAAACTTTCACACTTACTGAAACTTGATTTTTGACAAAGAACCCAAAAATATACAGGGGGATAAAAAAGCATCTTCAATAAATGGTGCTGGTCATTTTTCAACATGCAGTTGAAAAATCAAAATAGAACCGTATTTGTCACTTTGCACAAAGCTCAAGTCCAAGTGGATCAAGGATCTCAACATAAAATCAGAAACATGGAATCTATTACAAGAAAAAGTGGGAAAGAGCCTCAAACTCGAAGGCAAGGCGGTGAGAGGAGGAAGAGCAGAATTTTCTGAACACAACTTAATGTCTCAGGCTCTACTATCAAGCATTGATAAATGGGATCTCACCAAAATGAAAGCTTCAGTAAGGCAAAGGATGTAATCATTCAGACAAACTGCCAACTTACTGATTGAGAGAAATTCTTCACTAACTACATATCTAACAGAGGGCTAATATGCAAAATATATAAAGAACTCAAGAAGCTAACCTCCAAAAACCAAACAAACCAATGAAAAAACAGAGTATAGAACTAAACAGAGAATTCACAACAGAGGAATATCTTATGTCAAAGAAGCATTTAAAGAAGTGTTCAAAGTCCTTAATGATCAGAGAAATGCAAATTAAAATGACCCTGAGATTTCTCTTTACACCATTCAGAATGGCTAAGATCAAAAACTCAGATGACAACACATGTTGTCTTGTAAGATCTAAATGTGAGTTACATAGATCTGTTCTACATAACTAGAACAAATCTAGAGTTATATAGATTTGTTCCTTTTTCAATTTCACTTTATTATGTATGTGAACTTATGTGTATGTGGGTAACTGTGTGCCACAGGATGTATGTAGAAGTCAGAGGGTAACTTTGGAAGTGTGTTTGAAAGAAATAGAAAGTTTTTGAGAGCCCTAGCCGATATAATAGGGCCTAAGATGCCAGCAGATAAAGTGCGGCAAGGCTGGCTATGTTCCAGGAACTTAGCAGACCACAAAAAGGCAGAACCAAGAATGCAGGTCAGGCAGTTCATGAGCTCTAGGTTCTAAGAACTGGTAACCACAAAGTACATAGTAGAGTATGATTAAATTCCTGAGAAAAGCATGTACAGGTTATTCCCCACATGACTAACTAAATGATGGGCTGGTATTTTCCACTGATATTCCCCCTCATCCCCCATGGTTTGTGTTTTTTTCCCCATAAATAGCCCTCACATTCTGCACTTGAGGTCAACACTCCTCTGCCCCTGCTTGGGTTACGAGTCTCAACCTCAGCCACCTGATTTCCAAAATAAACCCCTTGCTGATTGCTTCAAGATCCATGTCTTGTGAGTTATTGGGTGGCCATGATCTCCCGAGACTTAAGGGAGGGTCTTCCTTATTGGGGGTCTTTCAGTCTTGAATGTAGAGAAAAAACACTTTCATTGCTGATGGGATTGCAAACTGGTACAACCACTCTGGAAATCAATTTTGAGGTTCCTCAGAAAATTGGAAATAAGTCTATTTTAAGCCCAAGCTATGCCACTCTTGGGCATGTACCCAAAAGATGCCCTACCATGCCCCAGGGTCATGTGCTCCACTATGTTCATAGTGGCCTAATTAGTGATTGCTAGAAGCTGGAAACAATCCCAGTTTTCCCAAAAGAATATGTAAGTTATCTACTCACTAATAAATGGATTTTAGCCATATATATATATATATATATATATATATATATGTGTGTGTGTGTGTGTGTGTGTGTGTGTGTGTGTGTGTGTGTGTGTGACTGATACCTTGGTTACAATCCATAGAATTCAAGAAGGTTAACAAGCTAAAGGGCCCAAATAAGGATGCTTCAATCCCACTGGGAAGGGTGAAGATAGCATAGGGTAGAGGGTGTGAGGGATCTGGGTGGGAGAAGGGAGTTGGAGGAGACAAAGAGAACATGATCAGGTATTGGCAGGGAGTGGGGAACAGCAGTGAAGTTCTGAGGGCCAGCAGAAAGAGTGGAACTATGCAACCTCAGGAGTTTGGGGGAAGACTCTCTAGAATGTACCAGAAACTGGGGAGGTGAGAGAATCGTAGGGCAGAAAGAGAGGGACCTTTGATGAAATGCCCAACAGTAGGGAGAGGAAACTTGTAGAATTCACCTCCCATAGAAACACAGGGCATCAAGTGGAGGGTTGCCATTCCACAGTCCAAAATTCTGACCCAGAGTTGTTTCTGTTTAAGGAACTACAGGGACAAAAATGAAGAAGAGATTGAGGGATAGGAAGTACAGTGACCTGCCCTTGTTGGGACCCATCTGAAGGGTAGGTTTCAAGGTATGACTTTATTACTGATGTTATAGTATACTTAAAAACAGGAGACTAGCAGATAGCTTGAAACAGATGCAGATAGCTTGCACCCAACCATTGGACTGTAGTGCTGAAGTGGGAGACACCTGTGGTTGAGTGTGTGTGTGTGTGTGTGTGTGTGTGTGTGTGTGTGTGTGTTGATAGATTAATAATGTGGAAAGGAATATTGTCAAGTTCATACACTATCTAAGTTATTCTGCTCACATAACTCTTATTAGGCAAAACTCTTGAATGGAATTTACAGGAATTTCTGAATTCCTTCCTTGACTACTTGCTTTATTGAATTTTGTGGCAAATAATGTATGTTTTTTCTGGAAATCAGCACTTTCAGAGAAGATGCACAGTATTACTTCCATTCTCAGTTCATTTACATATGGGTCAAATCCTAGTATTCAGATTGCTACAATATCATACCACACCTTAATCATCATTCAGATCTCTTCTAAGAAGAAAACCTACAGTTTTATTAAATTCCTCTTCACAATTAATTAAAATTGGAGTAGGCTTACATGATCAGGAAGGTTCCAGAGAGTTGACATGTTGTCAAGGTATTAATAAACAGTGGGGAAGCCTTAGAATTAGGGACAGGGAAAGTACATTCCAATCCAGTGAGAAATATGGTCCAGACCACAAGCAGTCATTATTTTAAATTCAACTTGGATCATTTATTGTTGCATTTGTTTGCATTCAACTCTTCTTTTGATGTCCTCAGGCTACCTAACATCATGTTTCTGTTTCTTTCTAGGATCTTATTTACTGAAAGTGAGAGGAGATTTTGTGGATGGTTTCCTTTTATTCTCTAGACTTTCTTAAATTTTCTAAATTCAGAACATCCAAGAAAGTTGAAGAAGAAGAAGAACTGTAACATCATTGTAAGAGAAGAAAGATTATTTTAATAATCATGCTTTATGTTTGGGTTTTATTTTTTAGTTATAATAAAGTTTCTATAGATGCAATAAAACATTCTGAAAAAGAGAACATACATAGTAAAAGTATAGATGATTTAGTAAGTTACAAACCATTGAAATAGGCTTAAAGAGCACATAAAATATGTTAGGACAACATTGTACAAATGGGGAATGATAATGAACAGAATCAAATGTGTTAAAATGCTCACTCTAAAGTGATGTCTGTGTGTTTGTGGACATAAAATTCTAGAAAACTAAAAGAAGATGCTTGAGCCACTGTGTACTAGCACATTCTCAGAAATGTAAAAATACTTGTGACCAAGCCAGCTCAGTCAGTCAACAGGTTCTCCAGTGCAGGAGTGAAGATTAAAAGAGATGATTACACAATATTGTAGTATGACCACAGAAAGTTCTGTGCCTGAAGAGTGAGGCAGGTTTATTTTTTCCCAATTTTCTTGTAAACAATTTTAATTACATGCAAGTATTTATGTCAGTTCTAGGTTGAGGATCCAGCAATACAATAGTTGCAAATAGTCAAGATAAAAACAAGGCAATAAACAAAGTCTGGTCATCATTCCTGTGATCACTCAAAGGATTGCTGTTTCTAACAGCTCATTAGGATGACAAAAGTATCTGAGCCTACTTCCCTGTCCTAGCCCAGAGTCATATCCATGCCTGAGGCCTACTTCTTTGTTCTAGCTTAAGATTTTTATTCCTGACTAAAATTATATCTCTGTTTTAGCCTAAAATTTTATTCCTGCCTGAACTTACTTCCTTGTCATGGCCCAATGCCAGATTAATGTTAAGCAGCCCCAAAAGCTCTGAATCAGTATAATGTTATAAGGGAAGAGACAGGCTCACATCTTTGAAGGCTAAAAGGCAAGAAAGCATGGACTTAGCTCTAAAAATGAGTCTCCTGTGGATGTACCACCCCATGGTAAATGTTATTTGTAGGAGGAAGATATCCCATGTCATGGAAATCCAGAGAGTATGGGTGGGTCTAGATTCTGGCATTTTTGATTCTTTGAATGGGAATTAACAAGAGTCTAAGCATAAATGCCATAATTGCCTCTGAGGCAATTAAGCTAAGGGCTTAATTAAGGGCTTCTTCTCCTTAAAAGCTTTGCCACATTGCCTAATTCTCCCAGTTTTGGGCCAGGTTTACAGCACAGGAACCTCCTTGTGTAAATCATATCCAGTCTAGGACACAGTCTGTGATGTGAATCAATGCTGTAACAGTGACAAGATTGGAGAGTAATCAAGGAGTACATACTTATTAAGGAAGAGCAATATGATGGTGCTTGCTTATCTCTAGCATATTCTAATGCATCCTTATTCTCTGAGTCTTAGAACTTAGGTGGAGAGCTAATAATTGAGTTGAATATGATATTTCCATTTGCAAGAATTAGAATTTTGAGACTTTAAAGATTTGTATGTAGTAAACACACAAGATGATGGTTTTGTGGATAAATACCTCCCAACAAGCATAATGACTTAAATTCAATCCCATGGATCTGCATTGTGGAAGGAGAGAACCAACTCCCATAAATCACCTTTTGATGTCCATATGGACACTCTTACAAACATGCCCCTATCTATACACACATTAAAAAATAAATCACTAGTTAGATAAATATAAAATCTAAATGGATTAATATATGTGCATATATCATTTATATATTAATAATTATAGCTAAAGTTAGAACACAAGCTTGTAGAATGCTTAGGTAGTATGAAGCCTAATGTTGCAATACCCTGAATGTTAGTATTCTGACTAAACTCCACCTCCACAGTTACCTGGCAACAGCCAGGTATGCTCCTCCACACAGTTACCTGGCAACAACCAGGTAGACCTGACCCACTATAAAAGGGGCTTCTTGCCCCCTCCTTTCTTTCTTAATCTCTTACTTTCTTGATCTCTTGCCTCTAGCTCCTCTCTATTCCCTCCCCTGTCCTCTTTCCCTCCTCCCTCTGTTCAAGTGTTCATGGCCGACCTCTATTTCTCTTCTTACTCTTCCTTCTTCCTTTCTTCTTTCATCTTCTTCCCCCACCTTTGCCCTATCTGCTGAATAAACTCCCTCCTCTTGGAACCATTTGGTCTGGAATGGTCTGTTCTAAACTGCACGTGGATGTCTAACACTGGAAGTCTAACAGTGGTGTATTGGGATGAGACTGAAAACTTCAGGACTGTGACCTGCCATGCTGCCAGCTGCTGCAGCTGATGGCTGCTGTAACCATGCAGGACCAATGCCACTGGCCTGCCGCTACTGCTGCTGACCCCACCAACACCACCGCTACCACTTTACACCATGTGGACTTCATCTCCAATTACCTGCCATCACTGACTGTGTGAATTTCCACTGTTGCTGCAGACCAACTCCACCAGCAGTCACAAGCTCAGGGAACTCCCAGCATATGAGCTGTGCTACTGCAGCCCCCCCATGTGGTGCTCTGCTACATGGGTTAGGAAGCCAGACAGACCTACACAGACCTCATGGTTCCACATTTTCTGATAACAGACTACATAAGCCTGCAAACACACAGAGACATATTGATTGGTAAGGAGCAATTGGCAGGAGGGACTCTAGATGCCCAAATAGGGCCTGGCCAGCCTTTTCTGGGCTGAGGGGTTGGTGTTTCACTGCCCCAGTCCATATGACTGGCCTTCTGGCTGACCTAAGACTTAGGAATTTGGCTCTTGGGTAACACCCTCCTCAGAAGCAGTTTACAGCCACCACCACTCCCCAAACCTCTTGCAGCAGCTGGAAAATCCTTGTACTATGTTAAACTGCTTTCTGGCAATCTCTAGAAGACCGCTGGGGCCCCTAGATATTCTCATGATGACCTGATATCTAGGCTGCCTGCTTGATTCATTACTGCCAATATGAATAGTTTGGTAACAGCCCCTATCAGTCTTTGACTGCACCCCCAGACACCCCACTGGGTTTTCTCCTGAAAAACCTCAAATCTCTAAAATTAATGCCTGACTTGAGGCCTTCCAAACTGATACACCTCTGTAATAAGATCTGGATTCAGTGCCCTCTAGATAATGACTTAAAATGGGCACCCAATGGCTCACTAAACCAAATCACTTTAAAGGGTCTTCATACATATTGCCAGCAGTCTGGTAAATGAAAAGAGATTCCCTATATCCATCTAACTTTGCTCTAATACTTCTACGTGTTCTGCCTGTTCCCCACCGCAGGTTCTTTTAGCCATCCCCACTGATCATAGTGACCATCCACATGGTCCCTGGAAAGATTTCTTGAGCTCAGAGCTAACCTTCTCCTTCCCTGACCCTCATTCTAGGACTCCTCCCCTTAGGTGAGATACTTCCTCTCTCCTCTTGAGACAGTTTCTTTCTCGCAGCTGAGTACCCCAGCCCGGGCCTAGACAGACTGTCCTCTCTCTCTCTCAGGAGCACTGGCTCTAAGCTCTAGTCCCTAGAGTGTCTCACCCAGGAGTCAGTCTTTCATGCTCCATCTGCTAATGTAGGCCTCTTCCCCTGCTCCTCCATCATTTGCAGCTAGCTGCAATCACTTAGTTCAGCAGGTTTGCCTGAAGCAGTGGGTTTCAGGACTCTGCTTGCAATCTTCATCTTTGTGGTTCTTAGTTGTGTTCTGAGTCTACTCCTTGCACCCTGCCAGGAACCCTCTCTGAGACTTGCTTCCCCACACTCGCAACCACCCGCACAAAGGGCTTGACTGCCAGCACACTCAAGGGAGGCTCTCTCTCTCTTTCTCTTTCTCTGCTCGGGACCTGTAAAGTGAGTGCTAGCGGTGCCTTCTGCCACAAGAACAGCTAACATGAACGTTGCTGTGATAGGAGACACAGTTGATTTTCCTTGCCCACTGCAGACTCTAGCCACCAGAGGCACTGGGCAATAACTTCCAGGTGCTAGTACAAGTCCCACCCTGCCATCGCTGCAGCTGACCTGACCTGTAGCACCTATGCCCTCAGCTGCAGGCCCATAGCACAACCCTGAGTCGCGACCTGTGGCCCACAGCCCCAACCCACCAGCAATTCAATCATGTGCCACTGTTGCCAGCTTTCTTATTCTGGTCCTAGCCAAATGTTTCTTTGCTAATACAAAAGTGTGCTTTTCTCTACCTACACAACCTGCCAATGTTACTTAAGACTCTTTTCTATCCTGTCTTAATCGAGTTTTACTACTGCTATTAAATTCTATTCAGTTGCAATTAAACCTTATGGCTCTCAATCTTGTCAGAAGTCTGCTAATAAGTGTATTTAAGTTTATGACTGACAGAAATCCCAAAGCCTCTAACAGTAGACCCAAGATGGTTTCAGAAGACTTGAACACCTAGAAGATCAGCCTGGATTGTACGAGATGATATTGTCCCTAACTCAGTGGACTAAACTGGATGCTCTGAGTCAAATGACTTGGCTAAACCAAGGTAGGTCATTTCTCATGTCATTCCACAGAAAAAAAGTCCTGCGTCTTCTTTGCCCAAGAGACTATGGAGACCATGGGAACTGTTGCCTCGTGGACTCTGTCTTTTTAAAAAACAATATTTAACTGGTAGATTATTGCTTACCGTTTCTCAGACTTCTGACTACATTGACAGCTAAGCTTTCACAGATATTATCTGCTACCTCATTACCTAAACTCAGTTGCCATCAATTAAATGCTTCATATTTACTTTTCTTGCTATGCCACTGTCCTAATATTATCTGAGTTCCTATAAACTTGCCTAACTCTAACAAAACATTTTACTATACGGTCTAGCAAAGGCTCATCTTAAAGACTACTCATGTTGTTAACACATGCTGTTATCTCTTTTGTAAACTTGAAAGCTACAGAAAACCCATTCATATCTACCTCTCATGGACCAAATAGACACCATCCAGATAAGTACATCAGCGTAAAGTTCCCACTTACTAACTATTCTAAAGGGTAGAATCCCTCAGGGTTTCAAAGGTACATCTTAGAAAAAATTTTCTTTCTCCCAAATGTACTTAATCATATTTCCTACATCTTGTCAAGTCCAGGCACATCCAGTAAAGCTCCAGAGAAGCAACTTCCAGATGCTCCATTTTCTGTCACACACACAGCTGCTTCTACTGGACCCGTTCCTTTTGACCTTTCCTTAGATGACTCCATAGACCCTGGACAGCAGGAAACAGCCAACTCTCCTAAGACTGGATATACATCCCCCATACCCATTCTTCTAGGTTCCCCCTAGAGACACATCACCCCCCAATGCCAGCAGGAAGTAGCCAGATATCACAATGACCCTGTGCCTGCACATCTCTCTAATTTTTCTTTTTTAATTAAACCTAAATGGGGGAATGTTAGTATTCTGTCTAAACCCCACCTCCACAGTTACCTGGCAGCAGCCAGGTATTCTCCTCCCCACAGTTACCCGGCAACAGCCAGGTAGGCCTGCCCACTATAAAAGGGGCTGCTTGCTTCTAGCTCTTCTCTTTCCCCTCCACATTTCCATTCCCTTCCCTGTAGCTCCATGTGATCATGGCTGGCCTCTACTTCTCTTCTTTCTCTCTCTTCTTTCATCTTTTCCTAACTTTGCCCTATCTCCTAAATAAACCCCCTCCTATTGTAACCATTTGGGCTGGAATGGTCTGTTCTAAGCTGTGTCCAGACATCTAATACTGAACGTCTAACACTGGATTTGGTGGTTTGAATAGGCATGCCTTTCCTAAGCTTATATATTTGAGTTCCTGAGCTTAGAGTGACACTATTTTGGATGGGTTAGGGGATGATGTGCATTTTGGAGAAACTGTGTCACTAAGGTAGATTTGACGTTTCAAAAGCTCTAGCCTGACCTTCTCTCTCTCTCTTTCTTCTGCTTATAAATTCAGGTGTAAAACTCTCAGCTACCATGTCTGCCTGTGTGATATCATGATTCCTGCCATGAGGTCAGAAGATTAAATCTGTGGACCTGTGAGCAAGCCTCAATTGAGTGCATTTAAAAGAGTTTTCATGGTCATGATGACTTCTTACAAAAAAAGAACACTAACAAAACACTGGGCCAAATAGTTCAAGGCTCTTATGTCAACATCTAGAAGGTAGGGGCTGAGAATAAGAAGTTAAAGGTTAGCATTAGTTATAAAGAGAAAAAAAAATCGCAAATTTGAGACTACACTGAGATACATAAAAACCTGTTTCAAAAATTATTAGTGAAAATAATGATTATCTTAAAGTTATAGTGGTAACTTTTATTTGTTACATATAACAGAAATTCTAACTTGTAATAATTGATAATAGTCCAAAATACTTCTAGGGTTTCTCACTTTTCTCAAAACACTGTGCAGAGAAAATTAGATATACAATTTATTCTGCAAGGTTCAACATTCACTCTTCCAAAAACAAGAACTTTACTTTCTAAAACTGAGAGAAGTGTTTGGAAGCCCACCCCCCCCCCCAAAAAAAAAGAGTCCTAATATGGACATTGGTTCTGTAGAATTTATAATTTCTCTTGTAACACACAACAAACCACTTTTTAAAATTTTTTCTGAAGTAAAAGTAATTTAATTTATGTACCTATTTATTATATATATAATAAAACCTACAATGATTTGAATCCATTTAGCTCAAATTCTTCTCTTTGTGGAGAAGGAATAAAACCAGTGAGTCACTCGAGTCCTAAAATGTTGAAGACAAAGTATCAAAACCAACAGCATGTGAATACTCTTTTCTACTGAGCCTGTCTCTGTGTATAGGTGAAGACAGTGCATTTTAAAATTTGTGTTTAAGGATGAACTCTTACTAAATAAACATGGTTGAGTTTGATTAAGCTGGAATGTTGTTTGCTACTCATTTCCACAGGAGTGTGCTTTCCTGAGGCAAATCCTTAATGAAAGATTTTATAATAGCACATGAATAAGATTCATTGACAGTTTACCTAAGAAAATTTATAACCAATTCTGTTTTATTTTTGATGGATTTTTCACTTTAGAGTAGCTTGACATCTATGAAATGATCATGGCAATGACACTGAGTGTTTCTGTTTATTTAATACCCAGTCATTCAGTCATAAAATTTCTGCCTTAATATGTAATATCCCCTTCAATTTATGAACTAATATTGATCCATTATTATCTAAAAAAAAACCTGTTATTCCTTAGACTAGGAAATATTGGAAACTAGGAAGAAGACAGAATATGTGTTTATTGGTCTACTTTACAATTCAAGCATACCAAGCTATAATTTATTAACCTAGGCCCTTTGGGAAATCACTTTATTAATTAAATTTCATTGATTATTTCAGGTCATTTTGTTTTTATCTCACAAACCCTATACATTTCCAAACTCACTTAGGTCAGCATACTATTTCTTCTAGATCAAGTAGTGAGGCAGTTACACACATTTTTAGCAGATTACATTGATTTGCTACAGGCTATATTTTATCCCCCTATCATATCAATAATTAAAATAAAATAAATAGGACTCTTTTATCTAAAAGTTTTCTACTTCAAGGACTGGGTAGATACCTCCATTGGTAAATTACTTGCCTTGAAAGCAAGAAGACATGACCATGATTCCCAGAACATATACATAAAAGCTGGATGTGTCAGCAGTTGCTTCGAGGTCTATAGAGGACATATAGGCTGATTTCTTAAGCCCCAGTTAGTGACTGTCAAGTGCAATGAAAGAGCTACTGCCTCAAAACATGGCAGACAGTAATAACAGAAGATGCCTGAAGACAACCTTTGTCCCCTATGTGTATACCTACATGAATGCATGAGCACCAAACACACACAAACACATGTGCACATTGTTACATCATATTAAGTATGTTCATCAAATGAAAGTTTCCTTGTTACATGGGTTTAGCATAACATTAGAGCATTTACCTACATTAGAGCAGGTCCCAAGACTAAGCATAAAATTCAGTGCTTTACCTAAATAGTAATCTTTGCTCTGACTTAAAATGATGTAAGACAGTTCAATTTTGTTTGTGTGTTTGTCAGTTTTGTAGGTTTTTGGGAAGTTGAATGTTTTTTAAAGAATATTATAGTAGCTGAATCTATCAGCATGTAGTCACCGTAATTGTCATTTCCATTTATATGACTAAGACTGAGGTTTTATTCAGATCTTCTCATGGATCTGTGACTTAATTTTTTCTTGTTACTGAAACTGTTTCATGTTACATATCTATCACAATATGTATGTCCATTTTTTCTAGTACAGGGTATTGTGGGTGCTTATGATATTTGACAATTATGGAGAAAGTTGCTGTCAAACAGATGCTCATACTTCTGCAGCAACATCCTTTCAGGTGCTGGAAATTTAAAGTATTATCTGTGTTCTGCCACTTAATATTTCTTCTCTTCAGCCCTCTTCAAAAGATTCATGTATAGTCACCCATGGCCTCCAACAATCTTTACAGTTGGGGAACCTTCAAATGCTCAGTCTATTATTTCTCTTCAAAAAACATCACTCAGGTAAGTGACTACAACTGTTCCACTAATATTTGATGTTTAATGGGCCACAGTGACTCCACGCATGAATTGACTGTTGTGGATTGCCCTGGTGTTGTTTGTATTTTGATGTTAATTCTTCTTCCCCATGAGGTGCTGTATAGGGCAAGGAGCAAATCAAGTACTCATTTACTTAAGTGTCTTTTTGTGAACCATCTTCCCATTTTAACTTGTAACATAAAGGCTAGAGATGGTAATTGGGCAGTGGAAGGGAAGATAGACTTGAGAAGCTTTGGAGGAGAAGGAGGAGAGGAGGAAAAGAAAGGATGGCAGGGGAGGAGGAGGTGGAAGGAAAATGGAGTAGAAGCAAGTGGCCTGGAGAAACCTCAAGTTATGAGGAAGCTCATAGCTGGAGAACTTTGTAGTGTAGTGGTAGATCTGCCCAATCTTGGTGTGAAGCTATTATTCACATTTATTGAGTTGGTTTTTTTTTTTTCATGTCCTTATTTGGGTTGGAGATTTTATCACAACAAGTTGTTGGATAATTTCATTCACTGTTCATGGTTACATTGGGAAAACATCAATTTCATCAAGACCTCTGATACTCAATCCTCCTGTATTTCTAAACTTTGCATGACTTTTCCAAACAATATATGAATAAGTTCTCAATGCAGACAAATGATAACAATTCTAGTCATTATGAGCCTAGTAGAGCAGTTAATTTTTTAAGGATACAAATAGAAGGATGGATAAAAACTTTATAAACAACTGAGTTATTCACGGACAGCTACTTTGTGTAAAAAAAAATTACATTTCAGCTTGGATTAAAAAAAAAAAAAACTTCTTAAAAAATGTATAGTTGGTGTTTCCCCTTTTTATCAACATTTTGGCCTCTTTATATGCAGTCAGTGTTTGAGACTGTATAGCTGTGGAAAAATTATTTTCAACTTTATATGGGTAGGATCAAGTGAGTGGTTTCATTGTGGGTAAACTTCTAAAGACCATTGCTCAATTCGTAGAAATAAAAAAATGATAAAGGCTCATTCTTATGAGGGTCAATTATACACAATCATAGCATCTCTAATTTAATGACAGTAAGATTGCCATGCCCTGTTAGTAGTTCTCTATTATATCAAATCTTCTTGAAAATCCTGGTTTGAATAACTTTATTTGGGGCAACACAAACAAGTCTTTGTTCAGACACAAGCTTTAATAAACCGAATAACAGTTCAAATAATCAATGCATTCATTGAACTTACTTATATAATATGAATGAGTAATGTTCATAAACACATACATGACCACAAAGTAGGTGAGTTGCAACTACCAACACAATATGAGTGAACAATATCATAGAACTTATAACAATATGGCTGTCATTCAGATAACTATATACTTTTTTGGACAATTCAAGTCTGAAGATAATTTACTGCTAGGGAAGGGTAATGAAGAATTATAACTTGAACCTCAGGTATATTATTTATATTTCTTTTTTTTCTGATAAAATATCATGATTAAAACCAACATATAGCAAGGGCAGTTTATTGCGATTTAAAGTTTTATGGATAGTGGAATGTAGAATTAAAAGATTAAAGTGATGCAGAATGCTCATAACTCTGTTTGGCAGATATAATCAGTTGACTATTCCGCAAATGTGTCCTTCTTTGGACAGTTATTTGTCTGTATATGAAAAGAGGCAATTCTTGCATAGTGGTTGTCTCACCACAACTGAAGTAACTCCAGAGATGCTCAATTTCTTCTTATAATCCAAAGCAGAAAACTGTCAGGAGCAGACACATCTCTAATCAAAATGAACATCAATACAGAAATGTTTGTAACATCAATTCTGTGGACTTCTGACATTTTGAAAACCAAATAACCATGTAAGACTATCTGGACTGTTGTCTGTTAACTCCTCTCAGCTATTTCAAAATAAAATATAGAGAACACCATAACAATAAACTCAGAGTCATGAATTTGTTATATGGCCTTAACTCACAGTCTAACCATCTCAAACCAGTTAGAAAAGTTAAAGGACTGGGTCTAAGTCTTGTATTTCTACATATTTTATATAGGTGAATGCCTATGAGAGTAACAATATTAATCTTACTTTTATATCAATAAGAAACTTGTACCAATGAAAAGCTTAAATTTAAAATCAAAGTTAATTTTGTACCATTTAATAAATTATAACTTCATCTTAAAAACATTTACACATATATCTACCAATAGGTTATGGCTATGTAATAAATCATAGCTAATCCTCCATGTTCTAACAAAACCATTACGATTCCCTAGAAAGACAGCTCAATATTAACCACCTTAGTACTCAATCCCAGGGAATAAAGGCACCCACTCTTCATGAACTTCTTCAAGCTGATTATGGGCTTTGAGATATTAGAGGAGGGGCAGGAGGAAGGGTAAATTGATAAATCTCTGACAATGTATCTTCACTGGATCCAGTTGGAATTCCAGGACATCAGAGTTTTAAGCAGGTCTGCTCAGCTTGCTTGATGAGTAGATATGAAGATGCTGTGTATTCCGCAATATACAATTCTCAAAACAAGTTTTAGTATCAAGATAATTTTTTGTTTGTATTATGGAATCTAGTCTTCTGGCAGCTTGCCTCTGTCATGTCTATTTCACATGATTCTGGGAGTTTCTATGAGGGTGTGCTCTCACCATCCTACCATTCCTGCCTCCCTGCTTTTGAAATTCCCCAACACTAGGGAATCCAAACTTTCAGGCACCAAGGCCTTTCATAGATGCCTGGCAAGACCACTCTCAACTACCTACACAGGTGGGGCCATGAGTCCCTCCCTTTGTGTTCTCAGGCTGGAGATTTTAGAAAGACTACTCCAGCTTGTATCTGAGGACCATTTGCTTGAAATATTGTTTTCCAGCCTTTTACTCTAGGTTTGTCAGATGATCCTGGGCAAGAAAGCTGAAGATCGGATGCTCCAACATTTTGTAGTATAGGGACTGTGTAGGTGTTCAGCAGTCTCTATAAATTGGCTAAGTTTTAGAAGTTATGCTTTGTGCTTCCCATAATTTCAGTTAACTTAGTCATTCTGTATTTCTGATGGGGTTGAAGATTTATAGTCTCATAGCCAATCCCAGCTGTTTACTTTGAGAGAAAAGATTTGAGAGGATGTTTTTCAGCTGACATTCATTCTAAAGCCAAGAAAAAAAGCCAGGTTCAGAAGTAAGTCTTTTAATTATGAGGGATGACAAAAGTTCTGGTTAGTGAACAAAATGATGGACTGGGTATTAGGTGTATCTTGTACCTTACTGACACAAATTGGTATAGTTATGCTCTAATTGTATTTTAAGAGAGAAGTTTTATTTTAACAGGAAAGGTGATATGTAGAAAGAGCTAATGTGAGAGGAGTAAGGAGAGGAAGAGGAGGAGAAAGGAAAGAAGGAGAAGTAATGAGAGCAGGATGAGAGAGGAGGAGCTAGGTGACCAGAGAGAGATAGGGGCAGGGTGTGGGAACATGGAGGATGGTGTTCCAGTGCCTCCGCCAGTGAAAGATAGTTGATATATCTAGGTTGGTTATTGGGTTACACTTCTGATTGTATGTGCATCTTGTTATTGATCATTATAAAAATTATAAAGCCTTTGATTAACATTAAAAATAAAATTGTATAAAAGCAAAAAAAAAGATTAAAGTGAGGCAAATTTATGAACTCTCTATTTCAAATATTTCACAGGCTTTTCAAGACACAACAATGATTTGCAGTTCATATGCTCTCAAGAGACTCAAGACAATCTCTGTACTACAACCACATGTAAAAATTCGATAATCAAATTGTATATTACCAGCACACTGTATATTATATTATACCAAAAGAGAAGAAAGGGGCATGATGGGGAAATACTGGGAAAAATTAAGTTCAAACCTCAGTAAATTAAATTCCAAATTCTGTAATTCCATGTCTACCTATAACTGGCATAGAGGACTCTCTAATTAAAAACTTCTGTCTACAGCATACATCTTTGTATTAAGGTTATTAGATGCCCTAGGCCTAGCTTCTATAGGCAGGTGTCTCATGGCTTTGGCAACTCCAGCAATTATGGTGTACACTGCAACCTAGGCTTCACTTCCTCAGCTTGATGAATTTTTTTTTCCTCACAGTCTTTTTTTTTTCCTCAGGCCTTCATCAGAATTTTACCTACTCCACGTTGATATAGACATAGATGAAGATGTAAGTGTAGGCATAGGCATAGGCATAGATGTAGATGTAGCTAGAGATAAAGAACACATGACTCCCTTCATTCTTTTATTTTCATACATCAAAAACGAAATACCGTATGGCAGACTTTTCCAACTTAAGATGGCCACTGATTATTCTGAATCACACGAGCAATTTATTGTTTGTTTAGTTAGTTACTTTCTCCGAACCAAAAACTCCTTAGACTCTCTTTCAAAAATTGGAAGCTTGCTGGGCACGCTCTTTCCTGAGGACTCCCTTCCACCTGTTCCAGTGTAGATTAGGAGACTATTGTCCTTACTGATCATTCAGCACATGCTTTGGATATACCATTATGTTTCATATTAAAATTTCCCCTCTCCAAATTGTAAATTTTGTGTTTCATTTTTTTCTGCCATTGTCCTTTTATTACTGTATACTACATAAGCATTATTTTTAGTAATAACACCACAGATAAAATGTTATGATATCTTCAAATATCTTCCTGCCAAACTATTGTCTATTACTTTTGAATTTAACCTTAGGCAAGTACTTTGGACAAGGCCAAAAGAGGGCTACAGTATTTGTGAAAGTATAACAGAAATGGCATTTCGCCAAGTTGGAGATAGACACCTCATTTTCCTCTAACAAACTTCATGAGCCAGTTCTCCAGCATTTATGTTATGTTCATTACTTCTGAATTTGAGGCTCTCACTAGAATGGCCCATTAGACTCTGCTTACACACAAAGTAAACCCTTTCTCCCTTATGTTGCTTTTGTCAGATATATATATATATTTTTTTTAAAAAAATCACATCAACAGGTAAAATAACTTAGACACTGAATAAAGTTTCAGAGACTCTATTCTACTTTCCTCTACTAGGAAATGTATGCTGCTTCATTATCTTTATTATAGACTTAGCTTTCTAAGTCCTGTTCTTCTAACTACTTCCCATGGTATCTAAGCTGATACTACTTCAAGGTATGTATCAGGTTAAGTACTACAGTATTCCTACTTGCTGTTGCTGTTGTTGTTTTTTTTTTAAATATCAGAAAATAATCTCAATTTTCTTATTACCTGTGCCATCTTTTCTTGCCCAGATTATGTGACTTTCTATGCTGATTAATTTTGACTTTAGGAGACCTGATTAAAAGTTACAGTAGTCCTTTTTATTAGCTGAATAATCTCAGAAGTGTAACCTAAGCTTCTTGTTTCTGTGTTTCTTGTATAAAATGGGGTTTTTACCCATTTTGTAAGGTCCTACAGGAGGCAAATATACAAAAAAATATAAAGTGTCAGAGGAATCATCTTTAAAAAACAACAATTCCTTTTCAATCATCCTGCCTTTGAGAATTCCATTTTTCCAATATTTGGTTTATGGAAGTTATTGTATTTATACTGATTTGTATTAGGTGATATGTATATGTGGGTGTAGTGTCTGCAAAGGCCAGAAAATATTAAGAGGGAAAATTAATGGGGATCAAGATATAGTTTATCACCTACCAAATATCAGTGCTAGGAACCAAACTTGGACCTCCGCAAGAACAAGACATTTCATGACAGTTGAGCCACCTCTTCAGAACCATTTCCTTAATTTTATTATCACACTCATTATAAAGACATTCATTTTTTCAAGGCTATGATTCTTAATTAGGGTAATAATATATAGGCAGTTATAATTTGTAAGCACTTTTAGCTGTATTTCTATGCTTAAAGAGAGATTTGATCAGTTAGAAGATTGTTTTTCAGCTAAATCATTTGTCTGTCAATTTAAGATGCTGATTACACTAAGAGACAAAAATAAGGCAGCCTAGACATGCCAGGGTGTTTATTTTTAAGCTCTGTCTGTAACAGAGTTAAATAGGGACAGCAAGATTGAAAAATGAGTAAAAGCATTTACTAACAAGAAGGGTTGAGTTTAAGTATCAAAACTAGAAGTTGTCCTCTAACTTCCATTTGTTCAAGGAATTAAATACATTGAACACATAAATACCCCCCCACACTCAGACACACACATACACCACACACACACACACACACACACACACACACACACACAAACATGTATACAATGTATGAATAAACACACAAATAAATATAATTTGGAAACAAAGAAAAAAGGCTATGCTATTCTGACCTTGTTTTCTGCCTCCTCAAAAATGTAAAAGAACATTTTAATCCTACCCAGTATGTGGTTCCATATGAGGAGCCGTGTAAGCCATACTATATTGAATCATTCACAGGGTGTGCTGGATTGCTTTCTATCAACTTGACACCAGCTAGTATAATTTGGAAAGAGAGACGTCCAGTTGAGAAAACATCTCTATAAAACAGGCATTTAGGTAAATCTGCAGTGCATTTGCTTAATTAGTGATTGATGTGAAGAGTCTAGATAACCATTGTTGGTGGTGACACTGGACTGATTATTATGGATTCTAAAAGAAAGCAGCCTGTGCAAGCCAAGAGAAAATTGAAAAAGAAGCAGTATTCTGCTATCCTCTATGCATTAGTACATTCCTCTAGGTTCCTGGCTTGAATCCCTCCCTTGACTTACCTTAATGATGAAGGATGACCTTAAAATTGCAATGTGAAACAAACTCTTTCCCTGCAAAGTTGCTTTTGGTCTAACATATATTGCAGGGTCCATTAAAGGGGAGGTGTGACACAGTTCCTGCCTCTAGAGCATCATCAGGCTGTTGATACCATGAGACCCACATTAACTTGTGGTTTCTGTGGCCTTAAATCTGATATGTTGTCTTTACTACTCTACTTTCGATCTGGAGAATATACTTATCATCATTATTCAAATCAAATCACACCATAGTGAAATGGTTGTGGTTTTCAAAAATGAGGAATGGAGACGGTCTTCATGCTGTAGAAGTAGAGGAACAGTCCTTCCATTTGGCCTTCAGGTTCATGGGAAAGGATCTAGACAACTTAACAATAAGGACCATAAAAGTTTACATGATCATTTGTAGGAGGAGTTCATTATGAGACTTGGCCTTAAATTTGGAATCATGAGGAAGCACATTTACCCTTTGGTCCAATGATTGCTCCACTAATTAGCCAGGGTGAACTTTGGGATATTAAGGATAGAGACTTAAAGTGGTCTCAGGACAAAAAATATGGATATAAAAGGTAGGAAATTATATATGATTTAAGCATAAATAGTAGTAGAAGGAGAGTACATTAGGCTATGGAATTACTAAGATAAGGAAATGAAGATTAGAGAATTAAAAGATGATGTAGAAATGTATAAAAATTATTGTTTTTCTAGCTGATTAAAGAATTGGAGATAACAATGCCTGGGAATGCAGTAGAGAGAGTTAAATGATTTACTTATATAAATTCAATACTTTGTAAAAAATCATTTTAATTTTAATAGCCTGTTATCTTTCTGTTTTTACTTGGGAATCATTAGAAACGGCTGCTCTCAACTGTACCTGGAAACTGCAAGAGCTTTGCCCAGCTTTTTGTGAATAACAAGCAGTGTATATCTATATGGAAAAGTGTTTTTGCTTTGTGTTTTGTTCTGCTCTAAAGAAAACGGGGTCAGGACCACTGATCTGAGACTCATAGAGTTTATGTAAATTTAAGAATATTTGATCATTATTAAAAGTAATTAAATCTTTGATGATGTAGCTCTAGTAAATAAAAGGTTGTATTAAGGCTCTCTGGTTAAGAGAATGCAACAGCAAGAGAAGAGAGAAGGCAACAGCATGAGAAGAGAGAAGGGAATAGCATAACAATGGGTAAAGCCAAAGTATAAAAAGGAAAAAGATATTCAGATGAAAAATTAAGGTGAAGAATTATAAAGCTGAAGAATAATGAATACTGAGAATCATTAGGTAACAGAAAGAATACCTGAACTATCAGAATGCATTGACTACTGACTCTGATTCTTTATAGAATCAGCACCACACTTATTCCTTTTTTCTCAGGACCCTTCTCTTGTTTAGGCTGGACCTCGGTAATATATCATAGAAATAGAAAAATCAAATGCATGAGGTAAGGAGATTTCTGTCAGTGTCTGAAAATATAAAAATCAGATATCTCCATTGACCATGTAATTTTGCCGAGGAGTCTTACACCTCAGTTTCTTCTTGATGTTTCTCCTTCACCATGTTTTTCAGTGGTTTATACCACACAGCTTTACTTTAAGCTGACTCTTAGTAAGGCTCTTTAGGTTTTAAAATAAAAATGTTCTTTCTCAGTAAGTTCCTATCATAAAGGCTTTGCTTAGAAGCCTTAAGAAATATAAAAGTAAGAAGCCCCCATTGTTCAAAGAATTTCTCTTAGGGCTTCCCTTCCCCAACTTTCTTTACTTAAGCCCTCCCCTCTTTTAAGCTACTCTCCCCTAATAAAGTTACTTTTGAAGAGTGAATGGACATCAAGACGAGAGTGAAGTGACAGAATACTCAGAGAAATTCCATGAATAATGATGATATATGACTTTAATATTTTCAGACTGTCAGGAAAACCCATACCACATGTATTTGAGTTGTCAATTGGTGATTTTAAGTCAGCTCCTTTCCTAAACTGGCTCCTGTTTGTCACCATAGTTGTCTCACCATTAAAGTTGATTAGATTCACATGGAAATAGAAAATTGGCTAATTTCTTGGAAGCACTATTTGCTCTTTAAGAGATTTGTTTCAATTCTGAGTATCAACATGGTAACTCTTTATCTCTGTCACTTCAATTCCAGAAATGTTCATTCTTTCTATTGCTCTCTGCCAGCAATCAGACAATGTAGGCAACCTACTTTTTACTCATATAAATAAATGAAGAAACAAACAAACAAATAAATCTTTAAAATATTCATGAGTAATATACATTACATGAGATGAGGCTTACATAGTCTTACTGGTATGCTGTAGTTCTATGTATAGGAAACATAATTTCTCAGCATCAGAAATTCAATAAATAGTCTGTCCAATTAATTTTTAAATAAAACTTCCAAACCTTAAAATTAGAAGTAAATTCTATTTACTTCACATTCTTTCAGTCAGTCAGTATAAAAAAATCAAGTCCAATTTCTAAATGAACTATTTGAAAGAGCAGCAATCACACCCACAGACTTTAGAATTTTTTCTTTTACTGTTACAGATGAGGGTTCAGCATAGGGTCCTGTGCAAATGAAACTTCAAGAAGCACCTGATAACCTTCTTTTTCATTCCCCCACCTGATAGAGAAGGTGAAGGTCTCCCTGGAAATGGCAGGACCAGTGCATTCCCTGTGGGATCTTTGTAACCTTCAAACTCCTCTCAACAATGTTTAGATGTGCCTTCAAGTCAAAGATCTCCTTCTGCATCTGTGAAGTTATTTTATTTATTTATTTATTTATTTATTTATTTATTTATTTTTGTTTGAAAGAGTGGTTAGCAGCATTAACAACACAATACCAGTAGAAAACAGTCTATGTCATTTACAGTATTGAACTCCCTAAAACCATTAACCAGTCTTTTTTTTAAAGATTGATGTTGCATATCTATATCTATCTATATCTATATCTATATCTATATCTATATCTATATCTATATCTATATCTATATCTATATCTATATCTATATCTATATCTATATCTATATCTATGTCTATCTATATATCTATCTATATCTATATCTATATCTATATCTATATCTATATCTATATCTATATCTATATCTATATCTATATCTATATCTATATCTATATCTATATCTATATCTATCTATATCATCTATATCATCTATATCTATATCTATATCTATATCTATCTATATCTATATCTATCTATTTACTATCTATCATCTATCTATCTATCTATCTATCTATCTATCTATCTATCTATCTATCTATCTATGTTAGAAGAAAAGGAACTAGAGTGAGCCTGAGCTGGGGGCTCAGTAGGTAGAGGGCTTGATGCACATATGTGAGGACTTGACTTTGCTAATCACATATCCAATTTGATATTGGAAAGATGACATTTTTTATTGCAGCACAGGTATTATTAAACTTGGGGGTGACAACATGGAGTCCAAGTTATGTTCAGATCCCCATTTTCAATACACCAAATAGAGGAGTCATATTAATAGTTGAAGCAGAAAAGATGAGTATATTCAATTGGGTCAATTTGGAAAATGAACTAAGATATCCACCACTCCCACTCTGAAATCCATCTTTTGGGTCCTGAATTGTGATTAATGTACTAAGAAAACACACACATAAGCGGTTCTAGTTAACATGCAGCCCTGTCAATCACTGGCCCAATAATTGCTGGGTCCCAGTCTCATTTTTTATGGTGTTTTGACAAGTTGTTAGAACTGTTAATTCTCTTCACTTTTAGGAGACAAGCTTCTCTGCTGTCTTATACTTCTTCTTTCTCCCAACATGAGATTTTAGTAGAAATTTTCATTTCTTTAAAGTCTATTTTTTTATTGTCTGGAAATCAGACACAATTATTTCTTTCTACCAGCAGAGTTGAACTATGATTGTAGAGACAGTGAAATTGGACACCTGGGACTCAGTTGTCAACAAGTATAGTTTACTGAGTTAGCTTAAGACTAGTGAAAGATTCAGTCTCATAAATCAAGATAAATGGCTCCTGAGAAACAACATTCACAGTTGACCCCAGAACATAGATAGGTCTGTACTCACCCACACATGAACACACAGAAAAGACAGAAAAAAATATAAAGAAACAAAAACAGACATAGACAGAGACAGAGACAGTGACAGTGACAGATACTTAAAAAGAAACTGAAGATGAAAGGAATAAACCAGAAATCATGTATTTTAATTTTCAAATAAATATTATATGCAGATACATTCAGAGTGAAGATGGAAACTGAAGAGAGTGTGTGTTTCCATTTGGCACTGCAATTGAATTTAAAAGCTTACCCTTAGCCCATTGTGCAAAAGATTCACCCTATGTCTTTCCATCATCTTCAATGGAAGAGCTTTAGTAGTGTCTCTTTTTTTTTTCTACAAAGATGATGGTGCAGAAAGTAAATATTCACAATGTACTGTGCTCCTGCTGTTCATCACTTTAATCGAGAGGCAGCCTTACCTCAAACACATATAGTTAACTACTTATAAACATCATTATGTGGAACATTCCCTCTCAGAACATTATCCTGAGAGACCAATATTTCTCTTAAGAAGTCCTGCCCTGTGGCCTGTAATGTTAAAAAAAGAAAAAAAAAGTCTGTTAATTGTATACCCTAATGGATAATTTAGGTTATCACATTTTTCTTAAACCTCAACCATCATTCTTAAAATTATGTATTTGCTTCTTTCAAGTACAGTTCTTTCCAGGGTGTCATCCTTTGTCCACTTAATTTGCAACCATTAATAAGAAGGATTACATCAGCAAGAAGGGCTTTTACAAATGTCACTATCATGTGTTTTCTTTATTATTTTTGAAAAGGCTCAAGTACTTCAACTTTTTAGGATATCAAGGATTCAGAAGTTCACACAGGCTTTTCATTAATTAGCCTTGAGCAAAAGACTAAACCAGATACATCTGAAAACTGACATTTTCTTTCTTGCTGATAGCTTTTCATACAAGTTTGTAATTTCCATGTGAAAATTGTGTACCTTTCCATCAGAATTAAAAAAAAAAGTTTAGAATCAAAGAAGGAGCCTGACTTATTTGATCAGAAAGGAATAACACAAGCACTAACATATAGCAATTAATATTATACAAAAGTCTGTAGTTTTCTGATTAATATTTACTATGGTCCCAAAATATGTCATCTATCTCTTTTGTGTTGTATGCATTTGTTATGTGTGTGTATTTTATGCATGTGTAAATATTTTACCTATAGTATATACATATTCATTAGCATGGGTATACTTGTATGTACATGAGAATTTATGTGGAAGCAAAAGTTTACCATATACTTTCTTCTTCATTCATTTGCTGTCCATTTTAATTTTTAAGTCATAATATTTACCCAAATCTGGGTCTCACTTATTGAGCAAAACTAGCTGGTCAGGAACTCTCAGAGATATATGTGTTTCTATCTGCTTCCCCCACCAGTGCTGGAATCACATTCACATTCTGGATGCCAGGCTTTTAATGTGAATGCTAGCAATCAAACTTAAATAATCATTCATCTAGCTAACCAGTTCAACAACTGAAACATCCTCACCAGTATCTAGATATATTCTGTTAAATTATTTGCAATTATCTATTCTTCAAATATGAAGATACTGAAAAAAATCTGTGAAAACATTCACTATGCTTTTTTTTCAAAATTTTGTTACTTCATTGAGAATTTTATACAACATATTTTATTATTTTCACACTTACCCTTCCTGCATCTCTTCAAAGACTCACTCTCATCTGTCTGCCCACTCAAATGTGTGTTCTTATTTTTCTTTCTTTTTAAAAACATTTAATTTGTGCTGTTTTTGGACATGTAGCCTTTTAGTGGAGCATAGTTGAACAACCAGTTAACACACTCATTACAAAATATGAACGTTCCTTTCCTGACAGCTATTTATTGCCAAAGACCTCCTCAGTTAGGAGTGGAACAATGTTCTTACATTCCTATTCTATGCAGAGATTTTATCTGGATTGAAATCAGTGGTGCCTTGTGTGTGCTGCTGTGTGTTCATATGTACAACTCTCCTGCTATTTCTAGATTATTTCTCTGTAGTTTTACACTACCTCTGTCTCTTATAGTATTTCTGCCCCCTGTTCTGTAAAAACCCCTAATCCTTGGAGAAATGGATTAAAATCCAGGTATCCTGTTTAAGGTTGAGTAGTGTTTCTTGCACTTTGACCAACTGTGTGTCTTTCTGTTTCTCAGCATATACTGAAGAAAGAAGCTTCTCTGATGAGGTTTGAAAAATGAGCTAGTCTATTGGAATAATAAATTCTCAGCAAATGGCTTATTATTTTGGCTATTTAGTAAAATGATAGTAGTAAGTTCCCTCCATAAGGCTTAAGAAAAAGTCCTCTATAGGTCTTGGTTTAAAATGGTGCAAGGTATATTTTTCTCTAGTTGAGAATGTAAGAGTTTCTATTGCTGTGAGAAGAAACCATGTCATCTCTTACAAAAAAATGTTTTATAAGGCTGGATTACAATTTCAGATGTTTAATACATTATCATCATTGCAGGAAGCATGGCAATATGTAGAGAGATGTGATATTCCAAAAGGAGATGAGAGTTCTGCACCCAAACCAGCATATAGCATAAAATGAATGTCATTGTGGGCATTTATTTAACTTATGAAACCTCTAAGCCTACTTCCTAATAAAATACCTTCTTTTAAAAAGCCAAATATAATCCAGCAACATCATACCTTGTCTTAGTGTTTTATTGCTGTGCACAGATACCATGACCAAGACAGGTCTTATAAAGACAACATTTAATTGTGGCTGGCTTACAGGTTAAGAGGTTCACCCCATTATCATTAAAGCTGGAACATGGCAGTATCAAGACAGTCAAGGTGCAGGAGTAACTGAGAGTTCTTTATTTTCATCTGAAGACTGCTAACAGAATACTTCCTTCCAGGTAGTTAGGAATACAGTGTAAAAGCCAATAGCCACAGTGATACACTACTCAAACAAGGGCACACTTTTAAATAGTGCCACTTTTTAGGCCAAGCATATTTAAACCATAACACACCTCCTAATAGTACCATTTCTTGTGTCCAAGTATTCAAAGACATGAGTCTATGAGGCTCATTACTATTCAAATGACCACACCAACTGAAACTTATGTCTAACAAGAAAGTAGGTTTTTTGTTTGTTTGTTTGTTTGTTTGTTTGTTTTTTCTGTGATGCTTGCATGATTGGCTATGTATTTCCAGGTGAGTAATTTTTGTAATTAGCAGAGTTCTCATCCATGTAAAACTGATGGTTACTCTTTTGTTTTCATAGAATACCACACAAAATTATGAATGCTTGTGAGAATACAGAAAAAACTTCAATACAGATGGGTTAAACAACTTCCCTAAGTATGAGACCTATAACAAATACTCAGATAATCTGGAAAGTAATAAATTACCCATTATATTCACAATGAGCAAAGTAGTAATCTGGTCTCCTCCATGGCTTCTGCATTAGGTCCTGCCACAAGGTTACTGTCCTGCTTTAGTTCCTGTCCTGGCTTTTTTTTGATGATGTACTGAAAAGTGGAAATGAAAATTGACTTCCTAACTTGCCTTTTCCCCATGTTGTTTGACTGTAACAATAGCAGCCTTAACTAAGATGCTAATCAATTCAAGATTGGGTTGATATTTATGAAATTTAGCAGTCATTGGGCTGACTGATGCTTCTGGAACAATTCTCTTACCTAATCCTGTGGAGTTATGTTATCCAGAATGGCTATGCTTAACCTCATTGATTGTAAGCTTCCAATGAATTATGCAGCCCTTCCAAAAGCCAACTTCTGTCCTACCAAGGTATGTTCACACTTTGACCTCAAGCAACAAGTACAGGGTTGTCGCTTTTCTTGTTACTAAATTACTTCTTCCTTTCAATGGTAGAGCCAACTACAAATGTTTTTACTAAATTACAAGTTGAATATTTAGTATTCAAAGGAGGCACTGAGACAGATTCTCTTTTTCTGTAAGATTTAGTAGACCAGTTAATACATTGAACAAACAGTTAGAAACATGCTCAAAACTGTATGAGTATAATGTCCTAGACAGATGAATTGAAAGGGGATCTGTTGATAGTTCAACCCCTTAAGACAGAGTTGAATATGTATGCTTTAGAAGCATCATGCAATGAGGCATTCCCAGGAAAGATGTGTGACTTCATGGATTCTAGAAAAATGAGAAAGAGGAATATGTATGGATGAGATGAATTCATTGCATAGATGGGAAGATGAACTTTTGTCTGTAAGCATTGGATGTTCCAGTGTCTAGCAATTTGAGGTCTCTAAGCTTTTGTGAAGACTGGAAAATATTGCCTGTATTCAATCAGCGGGATAAATTCATAAAGTGGCTCTCAGGAAGAAGATTGCCACTTCCTTTATAGAAGAAAGATAAATCTGTGCTCTGAGCTGCGAGCAGATTTTGGTTCTGACACTAATATTATTTATTTTCTTATACATGTAAGAAATGTTTTATCTAAACTTCCATTTAGAAATCCTATAAAGATGTAAACACAAAAGTACAAATACTTGGTAATTTTCCATTACCTTTTCAATGCAGGATAGGTTGTCTGTGTTTTCTCTGCTACATCAAATTTGATTGTTAAGGAAAACAGATGTAGAAAATCAAAGAATGATTAATGGAGCTCTCAATTAACTTCATGCCTAGTGGGGCTGAAAAGCACATAAAACATATATGCCTAATATGAGTCATTTCTATAGATTAATTACCCAGATATTACATGTGTTCATTATTCTATATCATTGATCAGAGGTTTGCCAAGGCGTAGCTTTATTTGATCTACTGAATAAGGCACATTTTTTTTGTTTTCCTATCTTTGTAGGAAAAGAACAATAATAGCAAAAGGGCTGATTGATTTGAATGAAGCCAAAGTATTGAGTAAGAAATATCAACAGTGAAACAAATATTACTATGTAAAAAGCTCTATTCAATATTAAGCACGACCAGCTTGCTGGATATAACAACATTTAAAAATGTATTTCTTTACATGTTGAAATCCCCTTAGAAAATGAGGAAGAAGAGGGCCCGAACACTGAGCGAAATCACCAGTGGCAGCTCTGCACCCAACCTCACAAAACCTAAATGAAATGGGGCTACCAGGAGCTTTAACCCGGGCAGTATCTAAGTGTTAAAAAAAATAAATAACCTTGAAAAAAATACTCTTCTTTTTCTATATATTAAACACTGCATATCATCAGTTCCAGTCTCTCCTATGCCTTTTCAAATATTCCTTGTTTCACAGGTGATCTAATTTGCAAGGAAATAAATGTAATGGGTGGTCAGTTACTTGTATTCATTCTTTGGCTATTTGCTCTTTGTTTGTGTTGTGATTGACACTTATTCAAGTTACCTATGGGACACAACACCACCTCTCATGTTATCAATCAAGTACTAAACTCTTTAGCCAATTTAGCATACCGAGTACTATTAAGACCGATAATGTGTGGAGGTACGCTACAGCTCACTTTGCTAAATTCTTATCTGATTGACACATTAAGCATTTAACAGACATCCCTTAACATTCACAAGGCCAAACCATAGTTGAATACAAACATTGTACTACCAAAATATTTGTTAAAGGCGTAAAGGGGAGAAAGTATGCCTCCTACAAAAATTTATTTTCTCTTATTTTATATTCTAAGAATTTTGAAAATCTAGTTGATCGTACATGTTCAGCATTGTTATAATATTGAGCTAAACAAATATTTCAGCTGCTCCTCAGCCATTTCTGTGCATAGATGAGATTGAGACTCTGTGGAAACCTTGACTTGTTAATCTGTATGGTCAGGGTTATACTTGTATTTCTACAGAAGATGGAAAGGATGTTTAGTTGCAAACATGAAGAATAAAAACAGTGTTGTGAAGTGACAAAAGTTTCACTTATGAGGATCTCCTTGATGTGTCATTCAAAAGGGTGTTCGTCACCACCGTAAAGAGGGAAACATGCATGTAGCAAGCATCACCACCCACTTGGGGACAGTTGAAAAAATAAAAATTAAAATAGCCCTTCAAAAAAAAAAAGGAAAATGAGGAAGATTTTGTACTTTTTACAATGATATTCATAATATTAATTTTAAAGCTGTCTATAAGTTATTCAATAACAAATTTGGAATGCTCATGCCTGGAAAAGAAATATTAGGAATCATTGTGATAATCACCTGTTCTCTGTTCAATTTTTCATGTGTTGAAACATTTTTTGTGTGTGATTCTTTTTATTGGGGTGGGAAAATAATTTAAATGATTATATGTTCTGCAAATGTGCCTCTTATAGATGCCCTTCCCTTTTGCTAGAATTTTTTTTTTGTGGTTTCTCTCTGTATTTCTTCTTTTTTCTTTTCTTTTCTCTCTTTTTTTGAGACAGTGTGTGCCATTGCCATCCTTGGTCTTGATTTATAGACTAGCCTGGAGTCAAACTAAAGATCCTTCTCGCTCTGCGACCCAAGTGCTGGAATTAAAGATGTGCATCACTATCACCTAGTGTGATTTGTGTGTTTGTGTATGTGTGTGTATATGTGTGTGTGTGTATGTGTGTGTGTGCATGTGTACTTGTATTCATGTGTATATGTTTAATAATGGTGTTTGTAATATTATATCAGTAGGTTATTAGAAATTGTTCTTCTGTAAATATCTTACATATATGTGATTTATCTATTATACTTGAACACATTCTCCACAATTACATAACTATCCTCTTCTATTACATTAAGTGTTTATTCTTCTATAAAAATCCACCTCTTATATGTGTTTTTATTTGTTTGTTTGCTGGCTTGCTTGAGGCCCACTGCATTCTACATTTGTATAAAATTGACATCCCAGGCAAGATCTTTCCAGTGGTGCAGAAGTGGCACAGTGGTTTGTATGTAGTCAGCTCTTTTCTACTTAAAAATAAAACCCATTCCCATAGAGAAAATTATGCTACAAATCTGGTCAGAAATCCATTAGTTTAGAGGTATTAACACTTGAAGGTACCCACTACTGTTTTTCTCCATGGGCTTGATATCAACTGCTTTCAAAAGGTTTAAAAAAGATCAGGTTACAAGAGTACTTGAATTGCTTTCCAAACTTTATCATCTGTTTTCAATTTATTATGTTTCTATGATAAGAAATGATCAAGATCTAGAAAAATCCATTTTATTCTGATTTAGATAAGCTTCAGGACAGAATTTTAGTGACTTAATCAATATTAACCTAGATTTCATGACAAACAACATCCATCTGTATTGTCAATTCATCCAGCCTTATCTAATATAGCTATCATTGCTTGCATTTTCACTGTGACCATGAGTTTTTCTATGGTAAGAATGTGATGGTAGCTATTTTATATTTCAGTTTTCTGACCTATTCTGTAGTAGGCAGAACCAGAATCTAAGATGCATTTTTACATGGATATTTGATTTTGTGGATTATTTCCTCAAATAGATACATTTCTGAGAGTTGTGTATATAAACATGAGGTTTACACAGGGCAGCAGTAGGAGAGGGTAATAGAATTTTGGTGAATACCTTAATCAACACCATGACCAGAGCAAGTGGAATTTTACTACAGTTTAATTTTAGTCTTGTTGTCTTTAACAGTTTTACTCTGCATAAGTGAAGTCCCTGCCCCAATTTGAATAGAAGTTTTAAAGCATGCATATTTATTTTCAAAGTAATGTTCTGAGCTTTAAGAAATCACTTTTGAAATGTCAAATCATCTTCTGCTTGGTATGAAGATATGATTCACATCCCATTATATAAATATATTGTATTATAAGTGAACATTATTTTTATAGGATTTAGCAAGCTATAAAGGGAATTGAAGAAAACTTTTCTTTTGAATATGAAATGTATTTTCTGTAAGATAGGGAAAAGAAAAGAGTCTAATCTAATGAAAGAATACTATAATGATATTTTACTACAGATTATAAACTGAGAATTTGAACAAAGACAAACAAGTTAGCATGTGATAATAGATTAAAAAAAATCTTTCCAGAGAGTGTACAGAATGACAGATGGAGATAGAACAAGTGACCAACAGTAATACCACTTCTTGCTGAATGCTTTTTGTAACAAGCAAGCATCAGGATCTGTTATAAAGATTGACACATGGCCTATTTTCTAAATTCCTTAAATTAATTAGGAAGAGTAAGGTGGCCAATGCAATGAATGTGAGTGTCTTGAAGATAAATGAAATTCTAAGTCACAAATATTTTTCCTTTGATAACATGTTAGAAATAATCATTTTCCAAAATTAAAATCAGCTGCATTTCATGCTTAACTAATTTTTGGAATTAAACAGTCACCAGTTTTCCTGACCTCCAGATCTGGGGTACTCTTCCTGCTTCAACAAATGGAGGAGCATCTTGGTAATTTAATACATTTTTTTAAAGACATGATTGTAATATATATATATATATATATATATATATATATATATATATATAATAAAACTTATTTTATCAGAAGTTTCTGAAAACTTATATAGGATAACATGACAAATATTTTAGTTTTGGGATAGAAATAATGAAACTTTATCAATTAATTGATAGGGAACCACTAAGTAACAAACAAATAATAGTATAAAATGTATATGATATATTAGTATCATCAATTTAATCTTTTTATAAACAATGTATATATAGAAATCAAGTTTAGATAATTTCGAAAAATCTTTTTCGAATACATTGATGAAAAGATTCTAATAAATGTAATCTATCATAAACAGAACATGATAACAAATTACCTCCAGTTTTTCATGCCTGCTCACTTTCTTTTGAATATGCTAGGTTTTAATCAATCTTTTTAATCATAGGAATTTTTATACCCAGCCAAGTTGTATTAGTTTAACTTGGAGAAACAAAACCAAATGTCTTAACAAAACAGATGGCATCTAAAGGAAAACTAAATTAAAATTAAGTCAAAGTCCAGCTTTTTAAGAACAATTCACTTATTGAGCTTTATTACATAGCATACTTATAAGAGTGTGAAAATCACAAAACAACTTAAGCATTACAAAAATCTAATTATGGTTAAAAACCTTTTGGAAGCTTCATCATCTGGTCTCATTTTCACTTCTTCCTTCTTTTCTTTTCTTTCTTTCTTTCTTTCTTTCTTTCTTTCTTTCTTTCTTTCCTTCTTTGTTTCATTCCTTTTATTTCTTTTTTTCTTTCCTCCTTTTTACAGTGTAGAATTTTCAAAGGTTCTTTGTTGCTGGATAGGCAGTAATAACTAGGATATTAATTAAGTATCCCAAGACTACCTTCCCTAAAGATTATTATAACTAACTTCCTTACTACTAACATATACTTGTGTACTGGTCTAAACTTATTACCATGAACTCAGAGCCAAACCCAAAGATGCATCTAGTTAGGTCCAGAGGGTGAGAAAAAAATCACCATAAATCATTTGATCTCATAAAGTTTTACTAAATTATTAGTATTTGTTCATTGATTCATTCATCCATTTAATAGCTTTTATATGTATTGAAAAGATAGTTGATGCTTAGAGATGTGCCTATGAGATACTAGCCCTGAGTCTTTGTACAGAAGATGTGGAGAGAGTACAGACTTGAACTAGCAAATCTAATTAATCTGTCAAGTCTTCTGATTAGCACTATCTGTGACAAAATAGGAGAGTTCTAGAGAAGTTTTACAAAAAAAAAAAATAAAGAAATAATGTTAGGGCTTAAGACATCCTTGAAGTCTTTTATTCATCAGATGGAGAAGCCATGAGTACATACAGAGGGTAGAGTACAAATACCTCATCCATTCTTAATTCTTATTATATCCTCAAGTGGAAAAAAATAGAAAACACTCTACAAAGCTTCACTTATGATTCTTTCATTATGTGAAAATTATAATCAAGGACTAACATACACCATTATCACCTCAATTGAGAAATTAATCACAGCAGATCTTAGTATGGAAACAGAGATCTCTATATGTATTTCTCTCTAGCAGATAGTTTTCAGAGTTGAGAGTTCTATGAATACTCATCATTGAAAAGATATAATAAAATGTTAGCAGAATGAAGGACATAAACGAATATCTGTGAGTTTATCTTTTAGAGGTTATATTAATCATTTTTCGATTGATATATGTTTAACAATATTAGTACAGATAAACACATCACCAATTCTGCCTTTCATTTTAAATGAATACCATTTGTTCTGTTTGCATTTCAATCTACTTTAAGGACTCATAAATAAAATATATTATATCATAAGAGCCATAAAATGCATGTGATGGACTGAAAAAGCATTTCAGCACCAGCATTTTATGGGAATATAAATGAGACATATAGCCCTCTTGAAACTAAATTTGCCTTGCCTTTGTTTCTGCAGAGAAATAATGTAAACTTTCCAATCTTCCCAGAAGAAAAGGTGAATTAAGCTGTGCCTTTTAACAGAGGAAAAAAGAAAAAAAAAGGAAATATAGAGCTTTGACTCAGAAGAATAACACCCAAAATGGCAATGTTAGTAAAAGAATGCTTTGATCAATGACACTGGACACATAAAATAGGGCATGCTAAGAATATCCATGTCAAAACTACCATTTGTTACCTAATTTTGTTTCTTAGAAATTAAAGTGAGATACATATATTAAAACAAGTCATGAGAACCATCCTGGATGAGAATGAAAATGTTCTAAGAAATATCACATAATTCCCCTTAGCTTTTGAACTATTGAGACAATTGTCTTCAAGAAACTGAAATTCTCTCATGAGTCTCAAGGTGAATAAAAGAAAAACCTGAAGCCTGGTACCACCTATAAGATATGCTCAAGAAAGTGATTTCACAAAATTTTGACAATTTGTCAGAGGACCTAACAAAAGAAGATAATTGGGAAAGTGACATCAGTAAAAACCAAAGCCACACCATGACCAGGAAAATACATTTACTAGGAATTCTTAGTTACAATCAAAATAAACAAAGAAACCTCTTGCCTTCTATTTAATCCTTACCATTCAGTGGGAAATTTGAAGTTGCAATGGAGAGAGTAAATAAGAGAGAGAGAGAGAGAGAGAGAGAGAGAGAGAGAGAGAGAGAGAAAGAGAGAAGAGGAGATTAAGTATAAATGGAGTGCATGATCCTAGTGTGTTAGTTTCCTGTTTCCTGAAACAAGGCTTCATCTCTAATCCTGGTAATATCACCTCATTCACCAAAACTTGTGCCTTAATTTTAGGGATACCTGGATTACAGACTTTTGTAAAGCCTACTTGAGAAAAATATGAATATTTTTTTGCCAGTTTTGTTGTTTCCCCAAACTACAGACAGATATATAATTATGAGACCAGGGGAGTATCTTTCAATCTATGCTTGTTACAAGGCAGTAAGGATGATAAGGAGTAATAAAGTCTCCAGTTTACATAAACCAGAAGCACCACAGAGTTTCTGCTCTGTACAAATGGTCTATTTATTTAGGCACAGCAAATATACATGAGCTTACTTGTACCTTGATGTCAAACAGTATTGAAAGGGAAACCAAACTTTCTACAAAGATATCCTATGAGAAGCAAGTTTATCTTCGCAGAATCATGGGCGCTAGCTTCCTTTCAATGGTATCTAAAGCATCCAACACTTACCCTCTGACGTATCTGGGAGAATTCAACCTTTGGGGAGACACAGTATTTCTAGTAGGACTTCCAACATGGTAGGAGATCATTCTCACAAGATATCCTGACCTTCAAACTCATTGTCATGATCTATGCATGTGAGTGTGTGTGCGTGTGAGGACACAAACACACAAGACACACACATACACACACACACACACACACACACACACACACAACACAAAGTGAATGAAAGTTTGAAGAAAGAAGATGCAATCCCATGCAGTTGTGTGCAATACTAATAATAAATCTTCAATGATGTGAAGAAGGTAGAAGGCCTCAGGTTTATATTCAAATTATAATTTCCTTCTAAATCCTTTTCTCCCTAAGTAGTCATTACTTGACAACATCTGCATCCTCGTTACTACACTGTGACTAATAAAATATTGTAAGATATAATGATTTACCAAACCTTAACTTTCCATGAACCACAAGCTAAGAGTGGCTAAGCATAGGATGCCTATAGAAGAGGTTCTCTTTCTTTGAGTGAAATACCTACTTAATGCTTTTACCAATAGATTTAAACACAATGCATTATTTATGACTTTCTTTTTAGGACATATTTGAAACACCAGGGGAAGTTTTACAGATACTGCCTTCTGAATATGTGGATGCTTTCCCTGCCTCATAACACTGGTGGTTATCTGGACAAAACCTATGAAAAACATATTCTTCAACATTCATTCATGGAAGAGAAAGAGTGTCTTGCAATGAGTACCTTTTCTGGGATCAATGTGTAGGTGGTTGAGTAGTGTGTGTACAATGTGTAGGCTGGTTGGTGGAAGAGATGGGAGTTTTACCCTACTATATTATATAATAAGTGGCTCATGCCCTAGTAAGAAACATGACAATTGTGTTCATGCAAGTCATGTTAACTGAACTCAGTGAGTCACACACACACACACACACACACACACACACACACACACAAATAACAAGGGTTCTTAGCAAGATAGATAGTGTTGAGAAAGAAAAAAATACAGTGTGTGTGTGTATGTGTGTGCGTGTGTGTGTATGAATTGTCAAAGAATAAAAATAAAATGTTGACTGCAACATAGCAGCTTTTATTTCTATTAAAATCCCTTTTATACTATTTATTATGTTCATATGTGTGCTCATATCAGAGTAGACATGTGATTGTGAGAGCAAAACTTGCAAGAGTATGTTATTTCCTACCATAATGTCATTCTCGGACAGGCTTGCAAATAAATTCCTTTACCCTTGGACCCATCTTGTCAGCACAGATTGCTGCTTTGTGTAGAAGAAAAGACAACTAATTACTAAGTATTCATTAGACACCAATGTTTTTAAACTGCTGTACTATATTAATATGCTTTTATTTTCAAAGAAGTTTTTGTGAGTCATTGTACCATAGTGAGGAACAGAGAAGGCATAATGACAGGAAAATTAATCGCATGTCACAGTACTCTTCCAGTGTCCCCTGTAACTTCATGGCATTTCCCCATGTATCTACATCTCAAGTTTGTTTCTTTTTATAATTAGGTCATTAATTCTCTTCAGTGATAAGCACATGGTCTGGTTTCTTGAGCAATTTACTGGAGCATAGGCATGCTAACTGTGGCCACACCTCCAAAGTGTGTTTATCCCTCCATGAACAGCCACATGCTATATAAGGATACATAATTGAACACATACTGGCCAGATGCTAGAATAGTGTACATTTCTAGAGGTACACAACATATCTGGAGGCATATAAGTTTTCACTCCAACTAATGATGAGAAAGAATCAGCGCTTACATGACATCAGATTCCATATTTCATGTAAGAAAGCATAGAGTTGTGTAAGCAATACCACCTAAAATTTTATGAGATATGCATTCTATGGGATTTATTTAATCTTCAACATAATTTTAAAGTCTTATATTCTTTTGTTGCATGAAGAAATAAATGAAAAACTATTGCAGATTTTCTCTCATTTTTGACTTTGTTAGTCTCTCAAACATTGCACCGTGAATGCTGTTTCATTTGTATCCTCATTTCTACTACTTCCAGTCTCCTCCTTCATTCCTTCTCCAGTTCCGTTTGGAGATGGGTAGGCCTCACAGGAATATAAACTAAACATGACATAAGGTTACAATAACATTAAGGACCCCATTGCCTGGATCCTGGTGACTGGAGCAGACACACAGCTGATCTGCTCCTCTGTGGAAACTGTGTCCAGAGACATCTTAGAGAGGCCACGGCCTGCAGAGCTACAGAGGAATCCTAAAGAGGCCACAGCCCTCAGCGATGCAGACATCATAGAGAGGCCACTGCCCTCAGAGCTGCAGACATCCAAGAAAGGCCACTGACCTGAGAGCAGGGGACACCATATCCTGAGGCATCCTAGAGGAGCCACTGTACCCATAACAGCTGGAGCCCAGGATCACAGAGACACCCGGACCCCGAGGAGTTCTGACACAACCAAGATAACAGGAAAGGCAGACTCCAGTCGGAATCAGTGAGTGCAGGTAGCACTAGAGCTAACCAAATGGTGAAAGGCAAGCATAAGAATATAAACAACAGAAACCAAAGTTTCTTGGCATCGCCAGAACCCAGTTCTCCCACCATAGTAAGTCCTGAACACCACATCAAACCAGAAAAGTAAGATTCAAAATTAAAATCACTTCTCATGATGATGAGAGAGGACTTTAAAAAGAACATAAACAGCACTCTCAAAGAATTTGAGGAAAACACAGGTAAACAGGTAGAAGCCCTTTAAAAAATGCAAGAAAACACAACCAAACAGGTGAAGGAATTACACAAAACTATCCAGAATCTAAAAATGGAGGTAGAAACACTAAAGAAATCTCAAAGGGAGACTAATCTAGAGATAGAAAACCTAGGAAAAAGATCAGGAGTCATAGATGCAAGCATCACCAACAGAATAAAAGAGATAGAAGAGAAAATATCATGCACAGAAGATACCATGGAAAACATAGACACAATGGTTAAAGAAAATGTGAAAAGTAAAAAGCTCATAACACGAAACATCCAGGAAATAAGGACACAATGAGAAGACTAAACCTAAGGATAATAGGTATAGATGAGAGTGAAGACTCCCAACTTAAAGGGCCAGTAAATATCTTCAACAAAATTAAAGAGAAAAATTTCCCTAACTTAAAGAAAGACATGTCCTTAAATATACAAGAAGCCTACAGAACCCCAAATAGATTAAACCAAAAAAAAGAAATATCTCCCGTCACATAATATTCAAAACATCAAATATAGAAAACAAAGGGAAGATACTAAAAGCAGTAAGGGAAAAAGGCAAAGTAACATATAAAAGCAGACCTATAAGAATTACAGGAGACTTCTCACGAGAGAATATAAAAGCCAGAAGATCCTGGACAGATATTATACAGACCAAAAGAGATCACAAATATCAGCCCAGACTACTATACCCAGCAAAACTTTCAATCACCATTGATGGAGAAACCAAGATATTCCATGACAAAACCAAATTTACACAATATCTTCCCACAAATCCAGCTCTTCAAAGGATAATGGATAGAAAACTCCAACACAGAGAGGGAAACTACAACTAAGAAAAAGCAAGAAAGTAGTCTTCCAACCCCAAAAGAAGATAGTTACACAAACATAATTCCACCTCTAATAACAAAAACAACAGGAAGCAACAATCATTTTTCGTTAATATCTATTAATATCAATGGGCTCAATTCATCACTAAAAAAACATAGATTATCCAACTGGATACATAAACTGACCCAGAACTTTGCAGCATACAGGAAATACACCTCTGTGACAAAGATAGACACTACCTCAAAGTAAATAGATGGAAAACAATCTTCCAAGTATATGGTTCCAAGAAATAAGCTGGAGTAGCCATTCTAATATCAAAGAAAATTGATTTTCAACCAGAAGTAATCAAAAAAGATAAAAAAGGACACTCCATACTCATCAAAGGAAAAGTGCACCAAGAAGAACTCGCAATTCTGAACATCTATGCCCCAAATGCAAGGGCACCCACATATATAAAAGAAACTTTACTAAAGCTCAAAGCATACATTGCATCTCACACAATAATAGTGGGGGACTTCAACCCCACTCTCAGCAAGGGACAGATCATGGAAAAGAAACTAAACCGAGACACAATGAAACTAATAGAAGTTATGAACCAAATGGATTTAAATGATATCTATAGAACATTTAATCCTAAAACAAAAGAATATACATTTTTCTCAGCACCTCATGGTACCTTCTCCAAAATAGACCATATAATTGGTCACAAAACAGGCCTCAACAGATACAAAAAGATCGAAATAATCCCGTGTACACTACTAGAACACCATAGACTAAGACTGGTCATTAATAACAACAAAAACAACAGAAAGCAGACATACATGTGGAAACTGAACAACAGTCTACTCAATGATGACTTGGTCAAGGAAGAAATAAAGAAAGAAATTAAAGAATTTAATAAAAAGGAGGATCCATTATACCAAATCTTGTGGGACTCCATGAAAGCAGTACTAAAAGGAAAACTCATAATTCTACATGATTACAAAGAAAAAAAACTGGAGAGAGAATACACTAGCGACTTGACAGCACACCTGAAAGCCTTAGAACAAAAAGAAGCAAATATACCCAAGAGAAGTAGATGGCAGGAAATAATCAAACTCAGAGCTGAAGTCAACCAAGTAGAAACAGAAAGAACTATACAAAATAGTAACAAAACCAGGAGTTGGTTCTTTGAGAAAATCAACAAGATAGATAAACCCTTATCCAGACTAATCAAAGGGTACAAAGAGAGTATCCAATTTAATAAAATCAGAACTGAAAAGAGAGACATAACAACAGAAACTGAAGAAATTAAAAAAAAATCATCAGATCCTACTACAAAGGCCTATACTCAACAAAATTGGATAATCTGGATGAAATGGACAATTTTCTAGACAGACACTAGGTACCAAAGTTAAAACATGAGCAGATAAACCATATAAACAGTCCTATAAACCCTAAAGAAACAGAAGCAGTCATTAAAAGTCTCCCCACCAGTAAAAGTCCCCGGTTTTAGTGCAGAATACTATCAGACCTTCAAGGAAGTCCTAATACTAATACTCTTCAAACTATTCCATAGAATAAAAACAGAAAGAACACTACCCAATTCGTTCTATGAAGCTACAATTATGCTCATACCTAAACCTCACAAAGACCCAACAAAGAAAGAAAACTACAGACTAATCTTGCTTATGAATATTGATGCAAACACATCCAAATAATCATCCATCATTATCAAGTAGGCTTTATCCCTGGAATGCAGGGATGGTTCAGTATTCGGAAATCCATCAATGTAATCCATTAATGTAATCCACTATATTAATAAACTCAAAGAAAAAAAACACATGATCATCTCACTAGATGCCGAGAAAGCATTTGACAAAATTAAACATCTTTTCATGTTAAAAGTCTTAGAAAAATCAGGAATTCAAGGCACATACCTAAACATAGTAAAAGCAATATTCAGCAAGTCAGTAGCCAACATCAAACTAAATGGAGAAACTTGAAGCAATCCCACTAAGATCAGAGACTAGAAATGGCTGCCCACTCTCACTCTATCTATTCAATTTAGTACTGGAAGTTCTAGCCAGAGCAATTAGGCAACAAAAGGAAGTCAAAGAGATACAAATAGGAAAAGAAGAAGTCAAAATTTCACTATTTGCAGATGATATGGTAGTATACTTAAGTAACCCTAAAAGTTCCAGCACAGAACTCATAAACCTGATAAACAACTTCAGCAAAGTGACTGGATACAAAATCAACTCAAACAAATCAGTAGTCTTCCTCTACTCAATGGATAAACAGGCTTAGACGAAATTAGGGAAATGACACATTTCACAATAGCCACAAATAATATAAAATATCTTGGAGTGAATTTAACCAAGCAATTGAAAGATCTGCATGACAAGAACTTTCAAGTCTCTGAAGAAAGAAATTGAAGAAGATCTCAGAAGATGGGAAGATCTCCCATGCTCCTGGATTGGCAGGATCAACTTAGAAAAAATGGCCATCTTGCCAAAAGCAATCAACAGGTTCAATGCAATCCCCATCAAAATTGCAAATCAATTCTTTATAGAGATAGAAAGAGAAATTTGCAAATTCATTTGGAATAACAAACAACAACAACAAAAAAAAACAGGATAGCTAGAACTATTCTCAGCAATTAAAGAACTTCTGGGGGAATCACTATCCTTGACCTCAAACTGTACTATGGAGCAGTAGTGATAAAAACTTCATGGTATTGGTACAAAGACAGGCAGGAAAATCAATGGAATAGAATTGAAGATCCAGAAATGAACCTACACACCTATGGTCACTTGATCTTTGACAAAGGAGATAAAACCATCCAATGGGAAAAGGACAGCATTTTCAACAAATGGTGTTGAATCAACTGGAGGTCAGCATGTAGAGGAATGCCAATCAATCCATTCTTATCCCCTTGTACAAAGCTTAAGTACAAGTGGATAAAGCATCTTCACATAAAACCAGATATACTGAAACTGATAGAAGAGAAGGTGGAGAAGACCGTAGAATACTTAGGCACCGGGGTAATGTTCCTGAACAGAATACCAATGGCTTATGCTCTAAGATCAAGAATTGACAAATGGGACCTCATAAAACTGCAAAGCTTATGTAAGGCAAAAGACACTGTCAATTAGACAAAACAGCAACCAACAGCCTGGGAAAAGATCATTACCAATCCTAGATTCGATGGAGGACTAATGTCCAATATATACAAAAAACTCAAGAAATTACACTCCAGACAGCCAATTAACTGTACTAAAAAGTGGGGTACAAAGCTCAACAAAGAATTCTCAACTGAGGAAATTCGAAGGGCAGAGAAGTATCTTACGAAATGCTTAACATTTTTAGTCATTAGAGAAATGCAAATCAAAACAACCCTGAGATACCACCTCACACCAGTCAGAATGGTTAAGATAAAAAATTCAAGTGATGGTAGATGCTGGCAAGGATGTGGAGAAAGAAGAACTCTCCTCCATTGTTGGTGGGAATGCAAGAGGGTACAACCACTCTGGACATCAGTCTGGTGGTTTCTCAGGAAATTGGACATAGGACTACATGAGAACTCAGCTATACCACTCCTGGGCATATACCCAGAAGATGCTCCACTATATATCAAGGACTTATGCTCCACTATGTTAATAGCAGCCTTATTTATAATAGAAAGAAGCTGGAAAGAATCTAGATGTCCTTCAACAGCGGAATGGATACAAAAAATTTGATACATTTACACAATGGAGTACTACTCAGCTATTAAAAATAATGAATTTGAGAAATTCTTAGGTAAATGGATGGAACTAGAAAATATCATTCTGAGTGAGGTAATTCAATCACAAAAGAACACACATGGTAGTTACTCACTAATAAACGGATGTTAGCCCAAAAGCTTGAAATAGCCAAGATTCAACTAACTGACCACATGAAGCTCATGAAGAAGGAAGACCAAGTGTGGATGCCTTGGTCCTTCTTGGAAGGAGTGACATAATGCTCAAGAGAGCAAGTAAGGTGACAAAGTGTGGGACAGAAAGTCAAGAAGGGGCCGTCGGGAGACCACTCTACATTGATATCAGTCCCATGTGCAGTCACCAAAGATAGACACTGATATGGATGTCAGGAGGTGCATGCTGAAATGAGCCTGACACAGCTGTCTCCTCGAAGGTCTGCCAGAGTCTGAAATATCCAGAGGTGAATGCTTGCAGCTACCCGTTGATCTGATCAAGGGTTCCCAATGAAGAAGTTTGAGGACTAAAAGGAGGAGCTGAAAGGGTTGGTGGCCCCAAGAGGAGAGCAACAGTGTCAGCCAACAAGATCTCCCCAGGGTCTAAACCACCAACCTGGGAGCACAAAGGGAGGCACCCATGACTTCAGCTGTATTCTTAGGGGAGGATGTCCTTGTAGGGCATGGGTGGGAGAGGAGATCCCTGGTCCCATAAAGGCTGAACACCGAGTGGGGAGGAATTAGAGTGTGCGGATAAGTTATAGAGGGGTAGGTGGGGGCATACCCTTGTGGAAGCAGAAGGGGAAATGGGATAGGGGGTTAATGGGGGAGATGGGGTGAGGGGATAAAATCTGAAATGTATTTTATAAAAACAAAAACAAACAAAAGAAAAAATTAAGTACCTATCCACTAAGGCATGATAAGGCAAACTGGTAAGAGAGCAAGATTACAAAAAAGCAGGCAATGCCATCAGAAAGAGCCCCAAAACCTTTGATAGGATTTCTACAAAACCACTAAGTTTCATATGTATAACATCCATAGAGAAAACCTAGGTTAGACCCATATATACTTTCTGATTATCTGTTTTGTCAGTCTCAGTGAGTCCACATTTATTAATTCTGTGGATTGATTCTTATGTTGTTCTTGCTCCTCCTGGCTCCTACAAACATTCTTCACCTCTTCAGGAAAATTCCTTCTGTTCCATCTAATGCTTGACTGTAGGTCTCTGCATGTTTCCAGCAGTTGCTTCATGAAACCTCTGATAACAACTCAGTTAAGAAACTAATCTATGAGTAGAGCAGAAAATCATTAGGCATCGTTTCATTGACATTTTGTGGCATCAATCTCAAACCAGAGCAGTCATTTCTTGTGCATGGTTTGAGGGTTGATAGAGATGAGAAGAGAAGAAATCAGATGGAGAATGAACAGAGGGCTATTACTTGGAGAGACAACTAAAATTCAGGGGCAATTCAAAGGCAAGATAATAATCTAGTGCAATGAAAATTTCCACAATTTATTAGGGTTACCCTAGCTAACAATTCTAGGAATGAGGATTTCCAGCTGTGTGTTCACTCTATAGCTTCCATTGCTCTTGTGCTATCTAGAACATCTAAAAAAAAAATCACTTTAGGTCTATAGTGTATGTTCTTTTCATGCTGTATGTGCCCAGTACACTCACATTCTCTCCCTTGGTTTACTAAGTGGCCTGTAAAAGTGAGACTCATAACTACTGTCCGATGACAGGAATGATCACAGGGGAAGTTCTATAGGAGATTTCAGTGCATATGCATGTTCCTTGACTTTTGGAAGCTCTCTGTAACTAACCTCTGAAACTAAGCTCTCTGCAAACTAAGAGTTTACACAGAGAGAAAGCTGATAATGTGAGAGGAAAAGACAGTGCCGGGGATTGAAAGGGAGACAAGGTGAGATATTGATTGAATGTCTCATAACTGTCAACAGCAAAAAGCTGAAGTTCTGGTTAGACATAGGCCATACATGGTCACATCATAAAATTGTTCTCCTCTTAAAGTACTTTAAAGGAAATTTTGGTGGAATACATGTGGAAGTGCCTTGCTGTGTCCAGACTTCATTTTCTACTAGACAGAGATGCTGTGCACTTGCCTACATGGTCTCTGCACACTTCCATATTGCACTCTGTGAATACAGCCCACACAATGGATCCCACTGATTGCCTTGTTGGTTTGATTATGAGATTGGCACAGCAAAGGGATAGTTTTGTTAATTATGCTCAGTTTTAAAACTGAGAATATTCATTCTGCTGAGTGTCACAGAAAGATAAGGCAAAATAGAATGGACCTTTAAGTCTTAGAGGCGCTGTTGTGGAATTGACTGTGGAGCTTAGGATGGCGATAAATTTCTGATCTTCCTGTCTGCTTCTCCTGATGGTAGGTACTGCAGTTGTGCATTACTGCTGTTAAATATCCTGTTCTTGTAGATTAAACTTAATTTTCTGTACTCTAGGCATTCACTTGTTGTTTATACATTAATTTTTATAAATGTGAATATTTTAAAAAATGCATGTTCAAGTCTAATTTTATTGAATATATACTGACTACTTTGCTCATAGCATAAAGAATAATCTCCAGTTTTCCTGCAGATTTCTCTTATCTGATCTGCTGTGATATCCCTGGAATCAACATCACATGGAGACCAAATAATGTGGCTCACTACTCTAAAATATAAAAGCACTTCTTGGCTGGGTAACACTCAATATTGAATATCAATTAGTCTCAAGAGCATTGAGCCTCAGGGATACTCATATCCATGTAATTAATTTCATGGTAAACATTTCGATACAATCATGGCTTAGAACCATGTAGCTCCCTCTTACTTCACTCTTTCATTCTAAGATATAGAAATATGAGTTAAACTGGACTCAAGCATTCCCGCCTATTGCTAGCTTGGGTAGAATTGCTGTCATTGTAAATAATATTTTTCCTCAAAATATTTACCCATCAAACACTTAATTTAATTTATCTATTCATTGTGAAAAGACTTAGCTCTGATCAATATAACAGGACCCAAGTTAAATGGAGAAATGTAACTTCATTGCTATCGAATCTAAAACTTAATAACTAGAATAAATAGTAATTTGCACATAGTTATATCTTAAGGAGGTATAGTATTATATTCTTGAAAGTTCAATTTGGTATTTTGATGTACACATTGGGTTAAATGTGAAGAAACTGCATTTATCTGTTTATACAGTTTTCATGATAAATAATTTCTACTATTTTTTATATGAATTACATATCTCACTAGAAATTCAATACTTACTATGTATTTGAATTTGATATGAATAAATGGGTGAATGAATGACTAAACTAATCCAGTAGTCTCACAGTGAATTCCTATGGCTTACCAACCATTCTAAATATTATTACTTAAATAATAAATATATGGCATCCTTGTCCTCAACATTTTTTTATAAGTATATAGCAAAATGTTTGTTGTGCAGTCCACTCTCCTCTTAGACATACTTTCCTAACCATCAGAAATGACAAATGACTTCTCAAGAAAACAGTTGTAAATGTAATCAGTAAACAAAGGTTTTGGTGAAGTTTTGATGAACCAAGAGACCAGTATTAGAACCTATGAGATTTTGTTAATAATATTCAGTTTTAGGAGATGTTAGAAAGAGATCATAAGATTAACACATTCCAGTCATTAACTCAACAAATGCTTTTTGTTTTCTAATGAGCCTGATACAGTAATAGTGATGTCTCTGCCTTTAATTCTAATAAGAAGGAAAGGTAATTGAAGGAGAGACAATACAATGATTTAACAAGCATAGATACCAGAGTTCAGTGCTTACAACACACATAGAATTTCTGACAATGACTTTCCATGCTTGTAATCTGAGGGTTCAAGAAGCAGAGATGGGCAGGTCATGAAGCTCTCTGGCCAGTGAGTCTAGAAGATTTGGTAAGTGCTAAGTCAATGAGAATCCCTAATTCCAATAGTGTGGAAGTCTCCTAGTAAAAAAAA
>JANHMN010000009.1:14262415-14357617 GCA_030674055.1 Rhabdomys pumilio
GGGGGGGGGCAGTCTTAGGATGTTCCTTTCTTCAGTAACTGTTCCACTCTTTGTCCCTGTATTTTCTTTATAAAGGTACAATTCTGGGTTAAGATTTTGGAGATGGGTGGGTGGCCCCATTCCTCATTAGAGGATCTCAACAAGTTCTCCTTCCTATTTCTGGGGGTATTTCAACCAATGTCATCTCCACAAGTCCTGGGAGGCTTTTGTTTTTCTGGCATCTGGGACTTTCTGGTTGCTACCCTGTTTCCCATACCCCATTGCTACACACCTCTGTTCAATTTCCTGACCCTCTGTACATCTCCTCTATCTCCTTCCGTACCTGATTCTTCATCTCTTTTCCCCTTCACCTCTTCTCTTTTTCCCAAGAAGAAGGGGATAGGGAAAGTGTTTTGGGGAGGGGTGACCAGAAGAGGACAGTGGGAGAGAGATAATGTGAATATGTAAAACAAACAAAAAAACAAACAAACAAATAGTTGTGTGGAAATGCTTTTCTCACAAAAATTTCAACAGTGATTTTGCTATCAAAGCTGCCAGTAAGAAATTTGCATATCACATTATAATGTTAATAAATTTGATTAATGTCATACCTGTAACAAAATGTTGATTTTTTTTAGAAATCGATTGTTCATAACTAGAAACACAACATTAATTACAATGCAGCAGTGAATGAACTGAATGTTTAGAAGAATTTCTTTTCAAAATATTTTTTTAATTTTTAATTCTGTGTGTGTGTGTGTGTGTGTGCGCGTGCATGTGCGTGCGGGCACAAGTGACCATTAAGACATTAGATGTATAAAGTTGGAACCACAAGTTATAGTAAGCCATCTAATGTACATACTGAGACCTGAACCAATTCATCTGCAGAGGAGTACATGCTCTTAATCACTGACCAACCTATCCAGCCTCTACAAGAAATTTTGCTTGTTTGTTTTTTAGGAGTATATTCTACTAGAGTCATGAAGTTTATATTAAACTACGTTCTCCGCCATTACAATAGTAGAAGACAAATTGGAATGAAATGAGTGAATTTATCCTTTAAACAATAGGAATTGACTTAATGAGTAGGCTGGAAGAAGGCAGACAGATGGGCAAAGCTAGCATACCAATGGAGAAAGGGGAAATGAGCTAGACCCATTAGGGTAAGATTCTGTTCAGAGCTTCATTTGTGTAATTCAACATCCAATGGCTAGTGTACAGGTCTGGAAGTTACACTGACTCACTCTGCACATCATTTCCTGATGAGCAACTTTGTCATGAAATAAAGGTGATATAATCCAGGAACAGACAAATAAGTTTAGAGATTGGGGTTATTCTGCACAGACCTGCAACTCAATGTTTCCAGATTGTACTATTGGCTAGCAACTTTGAAAATCCTGGCCATGTTCATGAATATTTCCATAAATTTCTCTTCACATCATCCCTGCAATCAATCTCTGCCCTTTCTAGTCTACAGCAGTGGTTTGGTTGATGATACCCTCCTGTCCAGAAGGCATTACCTAGAAAGAATTTTTTCTTTGAGAGAAGATTATATGATACTCACAATTTTTTTCTATTCTTTATTTTTTTATTAAAAACATTATTTATTTTTCAAACATTGGTGTATGCATTTGTGTCTGCATCAAGGCATGTAATGCCTATACATGCACATGGCAATGAATGCCAGAAGAGGATGTTAGATATTCTGATAGTGGAGCTATAGGTATTTAATAGCTGCCTATTGGATATGGTAGATATAAAATCCAATGTTTCTGCAAGAGCAATGTATACTTTAGAGACACCCACCCAGATCCTTTATTCTTTTAAATAATAATAATAGTGATGATAATGATAATGATGATGATGATGATGATGATGATGATGATGATGATGATGATAATAATAATAATAATAATAATAATAATAATAATAATCCCTTTAAGACTAAATGTATTTATTTGGGGGAATGAAGGAGAGAAAGGATAGCAAGTAAAATTTTTCTATTTTTTCATAATGTCTAATTGAACAATCTATTTTAAGTGATAAATTTCATTACATTGCAATTTATGTCTAGTGCTAACTAATGAAATAAATTACTTTCAATTTCAATTTAGCCCTCTTTTCTTTTCTCACATGTTCTCATTAGTTTCATCTGTAATGTTTCTCAACAACAACATCTCTGCCATACCAACTGCTTTGCTAATGGACTGTTCTTATTAATAATTAGGAAGTCACATTTAAGTATGCAGAGTATGCTGAGAGTCCATTACCAAGATGAGCTTTCTGTATTAAGGCTGAAAAAACACTTATAAAATGTTCACTTCTGTCTATTATTTACTAGAAAAAAACATTGCACATATGATACCATATTGTTTAAAATAACTGTTTAAACACTTGTAGGTTTCAAGCAAATCATTTTGGAAATATTTTACAGAGGATTTGAATTTTTCATGAAACAGTACTGTTGCAGATGTTATTGTACTTTTATCACAATGGGCTTGTCTTACTTTCATCTCAGTCATCTTAAGGAGATGCAAACAAAACTACACATATTGGCATTTTTAGTTATGGGGTCACATATCTGTAATTACAGTATTTGCAAAGGTGAGGCAAGAGGATCAACAAAGTCTAATAGAGCGACTACCTCAAAAACACAAATTCTCTGTGTCCATCTCTGTCTCTGTCTCTCTCTCTGTCTGTCTCTGTCTCTTTCTCTGTCTGTCTCTGTCAGTCTCTATCTATCTCTGTCAGTCTCTCTCTATCTCTGTCTGTCCCTATTAGTCTCTGTCTCTCTCTTTGTCTCTGTCAATCTCTGTCTGTCTCTGTCTCTCTCTGTCAGTCTCTTTCTCTGTCTCTTTCTCTCTTTTTTTCTCTCTCTCATTCTCTCCAGTTAGTTTGAGAATCAATATATAAGCTTTCAGCTGTGCCTGACACCATGCTTTTGTTCTGCCATTGTAAACTCTATTTCTTTAAATCATTTGCACAAATTAAATTATTTTTTAAAAAGCTGCTATATTCATGGTGTTTTAACACAACAGTAGAAAAGTAACTCAGACAGAAGTTGGTACTAGAAGTGGGACATCTCTGTGACAGATATGACTATGCTGTTTTTAGAAAAATGTGAAAGCCTTAGGGAATTTAAGCTAGGGCAATAGTTGAATGCTGTAATTAGGGAGGGTTTTATTGATAACCGTGTGGAATATAGAGCCCAAATCAAGAGTTTTGAGATAGAAAAAAATACTAAAGACAGAACAACAACACCAACAACACCACCAACAACAAAAAAACATCCTTGCAATATTTTGGGAAAGAGTGTGGTTGATTTCTGGCCTTATTCTAAAATTTTACCTGAGGCTAAATTTAAAAACATGACTGAATTAATTTCTATGGTGGGGAATTTCAAAGACAGTTAATATTGATCAATTTGGCAATGCTGTCCACATGGTTCTGGCTTTAGATCATGAAGGACACATTAAATAAAGGTGTGTGAAGTCTTTCTTTGAAATTAAGGTGAGCAACTATAGGTGGAGATGTGACAAGGGAATTCCTGCATGAAGATCCTGTGTTTTGTCACAGTAATAACCAAGTGACAAACACACATATGTCAGACAGGGCCACATATTTTTAAGGTCTTTGGCACTGGTTTTAGGGTAAGTATGAAGTAATATAACCCAGAGAAACCATATATAACTACAATCAAAGCTTACTATGCAATTATTGAAAGTGTTTGTAAGACCAAATACCATTAGAAATATAGACTGTAAGGAATGAGCTCATGAAGTTTATATGATATGAAATACTCTATCAGGAATTTGAATACTCATAGTTCATGCTATGTTCTGTGAAACAGTATAGCTACATGCTACTGAAGTTATGAAGAATTGAGTGAGGCAGACCTGTAAAATAATGAGAAAAAAAACCTGGTATAAGAAAATGTAATGCATTATTAGATTCAAGCTGTGGCATGGTTGTCACTAGCTCATTTTAGCTCGGAGTTCATGAGAATTGTAATAGAAAAGTATAACAGAAACATTTGAAATGCATACAATTTTGTGAAAAAGGGAGCATAACACAATGAAAAGGGTCAAAGTGAGACCAGAAACAGTGACTTGAAGTGTAAAATGTTTAGCACTGTTAAAAGCAGACTGATTTCTGTGCTTAGATAATAAAAAAATGTATACATATAGGGCAATACTCTTTAGCCTCAGTGTTTATCAAAACATGCTGGAATTTAGGGACACTTAGCCATCTTCCCCAGACACTTCTAAGAGAGGCATGGGGACACTATTTCCTGTTGTGTTATTTTTTAGAATGGAGATAATTCCAGATTAGGAAACAAAATCACAAAATTGTTTTAATAATCATCTGAAATGTCCATGTTTGCCAGAAAGTTCAAGAATAAATTTACCCAATCATTGAGTCAATTAGTATTTTATTTCTCAAAAAATCAGGCCAAAAATTGTTTGCCACATAGGAATAATAAAATCCAAATTCTCTATATTTTAAAACTTTTACATTTGGGAAGGAGTTAAAATTATAAAATAAAAAACATCTAATTGAAATAAGATAATTTGCACCTTCATAATATATACCTAATCTTGAAAAGCAATTTTAAGCCCTTTTTTTTATTTCAGAAATTTCACTAAACATTCATTTACAAAGTGGATCTTATCTCATAGGGTTATAAAATAAAATTAATATGCCAGAGTATGACTCACAGCATGTACAGAGTTATTCTAGTAACACTATTCCCTCTAGAGGCATTGTAGCCCTGTCCTTCATTTCATTTTCTCACAAACCTCTTTATTGCAGTGTGGCTTTCACTTCAGAATGCCTGGGTTTGGCTAGTACACTTTGCTTGTGACCTAATGCCTTGACTTCTGCCTGCTAACATCGGAGTCTCCCAATTTTCTTGACTAATATACAGTTTTCCTAGTAACAGAAGCATAGCAATATCCTTTCATTGACCATCTTAACTTTGTGACCGCAAAACTAGTTAGAGGCCTTTAGACTTACGTCTTGTTGCCTGTTGTCAGTAAATAGACTCCTTAATGGTGGCTTGTAAGAGGAATCTGCCCTTTTCTTCTGCTTCTTGATGTGAGGTTAAGATAGGCTAGGCTCACATAATCACTAAAAAACCAAATGTGAAGTTCATACATTAGAGTGGAAGAGATTGTTCCTATAAAGTAATATTTCTGATCTTTTCTTTAAAGGTATCTTAAATAAAATATCTGTATATATAAATATTGATTATCTTTACAGAATAAGCATCTGAAAACTGCTCAAAGTTAGATAATATAGTAAGTCTATTTTATTGTAAAAATTGTTTGGATAATATAAAAAGTTAGAAAACTAAATTAGCTGTATAGCTCTCTGACTTTTTAAGCTAAACAAAATTTGATAGGTGAACCTGAAAAAAATCTGCAATTTCAGGATGGAAAATAACAGCAATAAATTCATCAATTGATTCTTCTGTTGTTTCCCTAGTCTTAGTAGTGATAGTGGTAGTGGTGGTAGTGGTGTTGGTGTTATTGTTGTTGTTGTTGTTGGTGGTGGTGGTGGTGGTGGTAGTGGTGGTGTGTGTGAGTGTGTGGTACCGGAGGTCAACCAGGCAGGTTGAACCTTGTAAGGTTCCTTATAAGAGACCTACAGTTTTATTTTGACGCAGAGTCTCCCACTGGCCTGTAACTTTTCCAACAGTCTAATCCCCTCGCGGATCTACTTATCTTCACTTTCCCAGATTTGGAATTGAAAGCACACAACACCAAGTTTACATTTCTTGAATGACGGTACCTGAGAATCAAACCCATGCTAATTTTTTTTTGATTCATTCTCCTAGCCTAGTTACACTGGTTTCTTAACGTCTATTACTGGTATTTTGTTCTGGTTTCAGCACAATGAAGTTAACATGGGCAAAATTTTAAAATTCTAGAAAAGTCCTTTCTTATATTAATTAAAATGTACCTATTCTTGCAGTTGCTCCAGATTCCTGGCAGAAATGTATTAGATTTCTATCCTTGTCCTCCTTTGTGGAGGTGTTGGTTAATTTCATGATCACGTTTTCTAGGCAACATCCTCAGAATCCTAGTCACTGCCCTGTTTTATTTACTGTACCAAGCTGGATTTAAGAGTAAATGTGTTGGAAGGCCACCACCAGCTCAGTCACCAAGGAGTCAAATCCAAGGAATGGCAAAACTTTGCATAGGTCAATGTTACCCTGGCATGAAAAATGATAATTTCTGGCCAGCATCCTCCCAGCATGAACTACTTTTCAAATTAATCTAGGAACCATTAATTTTGTAAGAGGTAAGATTTCAAAAATTAATAGGAGATATTAAATGACTGAGGTCTATGTTTGGATTAAGTACATATAAGTTAAATGATTTATTCCAAACATTACAATGTTATCTAAATTTAAACAGTTCAAGATGTCTAACAACTGAAGCAGAAAATAAATTAATTTTTATAGAACAATTATAGAAATATGTATATGTGGATCTAATTGATCCTAAATTTTCTTGTATTTTGATCATTTTGCACTCATTTCAGTCTCTTACTGTGCTCATTATGCAAAGAGAAGATAATATTATGGAATGGGTTTTCTTACCTTATAAACAAAGTAAAAAATTGAAGACATATATGGAAAAGATTTCTGCATTAATTATAAAAGGTAGAATAAGATTACATCAATTTTCAGGAATAGATCCAGCTGAAATTTTAGTACTCCTTACTAATGCTGAGACTGTGTAGTTTTTTGTGATCAAGAAAGACTGACAAAAAGATTTTAGTAATTACTTAGGTGAAATTGATAATAAATATCCAAAAGGCAAACACATGCATTGTAGGGCAATTGGTTGTGAGAAGCAGCTGGGTGTTTGGTTGAGCATGAGTTTTGAACCCTGGAAACTTTATCAGACTGCAGGAGTAAAGCTCTGCTCCCAGGCCCTTGTTCTTTTCACTTAGCTTCAGTCCTCCAACAACCCCTCCCACAGAGAGGTTTATTACCATCAGTCATGAGGAACAGTCACTCAGGCTCTCCCGCATGCAAATGAGGTATCTCCAAGCTCTCAGATCAAGCCAATAGACATTATCTGTGTCAGATCCTAACCCACCCCAAAAATGTATATAAGGGTTCTATTTAGGGGAAGTAAAAAGTGTTTGCTCAAGAATCATCCTGGTGTCTGAGAGATTTGGTCACAAGAGCTGTAACACTTGGGGAAGAGCTCTGCTCTCCTGGAACATGCCTAGGACCATCAACTGATACCCTCTGGCCAGAGCACTCTCTGGTGTTGGTTGAAGGTTCCTCTGGCCTCTGCTTAAACCCCTAGAGCCCATGATGGGCATTGGCAAAGACTCTCTATCTAGACTCTCTTTAAAACAAAAAGAAAAAACCTAGTAACACAGCAGCCATTTAAAAGCCACAGGGCAGCTGCCAGTCCTTAAATCTGCAGGAATGCTTGGCACTGTTGGACCATTGTGGAATCCCCCAAAGCCAAATAGGCCAAGGGAACGTTCCCATTGGACAAAGCATTTCTCCTCTTTCTTGTCATGGGAAACTCCACATCATATAAAAAATCACCCCAGGCCAGGCAAATATGTGCCCTACTAAAGTCCCACTGAATAAAAATAGGCAAAATAAATGAATAAATAAATAAATAAATAAATAAATAAATAAAGCCTCCTTGTTTTGGGAGGAAGTACTTCACATAGCACCATGCATGGCTCAGGACAATATATACAGTCCAGACTCATGAAACAGAGTAGCTTCCCTTATCAAAAACAGAGATTAAAAAAAGAACCCTTGTGAGTTTTTGCTGATCTTAGCTGAAATTTGGCAAGGTATAGGACCATCTAAAATTGGACAGACTGAAAACAACAACACAGCTCCTGAGCCCCCTCAGTCAAATAAAGGTCCCAAAAGTCACATTGTTTCAGACCTCAAGGCCCTTACCCAATTAATAATAGAGATAAAAATCTATAAACCCACCCTTCTCCCCTTATGCTTTGGATGAAATGCCAATTAAACCGGATGCTTCTCCTGCCCCTCCCTCCCCCACCCATTAAAGGCTCCATTAAAATACCAAAGGAGCTCCTACCTGCCTCTCCCCTTACTCCACAAACTGCTGTTCAACCAAAGAGAGATAAATGCCCTCCCCCTTCTCCAAGCAGACCTTCAAAATCCATAGATAAAACCCTGCCAAATCCCATAGTCCCTCATACTCAACCATCAACCACTCAACAACTCTGCAATTTCAGAGACTCTCATGAAAAAACTAATCCTGATACTCAGGAGTCTGATACAGAACTTGAAACCCAAACTGCTCTAGCATTCTCAGTTAATATCTACCCCACTCAAGCTAAACCACTTAACTGGTATCCACTCCAAGCTCAAGACCTAAAAGAACTCAGGCAAGCAGTGAAGGAAGATGGCATTCACTCACCATGGACAAAATCTCTCCTACAGAGCCATATTGCCAATTTAAACACCCCTCAAGATTGGAGAGATATTTGCTGTTTTGCTCTTCCCGCCCCAATGTTTCTAGAGTGGGAAGTCTACTATCGTGATGAATGTCTTCAACATGTCAAGCAAAACCAGGAGAGGGACAATGCCACTCCATGGGGTTTTAAAGAACTCTTTGGACAGGAAGATTTCTCTACTGGGGCACAGTGGCAAGTCAGCCAACAGGGTACTATAAGCAGGTCTGTCTCTGTGCCATTCAAGCTCACTCCACCCTCAAGGTCACAAGACCCTGCCCACTCCCTGCTCTCCCTTCATCAGAAGCCTGGAGAATCCCTATCTGATTTTATTCTCAGAACTAAAATAAGCTGAGAAAGAAAAATTTCTAACCCCACAGCTAGGGAGCTTCTTCTTAAAAACATTGTTTGGGAAGGCATGCCTTCTGAGTCTAGGCTAGCTTGCCAGGGTCTCCGGGAAGAACATCAGGATAGGTGGATTGTAGCCACCAAAGAAATAGGAACCTCATCTCACCAGGTACCATCCATAGCTCAGGCATTTGTGGCAGCAGTAAAAACAGAAGGAATCTGCTTCAAATATGGAGAGGCAGGACATTGGAAGGATGAATGCCCAGTAAAGTCCCCTTCTATAACAGACTCCAATCCTCCTAAGATCCCCTGTTCCTGCTGCAAAAAGAGTTTCCATTGGTGGAGACACTGTACTGCTCGATATGATAATGATGGTAAACGACTAGAGCCTTTAAACTTCAAACAGGGCAACCCTCAGCCCCTACAGTAAGAGGAAAAACTACTCCTGTAGAAGACTTATGGGTGTCCAACATCTCAGAATGTTCCCACCCAAAGTTAACCATTAAAATAGATGATAAACCATTCAAATGTCTTATTGACACTGGAGCAGACCGGATGATTTTAAGACAGCAAGAGGTCCCACAGAACTGGCAGTTGACCCCTGGGCAGCAGCTCCTAGATATAGGGGGTACCTCTCATGCATTCATCACCAAACAGACCTATAAGTGGGAAGACCCAGATGGGGCTACAGGCCTCATACGTCACCTGGTGGCTCAAGTAGCCACCAATCACTTAGGGAGAGATATCTTACAAGCCTTAGATGTGGTTCTTACCACGCAGCCAGAAAGAGACTACATTAAGATAGAGGATATTACTTATGGACAAAATAGTACCCGAGGAGACCCAAATAACTCCCCTTAAAATCATTCCCAATTCAAGGGCCACTGTTAAATTTAGTACTCCCTACCTTGATTGGCTCTCTGATGAAGCCATCTGGGTCACACAGTGGCCTCTAATAAGGGAGAAGCTTAGGGCCCTCAGAGAAGTCATAGAGGAACAGCTGTCTCTACAACACATCCACCCCTCCCACAGTTCATGGAACACCCCTGTGTTTGCTATAAAAAAGAGCTCAGGGGGGGTGGAGACTGTTGCAAGATTTGAGGTTAATTAACAAAATCATGCAAATCTGGAGCTCCCCGCAAAGAGGGCTACCTCACATATCAGCCATTCCTGCCAATGTTCCTCTATTGGCAATAGACATAAAAGATTGCTTTTTTTTCCATCCCTCTCCACCCCCGGTACTGTAAACTCTTTGCATTCTCAGTGCCCCCCATTAACAACTCTGGCCCAACCTTATGATATGAATGGACCGTTCTTCCCCAAGGAATGGCTAACAGTCTTACCATTTGTCAGGAGGCTGTAGCCACTGCATTAAAACCCTATTTAGACAAAGGACTCAACATCTATCATTACGTGGATGCCATCTTGGTATGGGGAGATGATTCTACCTCCCTCTCTCAACTTAAGGACCAGCTAATGCCTTCCCTATCTGCCCTAGGATTCAAAATAGCCCCTCACAAACTCCAACTTATTCCCCTCATTGCATTTCTAGAAACAGAGATCTTCCTTACTTCAATATGCCCCCTCAAACCCACCCTTTCTTTCCCTCAAAAATTAACTCTCGCCTCCCTCCAGATCTTTTTTGGCAATCTCAATTGGCTTCGACACTGGCTCCACCTTCCCACAAGCACCTTTCAACCTTTCTTTAACCTTCTGAAAGGAGATAAAAGTCCCTCCTCCCCATGAACATTGTCCCCAGAAGCAGTTCAAGCCCTAAATTCTGTCAATTCAGCCATAAAAGATATGGATCTTGCTAGGTATGACCCAACCATACCTGTACATCTCCTTATCTTTACCTCCTCCCCTACACTTGTAGGAGCCATTTACCAACCTCAGGGGGTGCTAGAATGGCTCCATACCTGAATGTGTGGTATGCCCCAAATTTTAAATGAAGTAGATGCGTTTGCCAACATGATTAAAAACGGCAGGGATAGAGCCCTACAAACCCTAGAAAAGAACCTGACATTCTTGTCACCCCCTTCTCCCTCTCTGACATTCAGTTGCTAATCAAAAATCAATCCCACTTCACTATCAGCTTAATAGGGTTCACAGGACAAATTGACAACCACTATCCTGACAAAAAAACGGGCCTCTGCCCTCCCTCTGTTGCGATGACTACCCCCAAACTATTCGCAAGAGAGCTCATAACTGGAGCCCTCTCAATATTTACCGATGGGGGAAAGAGGAGGGCTGCAGCAGTAATATACTACTTCCCTGAAGATGAACTCCCTATCTTCAGATTCAAAGAGCTCCCCCACCACTCCCTCCAATATAAAGAACTATATGCTATTTACATAGCTCTGAAAGAAGTCAAAAGCCCCCTTAACCTCTTTTCAGATAGCATATATGCTGTCAATTTGCTTCCCTGGTTGTCAAGATCATTCATCAAACTAGATGACAACCCACTCTCCCCTCTACTCATACAGGTCTCCGCCCTCCTACAGGACAGAGCCTCCCCCATCTATATCCAGCATATCTGATCCCACAGTCCCCTGCCAGGTACTATATCTGAGGGAAATGCACTCGCTGACCAAACTGCCTCAACAGGGACATTCGTAGCCTCCACTGATCAAGCAGACCAATTTCATTCATGCACACACACAAATCTAAAGGGGCTTCATGCTTACTTCCCCCCACATTCCTCTTGCTCAGCTCCAAATGATAATAAAAACATGTGCCTCTTGTGCATTCTTCATTACCACCTCAGCTTTACAAACCATGGGTACCAATCACCGAGGCATCAAATCCAATTACTTATGGCAAATTGATGTCACACACATTCTCCAAATCGGTAGACAAAATTTTGTTTTTCTCACCATAGATACTCACATTTTATATGGGCTACAGATCAGACAGGTGGAAACTCAAAAAGGCTGATTTACCATATGCTCTCTACCTTTGCCATCATGGGCATTCCTCAACAGATAAAAACTGATAATGGTCCTGCCTTCACTAGCTCTCAATTTAAAATACTGGAAAATTGACATCATATGGGAATTCCCCACAACTCTCAGGGTCAAGAAATAATAGAAAGGACACATCAGACCCTGAACGCCCAACTACTTTTCCCCCTAATGTACAATTAATGATGGCCCTGACTACCTTAAACATATTTAACATCTATAAAACCTCCAAATACTCTCCTATTTCCCTCCATAGCCACACACCAAAATTAGCTCCCACTATTTTAGTAAGGTGGCAAGATTGTTTAGATGGAATTTAGAAGGGACCAGACTCCCTCCTTACAACTGGAAGAGGTTTCGTTTATGTTTTTCCACAGGACCAGCATAAGCCTATCTGTGTCCCTGCCAGAAATGCCCGATACCATCCCACGAACCAAGAAGATGGCCTGCCTCTCACTGACAGATCAGGAACCAAGGAGAGGGAAGAGAAGGTGGAGGAGTCACCATGCACAGAGAAAGAGAAGGATCTCCTGGAAGGACATCCATGACCTGGTGATGGCTGCCCAGGTCATGTGTCTTCCACAAGCCCCCCTCTCCTCTATTCTCTTGGCTGTTTTTACCGTCCTTCATTCTAACTCTGCTACCACCCAGCCTCTCCCTAGCCTTCCCAACACCTACCATTGGAGATTCTATTCTAGAGAAACCTACAACGGACACAACAAAGTTATAGGAACCCAGTTCTGCCCACTTGAAGGATGTCGAACCAGGATTGAGATTCCCATACACACAGAATCCATCTCCACTATCTCCAGCCCTTTTCTCTGCTTTCCTTACCGAAACACAGGTGAATGTCTCCAGGACGTCTCCACATATGGAGGTTACAGATTTTGGAGCTGCAGGATAGAATTCACCAGTCGCGGTGGCACCATGCTCACCACCCTTAAAAGTCATTTTTAGCTTTCCATCAGTGATCTATGTAATGACCTTTGTGAACCATGGGTAAACTACCCCAATGGCTATGACAGATACCCCATAGCTGATCTACATGTCTCCCATAAACTTGTCCCTGCCCCCAAATCAGCTCTTACCCATGCTATTATCCAACAGAAAAAACAGTCTCAAGAGGAAGTACAAGCTACAATCTCTTGCCTACAGTACATTCAATATGCAGCAGACCTCCTTCCCCTTAATGACCCACCCCAATTCCTAACAATACTTTTTCTGTGCCTCCATCTCCCAACCATTATTAACAGCCATTCTCATTAACTTTTCCCTTCATGACCTCCATGGACCCCTGCTCATGAGGAAAGCACAGGACATTACTCACTTTGAACTACCCCCACATCTTTGCCTTGTAGGGTCCTCCTCAAATGTGCCCTTGATATCACCGTTACTAAATCAGTATGTGTTAACCCTCCTGCCCTCCTGTGCAAGGGCACTACAGGTGCCTGTATCAACCCTGATTTTCAAGGCTGCTGTACCCCCATGATTGTTGTTCCCCAGGTTTATCTTTACGAACCTGAAGAACTTGCCTTGCAGATGGGAAGAAGCTGAAAGAAGAGAGAGATCTTCATCCCTCTGCTCATTGGATTAGGCATTGCTGTTTCATTTGGTGCTACTTGGAACTGCTGGAGCAGCCCTTGTCAAAACACAACATCTGGCCAGTGATTTCCAGGACAAGCTTGACCAGGCAATGGCTTTTATTACAGACAGTCTTGAATCTCTTCAATGCCAGATAACTTCTTTAGCAGGAGTTTTTCTCCAAAACCAGAAGGCCCTGGACTTGTTGACTGATGAACAGGGGGTTGGGGGAACTTATGTTTTGCTGAGAAGAATGCTGCTTCTATGTCAATGAATCTGGGCTGGTAGAGCAAGATGTACAAATGTTCAAAGAGCTCCTCTGCGGAAACCTCCAGGAACGCTATACTCCCAACACCCCTACCCCTTGGTACTGTAACCCCTTGATGGCCCCATACTAGCCATTAGAGCCTTGCTTCTCTTGACACCCCTGCTTCATTCAGTTTCTAAACAGATAAATAGTATTGCAAAGGTAACTACCAATCAGGCCTCATTTCAGTATCAAACTGTTCACAACATAGGAGACACTTATTCTGATGACATCTCTCCTTTATAAAAGAAAAAGTGGGAGTTTTAAGGTGGTGGGCTGTAAGAGATAGCTGGGCGCCTGGTTGAGCACCAGTCTCAAATCCCAGACCCTAATTGGAAGGCTTTGCTCCTGGGCCCTGGTTTCTTTCACTTAGTTTCATCCCTCCACAGCCCCTCTCACAGAGAGGTCTGTGGCCATCAGTCTTGAGGAACAGTGCCTCAGGCTCTCCCACATGTAGATGAGGTATCTACAAACTCTCAGACTAAGCCAATAGATACTGCTGGTAGATACTGATCCACCTGAAAACCATATATAAGAGCCCTATTCGGGAGAAGTAGAGTTGTGCAAGAATCATCTCATTGTCCGAGTTTCTATCAAAAGAGGTGTAACACTTGGGAGGAGATTTGCTCTCCCAGAGTTCCTTCAGGATCCTCTGCTCCTTGCTAGCTAGCAGGATTCTTAACAACATAGCCCGTACTGGCTCAGTGCAAAGGGACAAGTGCAGCATCTGGGAGTGACTTGGTGGCAACAGTGGAAATGTGAGCAGAGGCAGCAGCAGTGGAGGAAAATTTTTCTCCCTACTCGCACTATATGCCCTTGGTCCAGACCCCCACACCCAACTAGGATGGAGATCTTTGTTGGACACCCTCCAGAACAGGGACCCATACTTTGGCTTCTCTGTGGTGAATTGTCTTTATTCTCCATTGCTATAGAGAGACCCAGACAACTGTTGGTTGTACTATCCCTCACATGGTGGTTATGGATGTATATTAAGCATGAGCTTTTGAAGCAACACGCAAGAAGCATCCTCTGTAGTTCCCTCTGTACTTCAGCAACAAAGAGTGTGTTTTCTGTTTACAGGTAATTCTGCATGAAATAGGAGCCAGAATTACTTTTGGGTTTCTGCATGAGTTGTTACCCACAATTTCTCTCAATGTTGGACAACGACTTACATGCTAAAAGAAAACCTTCTTCTCCCCTATTGTGTCTTTTGTCAGAGTACATTTTGAAAGCAATAGAAAGGAAACCAGAATACCTGGCAGAATATTACTAACTTGTAAAATTTGACATGGTTTCAAATGCATATACATGTCATTTCCATCTGCTAAAGCATTGTGAGTATGAATAATGCAAACGTGATCTATGACTTTAGTATATAGGTTGCATTGCTTTTTATTGTACATTTTTCTAATTTTCCTTCTTCTATACCATATTTGTCCTCAAATACAATTATGTTAAAAATATTTTGGGAAAGATTTTGAGGGCATTACTATGTAGATGTCTATAGGAATAAACTGCTCTGGCCCTGACAATTCAAGTAGTCAACCCTGGTATTACAGGACAAGGGATTCTGGATGTGAAGGCTGACTGCCTTAGGGTTATTTAAAAACTTTTAGCAAACCTATTATGGTTAAATATCTAAAGCAGTAAATAATTGAAATATTTTAAGCAGGAAATGTTTTTGAGAAAACTTAAGTTTTAGTAGTGCAGAAAATTGAAGATCTCTGGGAAAAGAAACACTGGGTTTAGGATATTTAGGACAAGAATATCTATAGAAAATACAAGAGACAAGATAGAGGAAGAAATAACTGTGTCTTTTGTATTAGTGAGCAAAGGTAAGACACCCAACAATGGGAAATCTTTAATAATAGAAAATTTAATCCAGAAATAAATATTTGAGAAAATGGAAAGATGTATGTGTAATAAAAAAAAGATAAAAGGATAGAAGTGTAATAGAGTATAGACCCTGTGAGGGGGCTGTTGTATTAGTGAACTGACCTTCCTGGAAAGATTGGAACATATTGATTTGGCCACTTGGCATTGCTGCCTGAGAAAATTAAGCACACCTTGTAAGAGATAGAATTTGAACTTGAGAAAGAGCACTGGGTTACATTGTAAGAGGAATTAACATTGCATAGGGGAAAAGTTTGAAAAGCATTGTAGAAATATATATTTGGATGAGTTTAATAAAGAGATTTTGCAAATTTGAGATAAGTTAAAATATTAATATTAATTTGACCTATTTAACTCCTGTTATCATGCTAATGCTGTAACCCAGATGACATGTGCTTTGGAAGTTTTTCTAAGAGTTAAATATTAATATATAACTTGCTTTAGCAGAATAAGAACTGTAAATTTGTTTCACATTGTGTGTATGATGCTTTCTTGTGTCATAATTATAAAGGAATTTTCAGGAAAAGTAATCAGCTTGAGAAAAATAATGAAAAAGCTTTTGACTATGTATTATTGCATTATTATTATATATCAAGAAAGTGTTTAAATAATAAAGACGAAGTACAATCAGAGAAAAAACCTGAGAGAGACAGAGACAGAGAGAAAGAGACAAACAGAGAGAGAGAGAGAGAGAGAGAGAGAGAGAGAGAGAGAGAGAGAGGAGAGACCTGAAAATTGTCTCCTAACACAGTGTCAGGACAGCAATGACTCACCTGCTAGTTTGTACCTGCATCATTGACTGACACTCTGATTTCCTGATGATCCAATCCTGGTACTATTAAGAATCCCAATACTACTGATCCTAGTCCTCCCCACCTACTTAGCGATCTTACTCACTTTGACCAATTTAAATCTTAATTCTGTTACTGGTTGTGGTGGTTTGAATATGATCACCTCAGGGAATGACACTATTTGAAAGTGTGGTCTTGTGGGAATAGGTCTGTCTTTGAAAAATGATTGCCATTGTAGGCATGGGCTTTATTACACTTATCCTAGCTCCTTTGAAGTGAGTCTTCTCCTGGCTGTTTTCAAACATGTGGTGAAACTCTCAGTTTCTTCACCCATAGATTCTAACATTTTCTTACCTGTATGATAATGAACTGACTTATATTATTTAGATGATTTGAATTGATTATTATATTTCTTCACAGCAGTAAAATCCTAACTAAAATACTGGCTATCTACATTTTCTTAAAGCTTGTTTTAGCCTCAGGTGCATCACCTTTACAATAAAAATAGTAGAGTGTTTTTACATTACTGTCCCAAATGCTGTGATGAATAAACTAGAAGGCTCAAAAAGTACTTTCTTCTTAGTCTGTCCATGTAAGGATCATATTGATGTGCACTTCCCTTCTTCCTTTCTCTCCAAACATGTGGACCTATGCTCTAATGGCTAATATGTGCTCAGGTCCAGTGCCAGCATGAGGAGGCTGTTGAAATTTTGTGAATGGGAGCATTGCTCATTCAATAATGATTCAGAGTCCACAGTGGATGCAAACAGACAGTTCAATTGCTCTCTTTGCTTTGGAATCTTTCATTCTTTACTATTTTCATAACCAAAAAGCGTGGACCTAGTCTTTAATTTACTAAAGTTAAATCATCAAGGCTTTTACCATTGTTCATATATTTTTTAAATCTGTAAATTTAATGTGTTCCATATTATTAGTTTCAAACCATTCTTCTATAAAACAGAAACTAAAGACAAAGCAAAAGCACAATTTCTTATACTTTCAACATAGACAGTTCTTCAAGGAGCTCATCTCTTGATGCTTCCTAATGCAGCAGATAACATTCTTCAGTAACTATTTCCATGTAAGAACAGAAAGTTCACAGATAACTAAGGTTATACTAATTTATTACAAAATATTACAATTTTAAAATGTTTGAGTACAACATGAGAATTATGCCTCACAAAAGTTCTGTCCATCCCAAGAAGAGCCTTAGGAGACTAAATATTTGTCCTAGTCTATTGGGCTTGAGACACTGCCATACAAAGAAACTAGCAGCTGATTCTAATCTGGAAGACAATAAAAAGATTGCCTGTGTGGAGCACAGTTTTCATGCCTAATACATGACTCCATTCCTGGGGTGGTGGGTGGTGAGGAAACAGAGACACAGCTCCACACATTAGCCTATACAGCCCTGGAGTTCCTTAAGTTTTTTAAGAGACATAGACTTATAGCAAACTTGAATTCTTGGCTATGATCCAGAAAGAAATTTCAGGACTGTTTAACAATGTAGCAGAGCTGAGATGGAGATTTTATTAAAGATGCCATTAATGAACCTCCTGAGAAGAGTATGTCCAACAGTTTGATATAAAATTTTGTAGAATGTAGCACACTACTCCTGACCGAATATGGAGAACATTGATGGGTCTCCGGGACCCTACTTCCTCTCTACATTTTCACATTTTCAATAAATCTGATTACAGGTTGGTTGAAGAAATGTGTTGGGTGGGATTTAAATTGGAAAACATAAATACATTGAGGCACTAGTGATGTGCAAGGGTAATCAGACAAACATTTTATTGTAAATTGTGTTCCTTATGACAGTCCTAGAAAACTGATGGATCATAGCTAGAAGAGAAAAGTCTTTTTGTTTGTTTGTTTGAGACATTTTATTTATCCTAATTAACCTATGTGGGAGGGTGACATTATTCTGCAGTTAGTGTTGGAGGCAATTTTGAGCTTCTCAGAATAGATGCTGGGAACCAAACTCTGCTTAGTCATCTCTAGTTCCACCAGCAATTGTCACCTGTGTTGAAAATCTTGCCTCAATACTGAGATGTTTCCATCAGTCTCTACACAAGTGATTCTTCTCCCTTCTTGTGTCCCCAATATTTTCCTTATCTCTTATCTTCTATTCGTATGTTTACTGAGTGCCTGATTTATCTAAAAATGTTGGTGGCAGATGTAAAATCAGAGTAATCTATCCTTATAGAGCTATAATCAAATGATGTCATGGAGGACCTGGCTGTTGTCTCCTTTAGAGCTGTTGACAGTTGACATCTGTCCATGAACAGAATGTCTTTCACTATGACTCAATTTCTCAATATTTTTATGTTGACCATGCTCAGGCAGTTTAGCATGCCTCCTGTGACTGGTTTTATTTGTTAAAAACCCAAAGACATAGAAATACTAAATAGAATAGTTTGGAAACACAGAAGTGGATCAAAAACTTTCACTGTCAACACTCCCTGGAGCACTGCAGCATACATTGTTTCACTGAACTGCATTCACATTCTTATCAGATTTGTCAGAAACAGAGCCTGTGCCCTAACATTTCTTAACAAACTGTACATATTCTAAAAGTGAACTAAACATGTAACAGTGAAAATCAGAGAAAAAAAGATTTATTCAATGTGAGAACACTAGAAACAGAAACTAGTCCATTGATTTTTCTCTCTCCAAGTCACTCAGGTTACCTACTGGGTCTTAGTATGACACTTTGGTTAAAATAGAGGGCCTAAAATTATGAGTGGGTAAGCAGTCCTTGTCAAGATGTGGTCTCGTCCATCTGAATTTACCCTGCTTCAGTTTTATCTGTCAAGCTCTTCCTGTCTCAAAAAAAAAAAAAAAAAAAAACCTTATAAACTTTTCTTACACCCAGTATGAGATTTCTTTGGAATTTCCAGTTTAGGGGGGGGTTCCTTTGTATCCATGGTAAATCAAACATTTGGAGGGGCACTAGTGTCTCTTCAAAATACGTTTATTCCTTTCAGAATTCTCCCACGTTGGTGCTGCTGTAGTGTTTACTTGCCATGTTTTATAAGTTTTGAGCTTTGTTTAGATTTTATTTTATCATTGTTATTTGCTTGTTTTCCTGTTTTGGATAAACCTGCCATTCTCCAGTATTTTCTGAAAATGAATGTGCTATTCTATATTCTTATAGTAATTTTTTTACCACTTAAAACTCTTTCTAATTGTTTCATATTTCTATTATTTCTTACTTTTAAGCAACATGTTTAATAAAAATATTCTACATGCATGTACACACATGCTCATATGTGTTTATATGCTTTATTAATCAGGGTTCACTAGAACCACATAACTTATAGTATGTCTCTCTACTTACAGTGTGTAGTCCAACTAAACCAATAGTAGTCATCTGTGAATGGAAAGCCAAGTCTAGCAGTTGCTCAGTCCAACAATTGTAGTTTTTTCAGCTGGTCTTCTGTAGAAGAAGGTTCAAACAGATGTGCTGACAAATAAATGCAAGCAGTTGAAGAAGAGTGTATCTTTTCTTCTTTCAATGTTCTTAGGTAGAACTCCAGCAGAAGGTGTAGCCCAAATTAAAGGTCTGTACCAACAATTCTACATTTGGGACTTGCTTAGTCCCAAGCTGACCTTGAATTCAGAGATCTTCTTGCCTCAGTCTCCTGGAATAAAAGGCATGTATTACCTTTCCTGGGCCTAAGCTTTACATGACCACTATGTCTCAAGATCTCTTTGCCAAGTTCCAGGTCAGAAACTTCTGTCTTCCAGCCTCAAGATCTGGATCACAGGTGACCTCTCCAATTCTGGACTGTGGTTCATTTCAGATATAGTCAAATTGACAACTCGAAATAGCCATTACATATGGGTATACAATTCTGTATTAAATGTTAAATTTGTAACAGTCAATGTTAAGAGTGCAGCTCATTTGTTAGAGTGCTTTACAAATATGTACAAAGTCCTGGGTTTGACCTCCAGTATTACTTGGTAGTGTGTACCTGTAAACCTAGCATCAGTGAGATTTATAAAATGCTATCTTAAAAGTATATGTAGGAAAATACTATAAAGCTAAAATTGAATTGTTTTGGAATATAAATTTAACACATGGAAAACCTTGAGCTTTAGTTTCCCTGATGTGGGGTTGTAAGGAACACGTAGGCATGTGTTCTATTGGGCTGAATTGTAGATCCCGTGTGTTGGCTGCCCCAGGTGGCTAAAGCTTAGACTCAGAGGTCAGAAGGACAAAAATTTGACTGAGTTCACTCCATGCGCAGCAGGCAGACATGGGGCTATGAGAAGCCACATAACTTCATACTGGACATGGGGAGAACACAGTTGGAGATCTCCTGGCCAGGTGGTTGCCAGAGACTTGCTGGTCCCAGCCCTTTGGCTCCCAGGCACGGCTGAGCAGCCACAAAAGTCCCAAGATGGTGCCTACGGGATGGACCGACCTACAACCAAGTGGAGAGAGGGCAAGAAGCTCTGGTGGTGCCCCACAGGGAATGAGATTCTTGGTCCTCAGCAGGAGATCAGATGGCTCAGTAGTTGAAGACCTTCTCCACAGTCCACAGTGGGACCAAAAGACAAGAGGGTGTCCATGGTTTTAGAACTTCTATTGTCATGGATGAAAGTGGATGAAGCTGTACCCTGTGTTCTCCGGGAGGGCCTGAGGTTATATACCTTTTGCAAGTAGGAGTAGATTCTGGGAAGGAAAGCTTAATTGCCTATACCCTCTGGCCTTTAGGTATCTCCTGAATAAGAAGATCTCTTTCTGAGTCTCTGAGGCCTGTAGTCATGCACTCCACCTGTGCTACATGACTGAAGGCCACAATTATTTTTGGGTGGGGCTGTGAATGGCTGAAGCAAAGTAAAAAGAACAAAATGGCCCAGGTGCAAGGCTGAACACATACTATCTCTTTAGGGTCTCCAGGGTTCAAGGCCTGTGTTCAACCAGGTACTGAGCCCACCGCCACACACCCTGACAATCCAGAAGTACAGTTGATATCTGTACAACAAATGAATGAGCAAATGAATGAACCTTTGTAAATTGTGTTTCTCAAACTTTACAGCTTGTATTAACCTTTTTTTTACCAATTGTTCAGACCAGACTCAATACGAATTTTTACATAAACTTTCTACTTGTGTTTAAATAGCTTTACTGGAGTCTACTTGAAGAAGCCCCTAATATACAAATATTTGTCTTTTCTAAATCTGACTTGCAATATCATCCAGATGGCACATAATGCCTGAGGGTAAGGCTAAGGCTCTCATTCTTGACCTGAAACATTTCTAAAGAGTGTTCTTCTTGTCACTGTAAGGCAACATATATCTCCATTCCAAATACTAGACACATCCCCTGTGTCTCTGAGATATGATACTGTGGATATTTTGGCAAGAAAAGATGGACACCTTCCCCTTTATGTGAGTCCTCAGTACTGTGGTCAAATGGAGAGATACGGGGACAGATACAAATGCTCAGAAACTCATCTGTTTCCTTTCTTTCTTTCTTTCTCTCTTTCTTTCTTTCTTTCTTCCTTCCTTCCTTCCTTCCTTCCTTCCTTCCTTCTTTCCTTCCTTCCTTCTTTTCTTTCTCTCTCTCTTTCTTTTGTTCTTGGTGTGTGTGTGTGTGTGTGTGTGTGTGTGCATATTATGTCTGCAAAACATATCAAACAGATTCTTAAGTGTCACTGAAGTTTACTGGCTAACAGTGAAACAGTATCCATGACATGATGTCAAAATCCCAAGCACAGATGCTGAGTGAGCCTTGCCTGCATCCCATCTTTACAAAGATATTGATAAACTAGCTTCCTAGTTAGTTACTATCATTTCATAAGGATATTATAAGCTTCTTAGGAGTAAGAGTAGAAAAGGCTGACAAGGATGAATGTTTTAGAAATATTTATAGTTTACTTTAAAAAAAGACAATGGAGCTATAGCTAAGTAGGGTAAAGAGCTTATCAGATAGGCAGGAAAGACTTACTTCAAATCCTTACTATACACATTTAAATGTAAGCATGATGACAAGTACCTATACACCTAACACTAGGGAAGTGTGGATAGATCCCTGGGGAACATTGGCTATGTGTACAAGATCAATTACTATGATTCAAGTTCAGTGAGTGATTCTGACCCAAAATATGTAGTGAGAATTATGGAGAAAAATAGTTTAAGTGCATTTATTTTAACCTGTGGTAGCAAAGTCATGTTCAAATACATACATGCACATACATGCACAAAGGAAAATAAAAAAATAGCTGGTTTATATCAGTAATAGCAGGAGAAATAAATATACCTAAAGATGTAACCTTTGACAGACTTTTGTCATATGTGACATGCCTGTGTTCTAACCCAGTATCAGGCAGAATGACTGGATCTGTCTTTCCTTCTCACTGGCCATTACTTTAACATTGGGAAGTAGTTTATTTTATTCTGTTTAAATCTGAATACTTTTCAGAGAGATCCATTCAACAGTAGAAGAAACACTCATTCTTCAAAATACAATTTTCCGAAGTCAGTTATCCTAAAAGAAGGTAATTTAATACAACACACACACACACACACACACACACACACACACACACACACATTTCTAGGTGATTATTTAATTATATTTGTACGTGACTGCTTGTGTATTTTCTTATTTCTAAATAGAAATTAAAATCTGATTACTGGGGATGATTTAATTTCCCCAAGAAAAGTAATTCCGACCCACTTCTGCCTCAAGTTTGCGCAGCTTTGGGTTGCTTGTTTCATAGAATTATAAAATTTTAGGACTACTTGTTTATTTATATTCAGGGTTAACTTCTGGTGTGTGTGTGTGTGTGTGTGTGTGTGTGTGTGTGTACTGATATGAGTGTGTGTATATGCATGTACTGAGTGTGGAGGCTGAGATAAACAATGGGTGCTGTTTCTCAGGAGCTTTTCATGTTTTTGTTGTAGAAATTAGTTAATCCCAACCCTAGGGTTTTTATCTTGGCTTTCTCATTTAGTTCCCAGATGAAAGACGAATTTAACTTTCATATTTTCAATATGCCTTAAACATTACAAGAGCTGAGTAGCTACCTACTTTGTTGCTAGAACACTATCAATAACTCTTATTACTTATTATATTTTATATGGTTTCCACTTTATACATATTGGCCTGACCTCAGGGTCTTGTTGTCTTGAAGTCACCTAACCCATTCAGCTTCTCTTTCCTCCTCCTGAACAAACTTCTCCCCTTGTCATCCTCCTCCAACCCTAAGTCTGGAAAACATAAACACCATCTATGTCTCTTCTGCCCATCTTTTGGCTGTTGGAATATCTTTTTACCAATTAGTAGGAATGTTGGGGAAAAGTGTACATGTAGACACTCATCTCTGGAAAAACTAGGTCTAGGGGGCACACAATTAGCATTACAATAGATAGCAAAAGACCTAAATTTAACAATTTTATATTTTATTGTTTGTTTATGTGGTTGTTTGGTTTGAGACAGGAACTCCATTGGTTGCTTGGAATTCTCTGATTAGACTGTTTGCCTAGTTGAGATTCAAAGGTCCATCTTTGACTCCCAGAACTAGGATTCTAAGAGCACATTGCAATACCCATAATTTTTCATGAAAGCTGGGGATAGCACAGAGTTCTTCATGCTTGCACAGCAAACATTTTACCCATTGAACCATCTGTACTGTTTTGGAACTCCTTATGTACAGTCATTTAAATAACTGAGTAAAATGTGATTGAAGTTCTCAAGTATTCTTTAACCAAATCTGAGTGACAAACAGAAACTCTACTTGGGGACAGAATGACTTTGATATAACAATCCAGTACAGTATTGTGTGTAATATTAGGAATACTGGGACATGAATTGTCTAAAGTCAAATCTTCTGATGGTAAGAAATATTCATGACTAGTCCAGGTAGGTTCCAGATCTATTGATTTTCAATTCCTAGAATTATTGTTGGACAGCTCAACACTACATATATCCCCAGCTATAGAGAATTAAGTGCCTTTTTCTTAAATACATAGATGTATGCACATATAAGCACATAGCTACAATTTAAAATAATAAAAGTAAATAATCGTTGAAATTTGAGAAATTTTCAATTTTATTCTGTCTAGTTTTACCTGACACTGTAAATTTGCATAATTATTTAGAATTAAATAGTAACAATGATTCAGACAGTAAAGTTGCTTGTTACCAACCCAAAAACCTAATTTTGATCCTTAGAATACACACATAACAGAAATCAACTTCAGCTAACAATCCATTGACCTTCATGGAAAAACAGCCCCAGCAACATACATATACTAAATATAAACAATCAAATAAACAATAAAACAAACACGGTAGAATTAAAGTTATTCAGAATCACTTAATTTTGCCATCATCTAAACATCTAGCACTTATTTAATACTTTTATAACAAACAGCTAAGTTTTTCAAACTCCTGCAATCAAACACTCATTATTAATGGACAAATTAATGAATGTCTTCTAGAGTCATTCACTAATCAACAATATTAACTCTACAATATTGGCTATTTTCTCTGTTGAGAGATTTGATATCCCATTTTAGTTCTTAAATCATTGTAAGCATCATGGAATTCCCATGCCATGAGCACAGCACCACATAAAGATGTTGGGCTCCAGGATAGACTTTGTTTTCTGTCTCCACATTGAGTAACATTGTCTAATGATTTTTATATTCATACACCTTTTTATATTCATCAGTTACTTTTTCCTCTTATTATGAGATCTATATGACAAGAAGAAACTTTGTTTACTGTAATATAGTTTATTTTATTAATTTAAATTATTTTATTTATTTACACCCCAGTAGTTGCCCCCCTGCTTCCCCATCTCTTCTCCCACTGTTCCTCATCCCATTCATTCTTGCCCTTGCATCTAAGAAGGTGAGCACCCAAACAGACCTCCCACATCCCTGGAGCCTCATGTCTCTTGAGGATAAAGCTTATCCTCTCCCACTGAGGACAGGCCAAGCAGACTTATGCTATGTATGTGCCAGAAATCTTGGATTGGTCCGCAGTGTCTCAAGTGGAGAAACTTCATTGTCAACTCACAGACCAAACTTATGACACAGAATTGTTCCTTTTTAAAAGAACTACAGGACAAAAATGGAGAAGACACAGAAGGAAAGATGACCCATTGACAAAAGTACACTTAAATAGTGGACATTTATTTGTGTTCATGTTTTGAGGTCCATCATGGATGGGAAGGCCTGGCCCTGAGTACATAGTCAGGAAGCAGAGAGAGAGAGAGAGAGAGAGAGAGAGAGAGAGAGAGAGAGAGAGAGGATACTGGAGGGAGATGTGATGTCTACTTTTTTTTTTTTTTAATTTTATTAAGTGGGAGTCCCCACCTAATCGAAACTAACACCCAAATGAGTTTCTACCTTAAATTTTCAATCACCTCGGGAAACATTCTCACAAATAAACCAGGTATGAATTGCTCCCATATTAGGTGTTTCTTAGTACAGTCAAATGGGCCAAATTGCCATCACACACATACTTCCTTTTTTAAATTTTTTACTGGATATTTTATTTATTTACAATACAGATGTCATCCCCTTTCCCCATTTTCAATTCCTAGAACACCCTATCCCACCCCCTCCTCCTTTATGCTTTTATGCCATTTTAATTACCTGCATGTATTAAGGTCTGTTCTAGGTTGAGGATCTAGCAATGCAGTAGATGCAAATAGTAAAGGAACAAGCAAGACAATAAACACAAATCATCAAAGAAAAAGCAAGGCATTAAATCCAATTATGTGAACACTCCTGTGATCACTGTTTCTAAGGGCTTATCAGAATGACCAAAATATCTGAGCCTACTTTCCTGTCACAGCCCAAAGTCATTTTCATGTCTGAAGCCTACTTCCTTGAAATCTTTTTTCTTTTCACTGGTGTTTTTTCTTCTCAAACTTGTGTAGTTTTCTCAGACTTTAGATGCATCTTTAGTCTTTTTTCAAATAAATGGTGAACTTTTCTTCACTGTGCCTTTGGCCTTTTTCTAATCAGTTTCAGACATCAAATACCTTTTTACACTCTCTCCACAACAATTGCAAATTTTTAATATTACTCAAATCTTATATATGTGATGACACTTTTACTTTGTAGTGTATATCATTAGAATTGTCTAGTAAAAACTTGTTTCCTCAAATACTTAAAGCCACTATATTTTTTGGCCAGTTTTCAGTTACTTTCTGTTATAATAGCTGTATTATATTCTCTGGAGAACCAAAATAAATGAGTCATTGTCCTTACCTTCAAGTACCTTACAATTTAGAACAGTGGCATATGTGATAAAGATCATTATAGCATTGTGAGTAACATTTGAGCATTAAAACCACCAGCATTGTCAGAGCCCATTACAGGTGTTAATATCAAAGTTGACAAAAGGTCAAAATAATTTATCCATCAAATTAACTACATATTATCAGGTTCTTGGTGTATTACTCAAGAAATTATAATAAGGAAAAAAAAAACACTTTTAAGATTAGCAAAGAAATGACATTCAAAAACATCCTGACAGTATAGATAAGGAATACTCTACCAAGAGTAACTGCAAGTCTCATGACTCAGAGCACTAAGGAGTTCTCATCTTTTGTTGGGAGTTCCTTGTATTGGGTCCAAGAGAAGAATTTGATTGCTAAGGACATATAATTGGTAAGTATTTGCACTGATAGGCTTATAATATGTACATTTTTTGCTTCATCTGATTTTAATCATGTGTATCACAGGCATAAAATGGTAAATGGCAGGGTTTCCTTGAAAGTTCACTCCAAATAAATCAAGGACAGACAGATAATTGCCTCTATCTCCCAATTACATGTAAGTCCTGATGCAGGTAGGATCTTCAGTTGCTAAGCACATTATTAGGAAAAAGTATATCTGTAGAATATGTACAGAGAGGGTTCTAGCTTAATGAGTAGGTTCTAGCTTAATGATAGGAGTGTGTATTTAGCCCAATCTCTGGAGTGCCACATTATTAAACTATTCTTAACATGGGCTTTTAATGAAAAAGTTATGATATATGTTTCTATTTCAAATTTTTATTACATATGTTTTATAAAAAACAAGTGATTGATGGGTTCTCATATGATCTTATTCTTCTATTCCTTCTATATTAGTTCAAATATGAGTTTATGTTTCCATTTGTAGCCTGATTTCTAGCACAAGTACCTCTGTCTGCGGTTCACAGAACAGGTTCTGACACTTGGTTTCTTGAGAGATACTCAGAAGCATGTATGTTGGAAACAGCTAGAAGGAATGTATTCAATGTGACTACATAGTGAAGGAAAAGAGAAGCTAATATCCTGCACCCTGTCTTAAGAATACTGACAGAAATTTCAGTATTACACAGGAGGAGAACAAAACATAAGGTAAAAAAAAATTAATGCTGTCAGAGTGTCTAGGTCAAATTTTAGTTGGTTTGATCAGAATCCCAAATCTGTCTCTCAAATAGATTTGTCCGATGAACAAACAAAACAAAACAAAAAAATAAAAAACAAAACAAAACAAAACAAAAACAAACAAAAAACCTTTATAAGCTTATGAGGTATTGAATTTTCTAAAGATTTATTTTTGTCTTCCTCCTCTTGTGTGTTTGCACAGGTGTGCTCATGCATGCATATGCTTGTGTGTGTGAGTTTGTGACTCATGTGTATATGCTGTTAGTGCACTACTGTTGGCAAAGGCCAGAAGAGGGACTCTGTTACAACCGGCTCCACTCTACCTGGCTTGAGACAAAAAACTTAACAATGCCTGAATAGTAACTATAACAAAAAATGTTGTGACTTGCTCTTCTCTGCCTGACATGGCCTCTCAAGGGCTGGGATTAAAGGCGTACACCACCACTGCCCTGCCCAAACTGCTGTTCCAGTCTTTGGGTCAGGGTCTAGAGAGAGAGAGAAAGAGTGGGGAAGAGACGCTAGAAATGGAGACAAGACAGAGGTTCTTATCCAGTCTCTCTTATTGAAGGGAAATCTGGGGTATTTACACACTTTTGCCATGCCCCTTGTAGGAGCGTGTATATGACATTAGCCTTGCAGGCATAGACACCAAGTGCACCTTACAGGCATGGATAGCTGCTTTCTACCCGCTTTCTACCTGCTTTCTGTTAAAAGTTGGCTCCCAACAGGACTCAGGTTACCTGGAGTTACAATCACAGGTTGTTGTGAGCTGCTCAGAGTGGTGCTGCAAATCCAACTGCAGGCCTCTGCAAGAGCAGTATGTATTCTTAACCAACAAACCATCTTTCTAGCACAAAGTGGTTTCCCTGTCCCATTTTGAGTTCATGTTCTCATGAGACTGGATGTAAGCCTTACAAAAATATAAGCATTGTAGGACTGCCCAGCTTCAGAGTCTGATAATATGGAAATGGCTAGATAGACAACATCCCTGAGGAGAAACCTGTAATAAATCAGGATAAGAATTAAAGAAAGGAAAGGCTGAAGCCAGCTCATGTTGTAATTTCTACAATATCTCGTCAATAGTCTCAATCATCAGCACCATCATTTTCTATCCTACATTCAGCCTCTCACCTTGACTGTGATGAATTCCACCAAACTAAGAATCACCTTTTACATGCAGGATACTGAGGCCTATTCAATAGGCCTACAAACTGTACACTCCAGGTCTTTCTACTGAGACCCCAATTATCACTCTCTGCACACATTATTTGGCAAAGTCAGTTTTCTCTAAAGTCTCCTAAGATTTCAAGTCCCTTTAGCAGAGACTGCAAAGTTCCCTTATAAAGATTACAAAACAGAGTAAGAGACCATTATGATGGTTTATACTGTCAACTTACAGCAGCTAGAACATTCCAAGAACTAAGCTACTGCGCTTGTCTATTATGGTTTAATCTAAATTATACTAGACTCTGGCCATTCAGTAATTGTTTATGTATATTAAGTTAAATTAAGTAGACCTACTTTAACTCAAGGAAGTACTTTTTTAATGGGCTATGGACCCAGACTGATTAAATAAGGCAATGAAGACATAACAGTATTTACATCTTTGCTTCTTGTCTGCAGATGCAAAGTCACACACTTCATGACATAGCCAGCATGTTTCCTTCACCATGAGGGGAAAGTACCTTTGTACTAGGAGCTAAGGTGAGCCTTTTTACACTTAAGTAACTTTTTTGTGAATTTTGTCAGAGCAACAGTACACTGAATTAGACAACCTTAATATATAAAAGCCGTGCATTGTGGGAAGTAGTACCCAAACTCAAAGGAATGAGCAAGCAGTGAAGCAGGACCTCGAAATGCCAGCAAAAAACATTTTGTTTGCACACATTATGAAAACTAGTCAGGGCTATGGCCTGACCAGAAACATTCTCTTCAAGACATTTTCAATACTTTTCACTTATGTTCCTTTTTTATGTTTTCAAAATACTTCAAGAAGACATTTTTACTTTTCATATTTATAGCAGTGTTTCCTCTGCCTGAAAAAGCAGGGACAGCATGAAAACACACATATAATAGAGGGACAATATGTCAATTGCTTTTAAGCATGCCAGAAATCATTTGAATTGAATTCAATACTTAAGTTTTAACAGTTTGTTGATTTGTTCTGACTCAGTTTTTGATTTATTGCTTTACTCTCAACAACCTTAGCATCCCATCTCCTGTGCCTTTTCCTTTAAAAGCACAGGCTTCTGGAAAAAAGTAAGTGTTGTATTCAGTAGATGTAAAAATTTATTTGAAAAATGTCTTTTTAAACATTGTGAAGGTGTGTATAGTGTGTGTGTGTGTGTGTGTGTGTGTGTGTGTGTGTGTGTGTGTGTGCCCTGTATCTGGATACTAGAGAATGGTTTGGGGTATTTAGTTCCATCTTTCAAGTATGTTGCTTCTGAGCATCAAGCTCTTGGTCATCATGGATAATGGCAAACAACTTTACTGATGAGCCATCTGGTTAACTTTGAACATCATCCTGTAGTAATTCCACCCTTATCCTTAACGAAACAATGATATAATCTGAAATTTAGCCTTTCATTTTGATAAGGTTCTTTCCTATTGCAGTTGTTTGGAAGAAGTTCTCATATATTTAATAGATTCATGACCTTCTTTATGACTCATCCCTTTCATGCTCATGTGTACACATTCATCCCAAACAGCTTTCTTTCTAGAGATAGATTTTCAGCAAACTCTTATGGAGTAGTGGAACATTGAACACAAAAATTGATTCTGGGGGACCACAATATCTCTTTGTAGAATATGGTATATTTTGAGCTGATTCTTTTGGAGACATAAACATGAAAGCAACTTTAAAAACAGAGTCAGCCACCTCTCTATAGATGAAATTTACAGATATTTGTAAGAGTTTCTCCTGAACACTGACCATGAAAACAGGGGTGAATCTAAATTCTAGAGAAAGGGCAATGGAAAATACATGGACAAAGGCAAACTGCAGAACATACTCATCTTTACTCCACAGTATAGCTGTAATTGTTTTCTTTTTTTTTTTTTTTTGGAGCTGTTATAAGGTGTGATATATTTTATTTATTATTTCCTATCCTGTGTGATTGTGACTTGTCACTATTGAAAAGAAAGATTGTCTCCATCCTTGAAAGAATTGATTATTAAGTTAGTTGATATATATTCATGATAACAAATTTAAAGAATGGAATCTGGTATTACATCACCTTGCCTCATTCTTAAGGATCAATATAGAAAGTACAACAATAGCCTAGCTACAGCACTATCCCTATCAGAGAAGCTCACCTTAAGATTATGAAGTTTTCATTTACAGAAAACCCATCATCTACTGCAGTCACTCCAACCCACCATGAGGTACAGCACAGCTACCCACCTTCTTGGCCCTAACTTAGAAAGACATATATCTTATGATTGGATTTCTGTGAAGAGACACTATGACATTGGTAACTATTAAGAAGGAAAACATTTAATTCAGTATAGCTTACAAGTTCAAAGATTTAGTATACTATCGCCATTGTGGTGAGCATGGCAACTTGAATGGCACCTCACAGGCAGACATGCTGTTGAAGGTACCAAGAGTTCTACACTAATCATCACACAACAGGAAGAAATAGTGAGCTATTGTGCTGAGATTGAGCTTCTGAAACATCAAAGCCCATCTCTCCAGTGACACACTTCCTGCAACAAGGTGACATCTAATGACACCTTCTAAGCATTCAAACACATGAGACTATGCAAGCTATTTTTATTAAGGCTAATACAACATAGCTATTTGTTATCTTCTGTGTTTTTCTTTTATATGTTAGCCAGATCATAACTATGGTTTTAAATTATTTGACTAAAAGTGATGGCTAATATTGGTTATCAATATCACTTCATTGGGAATCACATAACCTACCTGTTGGCTACACCTATGAAGAATTTTTTTTTTTGTTTAGATTATTTGAAGCATGAAGATATATACTAAGTTTGAGCTATACCTTCTGGTGGCATTCCTGATTTAAAACACACACACACACACACACACACACACACACAAGCAGGAAGAAAACTTTTCATTTTGCCTGCTTGCCCTTACACTTGTTTAACTATTTTGTTGAGCGGCACCCTTCATTTGTATCAGAATAAGATTCTTTGGGTTTGTGTGATACACAAAGTCAATAGTTCTGCACAACACCTGTACCAGTCTACAACAACAGCTGAGGCAACAAGTTTTATGGACTAAGCAACTATTGGGGTTTTTGGCTTTTCAAGAATAAGGTAGCTTACATCCTATAAACCAAAATAGTAAGTCCTATATATAAATTTACTTTATCAGTTATGCTTGCTGAGTAAACCTGATTAACACACTAATATTTTGAAGTTTATTTCTTTTTCTAAGGCTGCCCTACCTGCACTGGCACTGTCTGCTTTTGCCTTTCATACTTTATTTCATTTTCTTGCTCTGGGCAACTTTAAAGTTTCTAGCCTGCTGCCTTGGTTTTTCCCTTTATACTCTACTATAGGTTATTCAGGCTTTAGTTTGAGCTCATTTTTGCCCTCAAGTTTCCATTTTTGTTTATTGCTAAATCCTTGTGTAAATGAAATTAAAGGCCCTAAGAGAAGATACTTAATTGCAGGTATCATATGATGGATTTTCTGAATTTTCTCAAATATTTCCTATAATATTTCTTTCTTGCCCTATTTTTTTTAAAATTGATGGAGGAAACTAACCTGTACCAGAATTACTAGATGACATCAGATCAGGAAAAAAACCAGCATGCTTGCTGAATTATTACAAGCCTGAAGGTATAATACCAGAGTGAGTCCTTAACGATACAGTGAGACTTAGACACTTCTATAATTTTGTATGAGACAATGAATTTGGAATTGTCATCAAATGTCTGCATTTTGCTGAGGCAGACATTTTAATTCTTCCTTAGAAAGAAGTTACTCTTCCCTGCATATTGTAGAGAAGCCTCAGAAACAACCTTCTTACCCTTTGAGGAGAAAGAACTGAGATGAAGTGCGGGGGTGGGGGGTATGTATAAGGATAGAGACCCTGCTTACAAGACTACTACCCTCATATCAAATGTTCAGCATGTGCATGTACTATACTTTGAACCACTGTTTTCTGAGCTCAAAAAACAAATATTTCATCACCATCATCTGTCCTATTCAATGTTTTAATCATTGTTCTTATTGCTTTAAAAAAATAATGAGACCAAGGCAAGTCTCATAGAATAAAACATTTATTTGGGGCCTTGCTTACATTTTCAGAGATGACCAATCATCATCATGGTGAGGAGTATGGCAGCAGCAGGCAGGATGCATGCTGGCATAGTAGGTGATGGCTATATCCTTGCACATAGGCAGGAGAAAAAGAAAAAAACAATGGATTGCCAGAGGGTTCTGAACCCTCAAAGCCTGCCCTCAGTGACAACCTTCCTCCAACAAGATCATACTTCCTAATCCTTTTAATCCTTAAAAGTAGTGTCATTCTTGTTGACTAATAATTCAAATATTTGAGCCTATGGGGTTCATTCATATTCAAATTAGCATAGTATATCTTGGCTATTTTGTAGAATTGAGAAACTAAACCCAGGTTAGACCATAAGTTTGTTTCTGTTTCTTTCTCTAAATTCTTTAGGGCATCTCAAAGTTATTTTGTGGTGTTTTAAGAAATTCTCTTTGAAAGTGGGTTAAATAAAAGATAAGTCACATCAAATTAAGGATTATTCAATACTTACTGGCCTATTTGGACTTCATGATTTTGGAGAGTTGGAATGTCACAAATGCAGAGACAAATTATCTTAGGTTATATCTAAGTATTTTAATATATCTATAATATTTTTTTAGCAGTTATTCAGTGGTCATGCTGTATATTTTATAATAGCTTTGTAGATATCAGGTAAAACCTTTTAACTATTAAATTTACATAGTAGATCAGTAGGTTTCAACAACTGCAAAACCAAAGACATCATTTGAGAAAGTCAACACCTTATATAAGATATCTGTCACTTTTTATTCTAACATGTCTTCCTGATGGAATCAGTTTATTTGAAATGAGCCTTGATTTATGACTTACTCTTGTCCATTCATTGATCATCAGTGTTTATACAAACATTTCTACGTTGATATGTTTTTCATGACAACTTGAATCAAAGGTATTGAGCTATGGTCAGACATACTTTGGCCAGAGTAAATGATCACTTGTTCTCCTTGATGTCCAACTTATGTCTGAAAATAACAATCATGAAAACAAATGTGGAATCCCAAGGATGAGCCACTTTTCACAGGAGGGTGTTACACAATGGGTTTATCTATTCATGATATTGTGGTATTTAAATCCACTAAACCAAATCACACAAAATTTAAATGAATTTATTCTTACTGCTAGTGAAAGACCCCAAATGGAGTTTCCCACTCAAGTCTCAGGATGGCACACACTCAAGGACTCATGAGAGACCGGCTTGCTGCAAACACATGAGGCAGTTTAATGTCAGAGCTCTGGGTCAGCACATATCTCACTCAGCAGACAGAGGAGTTGACCCAGAAGCTCAAAGGTTTGTGGATTTTGTAGACAAAAGATGGGGGGAGCAGGGCAATCTTTGTGCAGTTACACACTATTGGTTGATATATATATATATATATATATATATATATATATATATATATATATAACAATATTAGCACACTGAGTAAGTGGGTGCTTATCTAAGTCAGTAGGACATCCAGTTAAACTGGTTAAATTTACGATTTTCTGGAACTCCAAGTAGTCCTAGAGGGGGAGTTTGGAGAATACTAGGTGGCCCATTACTCATTTGGACATATCTCTGTTCTTTTAAGGATGTCCTTGCATACTTTTTTATCTTTTATGGCCAGCCAGTTCCTTGGATGATTCAACAGCCCTTTGTCTTGTAACCCCATATCCTCTGTAACTAATTAACTGGGCCCAAACCTGCTGACAGGCATTTTTAAATATTTAGGTTAGGGAAAAGGAATCACAGGACCCTGGTATTCTTATTAGTTTGGGCCTATTTCAAAATTTTCTTTCACTAGCAGAAGGATGGCAGCCTTAGAGTTAAACAGTATTCTTTGCAGAATTAGAGTTAAGGTGAGATTTTAAGGCAGGCATCAAAAATGTGTGTTTTATAACTAACTATGGAATAAAAAACTGGCCTTTTTTATGTCTCTTGGATGCTTTTACTTTTTCAATATATAGTAATGAAAAGGCCATCATTTCCTTTTCCCACTGTAATAAACATATTTTACAGATGCAAAAATAGCTGTTAACACTGCTCATCCCATTACCCTATTCTTACCTCACATGCAGGTGACTAGTGTCGAGTCTACCCTTAAGGAATACCTGGTTCCATAGTAAGTTTCTTTAATCATCACAGGGGACCTGTATAAATTACTACTAAGGTCAGAACACTTGAATGTCTGGGTTAGAACAGTTGATTTCCGGGCAGACAATAACTCAGAACCCTAAGGTTAGGGCTAGGTATCATGTACCCATGAAGATACTGATCTCTCTTAGTAACCAGACACACCTGCCTGAAGAAAACAACCCACAACCCTCTGTAGCTCTTTTCTGTGGGACAGACAGTTAAGTCACTGCCTGTGCTTCGGTTTTTATATTTCTGGACTTACAGAGCTAATAACTGGCTTCTTTTTTGTTTGTCAACGTATAAGCTATCTAAACCACAAATTAATCACATGCTGTGGAACTTAGTGTCACCTTAAAAAGCTACAAAAGCCAGGTATTTACATTTTTTAATGGATTTCTCTTGCAATCTCTTTTGGGTCTTTCTTCTTTTCTGTACAGCTTTTCTCTTAAACGTATATTTCCTTTTAATAAATTGCTCCCTCCCTCCAGGGTCTAAACGCAATCCAATTCTTCATCTTAAGTGTGCTCTTTCTGACCTAAGTACTGTTCTTTTTAAAGCTACCTCATCTCAAGGCCTAGTCTTGTTATAGAGACCTTTCCTCTTATAAAGTTAATTCCTAAACCAACATGCAATGCTCACAATGCTATTTCTCTGTTTAACAATGGAGTTGACAAATCTGTTCCTACAAATTTATTTTTACTGGCCTTCTTTGCCCTCACTTTGGTTATGTCAATGGTTCTATTGGTTTTATAAAGCTGATTGTGACACATTCTCTCATTTGGTTCTGAGCACTTACTCATTTCCATTTCTTTTCAGGGCATTTGGTTAGTTTACTTATTAGTTAGCATACAGCCTTTGACTCCACCTGTGGGGCTGTTAGCTTTTCCATGGGCATAAGTGTAGATCCTGATAGGCAGTTGTGGTTTCCCCAGGTCTGCTGCCCCAGTTGGCTCGAACTGCAGCTCTGGGCAGAAGAACTGCAGGATTTTTTGACTGAGTTCACAGGGAAAAGCACCAGGCAGACACTGCAGGGCTTCACCTGGGTGTGAAACTCTTCTGGGGCCACGAAAGAACTGAGACACAAGAGGAACGAGGGGAGCGAAGGGAGCCCCGACAATGTCCCTCGGGTTGAGACTCACTCGGCAGGGTCAGCTATCTTGGTTGAATTGGCGGCCTCCATGGGTCTCCATAGTGGTATTGTAGAGAGATTAGACAGGAGCAGCCGCAGGGAAGCAATGGTTCACTAGTTAAAGTCCTTCTCCACGGTTTCCCATGGCAGGGGCCCCAAAGACATGAAGAAGTTCATGGTTTTTAAAAGGTTTAATGTCATAGAGGAAAGTGAATGAATCTGGCTGCCCCACCCCCAACCAAGGAAACTCAGAGCAGACCAGAGATAAATAGGGAGGAAGTAGGGAGGAGGGTCTAAGAAGGTATGTTTAAATGACTACATCCTCTGGCCTTTAGGTATCTCATTAGTATGAAAATCTCCTGAGACCCGTAGTCATGTACTCTACCTGTGCTAGGTGACTTAAACCTCTCTTTGGGAGGTGCTGTATTGCCCAACTTGACTGAAAAAATGTGGGTCAAAGGAGTTATCCACTGTCTGCATGTCATGAGCCTGGGATCTGGGATTGAGGCCCAACACCTGCTGTTGTCTTATTAGGGTCCGGGGTTAGAGGCCTGTGCACAACCAGGAATGAAGCTATCCTTTCATGGTCCCACATCCTCCTATATGTAAATCTGTGTTTTTCTAAGTCCTCTCTCAGTTTTTGATTTTTTTTCTTCATTGAAAAATTTTTGAATCCATAAATACAAAAGTACTGAAGAGAAAAGTCACTGTCCTCAGGCAGGTGAGAGGGCTCAGTGTGTAAAGAGCTGATTAACTGAATGAAATCCTTGGAACCCATGTGGTAAAAGGGCAAATGGAATAGAATCCAGCAAATTTCCTTCTGGTCTTTACACACTTTTCATTACACAAATAAATAACACAAAATAAATTAAGTTTTGTTCTATTTTTAAGACAAACTATTTTATCCGTGCCTATAGGATGAATTCTTGACGTCATTCAATGGCCTCTCTGGTCACATTACCCCATACATATCACATTATTGGGTGGTAAAAAAAATAATTACCTCAGTCTAGAAACATTTTAAAAGGACAACCATCTAGTGATGTCTAGTCATTTATTTGAAAAATAAACTTAGACATGTGAAAAAGACCCTGTGGTAAAACTTGAGATCTATTCTCATAGTTAGTGTGAGAATTATAAAGCCTCACTAGTGTGGGAGGTTTGGGTTTAAAAGAACAAAGGTGCCCCACCAAAATGGGAAACAAAACTTTAAGGAAGTAAGAAAAGTTTAGATACATGAATCACCACCTGATAGAATGGCTGGCTTTATATTTGACAATTATTGTATTATACATTGAAACTAGTAAAAACAAGAGAGCAATGACTGAGATTTTCAAATGAGTTTTCTTGTTTTCATTTGCATGTTGAACTTGAAGCCCAGGCAATACAAAATAAAAGATATAAAATGGGAACTCTATTCATACTGGTGGGTCGATATACAAATAATATTAATACAATGTTATTGTGAATGATAATCTAAAGATTGGCTTTCAAAGCCAAACTTATTATCATTAATTATATAATATAACATTTTATTATATATGTATTAATTATATCATTATTAATTATATCATTATTAAAGATATTATTATTAGTTCTAAATCTTAGAACTATCCTTTTGTAAAGCATCAACAGGTATCTTTCAAAACCATTAAGAGATAATCTGTGACAAATTAAATAGAATGTTGAATGATCTATTTCCACTAAAGAAAGATAAGAAACAGTATTCAAAAGACTTTTAAAACTATAACAAAATATTCACATCCAGCCACTCTCAGCCAAGGAGAACCTTACTTATAACCTCATATTTTATCTAGTACCTTCCCTAATCAGCTCAGTTCTTAGCTTAGAGAATTCTCAATGTAGGATAAGACAATAGGATTAGCTTCTGGCCATGAAAACTTAAGTTATTACCTTATAGTCTCCCTGTCCAGAAACTTCACTAAACTCTTAAGTTCTGATATCCCCAATTTTATTAAGGACTTCTTTCTTCAGAGACCAATCTATTTAAAAGACTACAGAAGTGAGAGATTGCATTGTGTACTCATTATTTTCTGCTGCTGTGATAAAAATTTCATTATCAAAAGCTCTTCATTCAAAAAAGAGTTTATTTAGGTTTATGGTTTCAGAGGGAAAAGAGACCATCATGCCAGCAGGGAATTATGGCAGCAAACAGCAAGAACTGGATGTTGAGAGATCACAGTTTCAACTCCAAACATGAAGCAGAGACGAAACAAGAAATGGAATGAGGCAATAAACTCTCAAAATCTACTTCTGCTGACTTAATAATTTCACAGAGCTTTCACCACCTTATGAAACAGTCCCAGCAACTGGGGACTAAAAGTTCAAATGCATAAGTTTATGAGGACTGTTTCTCATTTAAACGACTACATTCTTTTTTCTGGCCATATGCACTTACCTAACGACAATATCCCCTTTCACCTGTTTCTTTCTTTTTTAAAAAATTCTGTTTTATTTTGTTTTTATCTCAACATATATTAAAAGTCCAAATAAAACTTCAACCCCTTTTGAGACAAGGTGACTTATTAGTTATAACCACTATTAAAAAAAGTTACATACTTTGAACCTTCAATAGCAAAGAGTATACTTTATTATTCTAAACAAGAGGAATGAAGGAAGATATTTCAGAAATACTGAAGCAAATCAAGATGAAAACTGAAAAGGGAAAATAACAAATCTTGTACTTTCAAGTCTTATTTCAAATCCGCCTCTCCATATTTCCTGCTTGGAATATACAGCTTTTGTCTTGGGCTGTTTCTACTGCCTATATTGATGGATTTTTCTGTGATAGCAGTCTCATATTTTGGTATCTCCAACATCTTGAACGATTCATCTTTCAGCTACATGCAATAATTTCTCAGGACCTCTTGGCCTCTCTTAGTACTTTACTCACATAGAATAAAGATCTGCTACACTTCTTGATTCTGGGTCTCACTGGTTCTCTGAAACTGTGAAGGAAGATCATACAATACCAGGATTCTTTGATTTTTCATGTCTCCACAATCAGTATGCCACATGGAAGGTATGGCAGCCAAAACAGACTGCCAACTTGTTCTGGACCTTGAGCCACTTAGATTATATTTGCAGACACATTTGTAGGTTGTGATTTTCTTGTAGCAGAAAATACTTAGGCTTTTGTCTTTCACATGTTGGAAGATTAGGTGGGAGGGGTAAGTCCATTAAAGCACACTTCACATTTTTCCAGTGCTCAGTGTTACTAAGCCTCTTAAAAATTAGTCTCTTTCAGCACACATCGCAGCAGTAACACTAAGTGGGAGTGGTTGTTCTGCTTTTTCTATGTTTATATTGTGTATAATTAATAAAACAATGCTTGTATAAAAATTCACATAAAGTTGTTAGAGAACATAAAACTACCAAAAATGTCCTGGGTTTATGGTACATTGAGTTTTATAATGGAGCACTCAAATAAATTTTACAGGCAGATATGATGAGGTTTCTCATTGTCTGCAGGAAAACTATTCTTTTGTTTATTCCTCACAGTAGTCACTCCACTTTGTGTAGTGTCTGCTCTTTCTAGGATGTCAGACAAGAGACAGGGCTCCCCACAAAGATGACAGACCCTGGGTCCTCATTCTCACTTCAGAAATACCCAGTGACCTCCAACCTGAGATCTCCAGGTCCTTCAGGACCAGACAAAAAGACATTGCTGAAGAAATGATAGAAACTGAGGCAATGTCTACAAGTGTCCAAGTGAGCACACTGTGGTGTGATCAGGCCAAATCTAATCCCCACTGAGTTGATCACATTGTTTAGATGATGGTTACTGCTGATATGGACCTCTCACCTTATAACTGAAAAGGAAAGAAATATTTATAGTTTAACACTGAAGGAAAAGGCCATAGAGCACTAATGACACTAGACACTTATTCTAATAAACATTGGCCATCAAACAGACATGGCCTTATGAACTTCCTTGAAGGTTTGAAGAAAAAGATCTGAGGTGGGTGGGAAGGTGAATGAGTGCTCCATTTAAGATGGTTTGGGTCTGGGCTGGAGAGATGGTTCAGTGGTTAAGAGCACCAACTGCTCTTCCAGAGGACCTGAGTACAATTTCCAGCAACCACATGGTGGCTCACAACCATCTGCAGAGGTGTCTGATGCTCTGTTCTGGTGTGTCTGAGGAGATCGATGGTGTACTCTCATACATTTAAAAAAAAAAGATAGTTTGGGTCATTTCAACACCTACAAAATAGCCCTATGTCTGGGCATTGGAGGTTCAGGACCATGCTACTCATGGTAGGAGCTAACAATGAGTCCTGGGATCATGGACTTTGTAAAAATGCACGGACATTAAAGAGTTCTTTATGAACCCAAAAGCAGGTCACCCATAAATCACAGAAAAAGTGTCCTTACTCATTGTCTTGGAAAGTGTCTTTCTCTCTAAACCAGCATCTATGTTTGGAGATGAAATTGGGCTGTAGGAGGATACAGCTCAAATGATAGCCGTAAAATTCATGCCTGAGCATCTATCTATATTCATGTCATCTTGTATTGTTCTCATGTACACAGTAAGAACCACATGGTAGTGACAAACAGGCTGAACTACAGGTATGTTTTCTAGAGCCCACAGCAGAAGGAAAACTCACATATAGTAAGAGGGGCCTAGATAGTGTCTGTAATGGGATTCAATGACCTCTTCTAGTGTGTGTCTGAAGATAGCTGTAGTGTACTCATATGAATAAAAAAAGAAATAAATATTTAAGAAAGACCTAGACAATACTTACAAATTCATCTCCTCTATGGAATCTAAGGAGCTTCTAGACTCTATAAAATTCAGATGTCAAATTCAAAATTAGTAAAACTAGATACTATGCCACCTGAAGCCACAGTTACATAAATTGCCTAATATGACATTAAAAAAAAACATAGGCCATAAATCATCTTTAAAAGTCCTAGCAACTGAAATAATCTTACAGAATCTCATCTCAAATATTTAAGTCTTTTTTGTTATTAAAATGACTCCCAAAGAGCCTATTAATTTTCATTAAAAATTCTTTAAGTGCCTTCTACCGTTGAGACAGGCTTTCTCATAGGTATGAAGTCTTACTAAATAGGATACACTAGCATTCCTGTGAGCTGCCAAGGATCTTCTGCTTCGATTTCTCTTCTTCCATTGCTGTAGTTATTATATAAACCTGTATGGCCAAATATATTAAAGGGTTCTAGAGCTCTAAATCAGATCCTCCCACTTGAATGGCAAACACTTTTCTAGTTAAGCTACCTTTCCAGCACTTAACTTAAGTGTTTTAATAAAATTTTTAAGACAGAGTTATTTTCAAAATTTTTTTAAATTATTAAAAACAATTGTTCCCCAAACCCTCACCAAAATTTTTAAGAGAAAATTATACCTACACTTTATCCTACACAAAAACAAGTGCCACATTTACAGTATTTTGTTTGTCTGTCATGGAGTTATATGAAAATTAATCAAGGTATTTTATGGTTCATACTCAGTGATGTACTTACATGATCAAAGACTTTTAGGAATCAACTTCATTATGCAGTTAAGCAGCTCAGGAATATAAAGAGTCCAGTGTATTTACCCTTCATCCTTGTTGTAAGCCTTTAACTACAATGACAATGTGATCAAAGAAATCTTAATGTGAATCTTTTAGAGGCTTCACAGCAGTCTGCACTTCAATTATCTATGAATTTTTATAAATGAATTCGCAATTTTATTTCAGGATATAGTGGAGCTCATCTATTTCATGAAGTGTAGTCATGCAGCATATTCTGTGCTTCTTCTAAAATAATTAGCACATTGATACTGCTTGTGTAGTTAAAAGGAAAATTTTAAATTTCTCCATTGTAAGTACTTTTTGAAGGTTCACTCTGTTCTCCAAAGTTAGCAATCTTTCATTACAAAGGAAGCTCATAGTTCTATTTTCCCTGCATTTCTTCCTCCTCCTCTATGCTTCAATTGAAACACTAATGCTTATTCAGACAAGTCTTAATCACAGGCCTGGAGGAAGTAAAACATCTTCCATGGATATGTTTAAATGATTCATTTATTTCAAGTTCCTCTCTCTGAGTCCGTTGAATAATTAAGGCTGAGCCAAAGGAGATATAAAATCTGTCATTTATATGTCTTCAGTTAACATGCTCACCAAAATTGGGCATGCTCACATGTCTCACAATCTATAAAAGTACTGCCTGTGGAATGGGAATGAACTAGCATTTGAAGTTTCTGAGGTACTAGATAGAATTTAAATTTCATTTTAGAAAATGTATTTATATTTTTTTATATAAAAAAGATCTGCATATATATATATGAAGGTGTTTTCACCCACCAGGGTGAAAAGATGTCATCAGAACAAAAAACTCAACAGGAAATAAATCACAGTTCATTTTACAAAATTTTCAGGTTGTTCATAGAGTATTAGAAAAGTTAACAGGTAAAATATTCTGCTTCTGAGAAATAATAATTTAGAGTGATATATGGTTTTCCTGAAAAATAATATACAACAAACAAACAAAATTAAAGGAAAATAGAAGGCTAGCTAATATAAACTTAGCCAATCTGCAATTACTGCTGTATTTTGTTCCTAAGATTCAACAAAGTAATTTCTGCTATAAATTACCTTGACATTTGAGAAATACTGTCAAATGGGCATTTTAATATATGACACCATACTGATCATAAGAAAAATTACAAGCAAAAACATATGTGATTGGCTTTTAACAATCACTTACTGATAGAAAATTTCCAAATCTATGTTGGGCTTAGACAATGAACTCTGAGGATAACAGGGAGATTCCTGTATTTACAGGTCAGTAAGATTTAGACAAAGAAGATCTGCATGTTCTTCACAATAGATAATACTGTCACATCTGCATCTTGTGAGGAGCATGCTGCAAGCAGAAATCTATTTGTTCACTCCTGTAACTAAAGACCCTGTTGCTCAACAAAAATAAGTCACCAATATATATTTGTTAAAGGACAAAAAGTAACTGGGCTCTGTTTAGGGAAGACACAGCACATAGATTTGGAAAAAGAAAGATCAGACCATGTGCAGGTTTAAAGGTAAAAATCATATCTAAATGAAACTCAGAGACAGACAAATAAGGTTAATTTGGTGTTGTGAAGTGTTGTGAAGTATCAACAGCAAAGAGTCTTGCCATTTTTAGTGGAATAGAAAGAACATGCCTCTTTTTATTCATGTAACTTTTCTTACCCTACCTAAGTTCCAGAACAAACCATGTTACCAGCCCTCACCCAGAGCAATTTCTGAGTATTACTTGGCTTCTTCTGTAAAAGCATGCCCTTATCAATACTCTTAGTTCTGCACCTCTCTGACTGCCCTTAACTTTTGTTGCTCAATTACATTTAGTCTAAGCTCAACTCCTCCAACCACTAGTCTGTAGAAGTGGCCTGTATATATATAGCTTGATCATGCCAGCCTTTTTTGTCCTGGAAATACTTTTATTCCTGCCCATTTTGTTAAAGCTTTTCTTTAACAACATCAACATTTTACAGCCAAAGTACATTGTTTGAATCTGAATAATGAAACACCAGAGTTATTAAATTAACAGGCTGACAAGCCAAGGACAGGTAAGATTCTGCACAGATACGTACCAACCTAAGACATCAGTACCTGGTTTTAAATAATGCATATACCATGATGGGTAAAGAAAGTATTTTTGTCAGAATGACCTAAGACAGACTGTGTCTTGTTAATGAAATAAGAAAGAGGAAGAGGCAGAGAGCCTTTGGGACTGCTTGGCAAGAATCTGACATGGGCCGAGGACAAGGAAATGGGCCGCTTGGCAGGAATATGATGTTGGCCAAGGACAAAAAAGTAGGCTTCAGGCAGGAATCTGACATTAGGCTAGAACAAGAAGTAATTTCAGATATGAATGTAAATTTTAGGCTAGAACAAAAAAGTAGTCTTCAGACATGAAAATGACTTTGGGCTACAACAGGAATATAGGCTCAGAAACTTTGGTCATTCTGATAAGCCCTTAGAAACAGTGATCATGAGACTGTTTATATAATTGTGTTTAATGCATTGCTTGTTCTTTGACTATTTGTATTTATTGTCCAGCTTGTTCTTTGACTATTTGCATCTATTGCAGTGCTAGTCACTCAACCTAGAACTGCCCTTAATAAATGCATGTAATCAAAATGGTATAAAATCATAAAGAAAGAAGGTGTATAGGATAGGTGTTTTTAGGGAGAGAAAATGAGGAAAGGGGATTACATCTGTATTGAAAATAAATAAAATATCCAGTAAAAAATTAAAATTAAAAAAATTGGCCTGTATTCACTATTTCTGGAATCTTATGTGGCTGCTAGGCTTTTTTCTCTCCAAAACATGGCAAATTCTCTCTTTCTTTCTCAATAAGTCTATCTCTTCTAGCGGGGACTGGAACAGCTTGCCTATTCATTCTGTACAGAAATTGACCCATGGTTTCTTTACTGATAAATCAAAAATCAACTGTTTAATAGGACCTTACCATAAGAACCATCCCAACGCTCCATGTATGTGGGATAAATATACAGCAAGTTTATAAACTAGACCAAAGAAGAAAATTGAGAGAAACACTGTTTTGACATTATGGTGTAATAAGAGGCATATATTTGTTTTTGTCACTTGTTTCTTGCACAGAACTTTAAATGTCTTTAGAATTCTGTGAGTGATATGGCAAGAAGAGTCTCTCTCTCTCTTTCTCTCTCTCTCTCTCTCTCTCTCTCTCTCTCTCTCTTTGTGTGTGTGTGTGTGTGTGTGTGTGTGTGTGTGCGCATGTGTGTGTTTTAACAATCTTTTCTCAATCACATGAATTTCAGCCAATAAAGACACAAAGAGATAGATTGTGAATTCTGGATATCTTTAGGATAGAAGATCAGAGGAAAACTTGTGGTTAAATGATGATTATATTTTACACTATCCATCACCCTGTGATGACAGATCATATGATTAATTATCCAAGGTCAACATGCTCCTGTGATGAAATATCTGTAAAATACTAAAACAATGGAGTATAGAGCATTACTCTTGGTGAAAACACTACACTATTGCTAGTGCAGAATATCCAGCAGTGTGGAAGTCTGTTGTGTGTTCTCATAGCTTTTATCTTTTATAATAAATAAAAGGAAAAAACTGCCTTTTTAAAGCTTCATGTTACACTCCAGAGCAAAGTTTAGTACTCAAGATGTATGTTATGGAATTCTCTCATTTATAACCAGTATGTCAGATTAATGGCAGAACTAGAAGTTGTAAGTAAAACCTAGAGTACAGGGATTCTTAGGAATCTGAGCATTAACCTTTGGGATTTAGCAAATGATAGATACTGTCAGAATTGAATAGACATATACCCACTTAATACTGAAGAGTTGGAGACTTGGTTGTTGTTGAGGATAAATTTGTTTTCAGGTGTATCTAGTGAATAGAAAGAAAATGTATTTTAAAGTAGATATTATGTACCTATAGGGGAAATGATTTTTGAGTACTATTTAATATTTTCTCATGTGTTATTTAAATGCTGATTGTTCTGCCACTGCATCTGCAGCACAAGGTACAACCTTGGCTCTCTCTGGAACACAGCTTATTTTTTTTTCTCTCAGAAAATGCTTCCTAGAATATTTCACCTCAGTGTTCCTGGTCTCTTCTTAATTGACACTAATTTCTTAGCTCTAGCTGATCAGCATCAATTTTCTCAGTAGTTTCCTCTTACTATTAACTCAAAAGCCACATGGCCAAAGCTGCCAAGTTAGGCTGCTTGTAGGAGTTGGAACATGGCTTCATTGTTCTATTACATTATCACCAGCTTTCTGTTTTTCAACTCTTTCATTGCCTAAGCTTGGATGTTATGGACCTTACTCTGTAGATTGACTGTGAATTTAGAGGTCTGTATGCTAGTCTCCTGGGATTAAAGGTGTGTACCACTACACTTGGATTTAAGGTTTCTCAGCTAGAACTTGTTCTGTCCCAGGCTGGGCTTTTACTCAGAGATCTCCTTAGCTTTATCTCCTGGGATTAAAGGTATGTACCACCATGTCTCGAGCTAAGTTTAGCTGGATAGGCTCTTGCCTCAAAGTCCTACTCTCATAATCTGCTCTCTCCTAGACCACAGGATTCAGCTGCATTTATGTATCTGGAGCCATGGGCCCCTTCATGTGTACTATGGTTGGTGATTTAGTTTATGGGAGCTCTGGAGGGCATGGTTGGTTGATATTGTTTTTCTTTCTATGGGCTTGGAAACCCCTTCAGCTCTTTCAGTCCTCTTTCTAACACCTCCATTGGAAAATCCATGATCAATCAAATGATTGGCTGTGAGCACTCGCCTCTGTATTTGTCAGACTCAGGGTTAATGTTTCATGAGGCAGCTGTATCAAAGTGCTGTCAGTATGCACTTCTTGGTGTCCACAAAAGTGTCTGCATTTGGTGACTGTATATGGGATGGGATCCTAGGAAAGGCAGTCTCTGGATGGCCTTTAATTCAGTTTCTGCTCCATATTGATCCTCATATTTTCTCACCTGAGTAATTTGTTCAATTTAAGAAGGTCCTAAGCATCCATACTTTGCTCTTCCTTCTTTCTGAGCTTCATATGGTCTGTGAATTGTATCTTGGGCATTTCAAGAATTTGGACTAATATCCACTAATCACTGCTTACATACCATGTGTTGCTTTTTTTTCCTTTGGTTACCACACACAGGATGATATGTTCTAGTTCCATCCATTTGCCTAAGAATTTATGAAATCATTGTTTTTACACATTGATGACTGAGTAGTCATCAATTGTGTAAATGTACCATATTTTCTGTATCCATTACTTTGTTGAAGGAATCTGCATTCTTACTAGCATCTGGTTATAACAAATAATGCTGATATGAACATAGTAGACCATTGTTTTCTTGTTATATGATGGAGAATTTTCTGAATGTATGCCCAGTAGTGGTATAGCTGGGTCCTCAGGTAATACTATGTCCAATTTTCTGAGGAACTGCCAGACTGATTTCCAGAGTGGTTGTACCAGCTTAAAATCCAACCAAAAATGGAGGAGTGTTCCTCTTTCTCCACATCCACATCAGTATCTGCTGTCACCTGAGTTATTGATCTTAGCCATTCTGACTGCTATGAGGTAGAATCTCAGAGGTGTTTTGATTTGCAATTCCCTGATGACTAAGAATGTTGAACAGTTCTTTTGGAGCTTCTCAGGCATTAGTCAGTTGAAATTTTTTGTTGAGTTTTGTACCCCACTTTTAATATGGTTATTTGTTTCTCTAGAGTCTAACATCTTAAGTTTTCCATATATATTGGATATTAGTGCTCTATAAAATTTTAGGAATGATAAAGATTTTTTTTCCAATTGGTTGGTTGCCATTTTCACCTATTAACAGTGTCCTTTGCCTTACAGAACATTTGAAATTTTATGAAGTTCCATTTGTTTACTGTTGATCCTTGATTATAGGTCATTGGTGTTCTGTTCAGAAAATTTTCCTCTGTGTTCATGTGTTCAAGGCTCTTCCCTACTTTCTCTACTATTAGTTTTAATATATTTTGTTTTATGTGTCATTCCTTGATCCACTTGGAGTGGAACATTGTACAAGAAAATAAAAATGAATTGATTTTGATTCTCCTACATGTTGGTCACCAGTTGAACAAGTACCATTTGTTGAAAAAGCTGTCATTTGTCCACAAAATGTTTTTTCCTCATTTGTCAAAGATCAAGTGACAATATATGTATGGGTTCATTTCTGGGACTTCAATTCTATTCCATTGATTTACCTGCCTGAGTCTGTACCAGTACCATACAGTATTTATAACAATTGTTCTGTAATACAGTTTGAGACCAGATATGATGATTCCCCCAAATGTTCCGTTATTGTTGAGAATAGTTTTCACTATTCTGGATTTTTTGTTATTCGAAATGAATTTGCAAATTGCTCTTTCTAACGCTAAGAAGAATTGAACTGGAATTTTCATTGGGATTGCATTGAATCTATAGATTGCTTTCAGAAAGATGGCCATTTTTTCCTATGCGAATCCATAAAAATGAAAGATTTTTTCATCTTCTGAGGTCTTATCATATTTTTTTTTCAGAGATTTGAAGTACTTGTCATACAGATTGTTCACTTGTTTGATTAGAGTCACATCAAGGAGTATTATATTATTTGCAACTATTGTGAAAGGTGTCGTTTTTCTAATTGCTTTCTCAACCTGTTTATTTTTTTAAATATAGAATTCTAATGATTCATTAGAGTCAATTTTATATCCAGCAACTTTGCGGAAGTTCTTTATCAAGTGTAGGAATTCTTTGGTGTAATTTTAGGAGTCACGTAATTATATCATCATATAATCTCCAAGTAGTGATATTTTGACTTCTTCCTTTCAAAATTGTATCCCTTTGACCTCCTTATGTTGTCTAATTGATCTGGCTATGCCATTAAGTACTATATTGAATAGGTAGGGAAAAAGTGGGCAGCCATGTCTAGTTGCTGATTTCAGTAGGATTGCTTCAAGTTTATCTCCATTTAGTTTTATGTTGGCTACTGGTATGCTGTATATTGCATTTTGCATTTGTTATGTTTATGTATGGGCCTTAAATTTCTGATTTTTCCAGACTTCCACCATGAAAGGGTGTTGAATTTTGTCAAATAATTTCTCAGCATTTAATGAGATGATTATGTGGTTTTTTTTTTTTTTACTTTGTTTATATAGTTGATTGCTTTGACAGATTTCCTTATATTGAATCATACCTGGATTTATGGGATGAGGACTACATCATCAAGTAGGATTATTGTTTTCTTGGGTTCTTGGAATTAGTTTGTGAGTGTTTTATATCAAGATTCATTAAAAAAATGGTCTGAAGTTCTCTTTCTTGTTGGTCTTTCTTTGGTTAAGTATAGGTGTAATAATTGTTTCATAGAACAAATTAGATAGTGTTCCTTCAGTTTCTATTTTGTGAAATAGTTTGAAGAGTATCAGTATTAAGTTTTCTTTGAAGGTCTGATAAAATTGTGCACTAAAATCATCTAGTCCTGGGCTTTTTGTTTGCTTGGGAGAATTTTAATGATTGCTGCTATTTCATTAGGGCTTAGAGAACAGTTTAAATTGCTTATATTATCCTAATTTCCTTTTGGTGCCTAGTATCTATCTAGAAAACATTCCCTTTCATTTACATTTTCAAATTTTGTTTAGTACAGGCTTTTTTAGTAGGATCTGATGATTTTTAAATTTCCAGTTTCTGTTCTTATGTCTCCCTTTTCATATCTGATTTTGATAATTTAGATACTGTCTCTTTGCCTACTCTTTAGTCTGGATAAGGGTTTGTATAGATCTTGTTGATTTTCTCAAAGAACAATTTTCTGATTTTGTTGATTCTTTATATGGTTCTTTTTTTCTACTTGGTTGATTTCAGCCCTGAGTTTGATTATTTCTTGCCATCTACTCTTCTTTTGTGTATTTACTTCTTTTGGTTATAGAGATTTCAAGTATGCTGTCAAACTGATAGTGTATGTTTCAACTGATAGTACAGTTTCATTTGTAGGCAATTAGACTATGAGTTTTCCTCTTAGCACCGCTTTCATTGTGTTCCATAAGTTTTGGTATGGTGTGCCTTTATTTTCATTAAACTCTAAAAGTACTTAATTTCTTCATTGACCAAGGTATCATTGAGTAGAGCTTTGTTCAGAATCCATGTGTATGTGGATAATCTGTTGTTTTTGTTGTTATTGAAAAACAGCCTTAGTCTGTGATGAAATAAAAAGATACATGGGCTTACTTCAGTCTTCTTGTATAAGTTGAGGTCTATTTTGTGGCCAATTATATGGTAAAGTTTTGAGAAGGTACCCTGAGGTGCTGAGAAGAAGGTATATTCTTTACTTTTAGCATAAAATGTTCTATAAATATCTGTTAAATCTATTAAGTTCATAATTTCTGTTAGTTTCAATGTGTCTCTGTTTAGTTTCTGTTTACATGATCTGTCCATTGCTGAGGGTGGGGAGTTGAAGTTTTCTACTATTATTGTGCGAGGTGCAATTTGTACTTTGATCTTTAGTAATGTTTTGCTTATGAATGTGAGTGCCTTCGCATTTGGAGCATAGATGGTCAGAACTGAAAGTTCATCTTGATAGATTTTTCTTTTGTTGAGTAGGAACTTTCCTTCATTATCTTTTTTGATAACTTTTGGTTGAAAGTTCAGTTCTATATTAGAATGCCTACTCCAACTTTTTTCTCCAACTATTTGTTTGGAATTTTTTCCAGTCTTTTACTCTGAGATAGTGTCTGTCTTTGACACTGAGTTGTGTTTCCTGTATGCAGCAAAATGCTGGATCCTGCTTGTATATCCAGTCTATTAGTCAATGTCTTTTTTTTGGGTAATTGAGTCCATTGATGTTAAAAGGTATTAAGAAAAAGTGATTGCTGCTTCCTGTTATATTTATGGTTAGAGGTAGAATTATGTTTATGTGGCTACCTTGTTTAGGGTTTGTTGAAAGTAGATTCTTCCTTTTTCTAAGGTATAATTTCCTTCCATGTGTTGGAATTTTACCTGGATTATTCTTTGTAGACCTGTATTATAAAAAGATATTGTGCAAATTTCATTTTGTCATAGAATATCTTGTTTTCTCCATCTATGTTCATTTACTTTTGCTTGATATAGTAGCCTCAGCTGGCACTTGTGGTCTCTTAGCATCTGTATGACATCTGCACAGGATCTTCTGCATTTCCTAATCTCTGATGAGAAGTCTAGTATAATTCTGACAGGTCTGCCTTTTTATGTTACTTGTCCTTTTTCCGTTACTGCTTTTAATATTTTTCTTTTGTTTTTTCCATTTGTTTATTGGTTATTATATGACAGGACAAATTTCTTTTCTAGGCCAGTCTATTTGGAGTTCTCTAGGATTCATGCATATTCATGAACATATCTTCCTTTAGGTTAAGGAAGTTTTTTTTTTTTTTTAAAGTTTTGTTGAAAATATTTACTGGCCCTTTAAATTAGCAATCTTTACTCTCTTCTATTTCTATTATCGTCCTTAGGTTTGGTCTTCTTATTGTGTCCTGGATTTTCTGAATGTTTTCGGTTAGGAAATTTTTTTCATCTTGCATTTTCTTTTACTATTGTGTCAATGTTTTCTATGGTATCTTCTGCACCTGAATTTCTCTCTTTGATCTCTTTTATTTTGTTGGTGAAGCTTGCTTCTACTACTCATGATCTCTCTCTGTTTATTTTTTTTTCTTTATGGGTTTCTATTTCCAGTTTTTGATCCTTGATGGTTTTGTTCAGGTCCTTTACCTGTTGCCTTCTCTTTTTCTGTTATTGTTTAATGAATTTTTGTGTTTGTTTCCTTTTCCCCCTGTTTGCCTGTGTTCTCTTGTATTTCTTTAAAGTGGTGATTTATGTCCTTCTTAAAGTCTTTTCTCATCATCATGAGAAGTGATTTTAAATTCAAATATTGCTTTTCTCATTTGATGGGGTACCCAGGACATGATATGGTGGGAGAACAAGGTTCTTATGATTCAAAGTAGCCTTGATTTCTGTTGCTGATATTCTTGTGCTTGCTTTTCTTCATCTGGTTATCTTTAGTGCTACCTGCCCTTGCTGGCTCTGACTGGAGCCTGTCCCTCTTTTGATCATTGTTGTGTCAGAACTGCTGAGAGTCCAGCTGTCTCTGTGATCTTGAAATTCTGTGTTCAGTGATTCTGATATCCTGGGTGTGTCAGAGCTCCTGGGATTCAAACTGCTACCAGAATCCTGAGATCCTGGTGTGACCAAGCTCCTGAGATACTGTTGATTTAGAGCTCATGGGTGTCAAGATTTTTATGAGTGTTGCAAGGATGGGTAGGGTGCCTCACTCCTGTGTTTGCTCTGAGTACAGGTTCAAGCTGGAAGAAACCCATGCCTCTGGCTTGCTGGGAATTTGTATTTTCCTGGTTCCTGTACAGATATCTGTTACTGTGGGTGTTGTGAAAGATGTGATGGCCGCAGATGTGATCTTCAGTGTGTCTGAGCTCCAGTATTAAAAAAATGTAAATGCTTTTGTGTATGGTTAAAGAGGACTAACATAAAGGAAAGAAATACATGTGTCTGATTAATTAAATGTTTATATTTCTATTAAGAATAATATATTTACAGATATATACCACCTTTTATAAATGTATCTATATTCAAATATTACATAAATTGTTTTAAAGATAAAAGATGGGTCTTGAGATATGTATCATCATTTGTATGTGACAGTTCCTCTTACAGAAGATTCTAGTTCAATTTCCAACAAATATACTAAGTAACTCAAAACCTGTAAATGTAGTTTCTAGCAATCAGATGTTGTTCTCTGGTCTGTAAGGGCATCCTCATATACATTGTGTGCACACCTGACCACATCCACATGCACACCACATCCACACACAGACATACACACACACACACACACACACACACACACACACACACACACACACACAGAGCCTGCATGCACATGCGAGAGAGAGAGAGAGAGAGAGAGAGAGAGAGAGAAAGTAATAAAATTAAATCTTGATGAAGAAACCTGAACAAAGTATTTCTCAATATAATTTAAGTCATTGTACAAAATCCACTACAATTCTCAAATTTTACACCAATTATCACCTAGTTCTGAAACTTTCTGGGTAGCTATGTAGAAGAAAGTTTATCTGCAACTGTCAGTAAAATCATGTTGTAGTTCATTTTTTGTATCCTTCTATGCAAGCTCAGTCTCTAAGCCACAATTCAAGATTTAGGTTTCTATATTCCACACTCACTGGAAGATTGCTGAAATCTCTTACTGAGAATGGATATTTATCCAATCCTACATTGTTGACATTCCATTATTATATTGAAATCTAAGTCTAGCAGTGGTCTTTCAGTAGTTACTTCTGTGATTCTTGGATTTTATTTTTATCACCAAATGTCTCTACTCCTGACTTTCATGGAATGTTATATCACTCAATAGAAGTTCTTTATATAGTGATCTAAGGCACAAGTAAACAAACCTTCCACATTTGAATTATACTCTTTATAAAACTATCAAATATTAATGAGGAAGACTAATCTCTTTATAAGATCAAACAGTCCTAAAACAGAAATATTCTCTTCTACACTAATTTTCTACCAAGTTATTCTAAGTTACAATTTGAAATTAAAACGTTTTAGGCATTTTAATACATAAAAACAAATAATTCTCAAGATTACATTTATCTTTTACTCCCTTAGATTTGGACTTACATGTCATTTCTAGCTCATAACTACCAAAAGCTAACATGAAGCAATGGCATTTCTATTTTTTAAGTATCAAAGTAGCCCATGTCACTGTTCTTTCTTTGTCCCTGTTGTGTTAAGTCACATATAATGATCTCTACAATCTTATGTTCAGGAATAAAAGCTATTTATTCTCTTTATTTTCAGCAGATATTTTGTACAGGCTTAGATAGCTTCAAGGTCAACTTCTGGGCATCTGATAAAATAGTACTCATTGGCTATTATTTTTGCTAAATTCCCATTAAATATCTTGTAAATATTGAGAATGTTGTTAGATTGTTGATACATCACTGATTGCTTAAACTTAAAGGTCACTCAAATAATGATCTGGAGGATTTCTATTATTTATAAAATATTGGACTTAGCTGGCTTTCTCTAATCTAGTTCACATAACTTAACTTGTTTATATTAATCTATATTAATGGCTCATTACTTCTCCATAGTACCTGCACTTGATTCTTCTTCTATATCTGGCTGGCAAATTTCCTTTCCTTGATTCATTCCCATAGTTTTTATGTCAACCTGGAAGTCCCACTTATTTTTCCTGCCTTGCTATATGTCATCAACTTCTCATTAAAACAATCAAAAGTGTTGGAGGGTGTGTGTATAAAATATGATGCAGCCATAAGAATAACAATAACTAAAGTCTGGCCTATAATCAGATATCTGCCAATACAAAAATTGCCATTTGAATAATATACAGACCACATTTATACAGTGTGCAAAAAGTACACCCACATTTGTATATCTATCCATATTTCTAAAACATATACAGAAATACTTATTTTACACATATACACATATTATTTTTGGAGATAACAGCCAGTTTCTATAGTCATTTTCTATTGATAAAACATATTACTATATTCCTATGGACAAAAGTTAACTTGAGAGTATCTTCTACTAAATATTCTAGAGTGAAGATTATGTGAGGTCAATGTCCCAAAAGTCCAAAACCTCTTATATTCATCCAATGGCTTCAATCTTTATTGAGAACATGTTCTAGATTCTGTAATTCCAGAATCCTCTTCAATTCTTTGCCCTTTTGATGTATCAAAAGTAATAAGAATGGTTTATAGCACATATTACTCATAAATGAATAAATGTGCAAAATAAACTATGAGAAATAATATGTGAAACAGACCAAGAGTTATACATTAAAATGTTCACAGAGCATTACATGCTCTGAACATCATTAGAAATCAGTACCTTCCAAAATTAACATTAGTCATGTAAGCTTCTTGAGCATTTATTTCCACAGACAAATATGCAACTGAAAATTTGCATTTATGGGAATTTAATGACATCAGAAAATAGATTAGATACAATAGAACTAAAAAGAATGAGATATAAAGTTACTTTATTTGAAATTTAATCCTCTGTAAATGAAAATTCTAAATATATTGGAGAAAATTGTTAGACGACAGAAATTTGTGTTCCTGTCTCCTTCTGTTCATTCCAAATTTCCCTTGAAAATGACACTAAGAAAAAGAAAACAACATCACATAGTAGCAGCTTAGTCACATAGTCCAAGCATGGTACTCATGCAAACCTAACCTGATAAAAAGAGCACAATAGCACAGAGTCCCAACATAGGATGATTCCACTCAAAATTGTACCTTAAATGTGTATTGCAGTTACATAGGAATTTATTGTATATATGTGTATGTATGGTGTTTTTATTCAGTATATCAAAGATGCCATGATCAAGGCACATTATGTACAAAATACTGTATTTAATGCACGCAGTTTCAGAGTGCTAGAGTATATATCCTTCATGGTGAAAAGCATGGCAGCAAGCAGGTAGGCATAGTACTTGAGAAATAATTAAGAGCTTTTACCTTGATCCACAAGTATGAGGCAGAGATGAATAGCTAACTAGAAATTGTGTAGGATTTTTAAACCTTAAACCACATTAACTCCCAGTAACAAATCTTCAACTAGATCAGACCTCCTTATCCTTCCCAAATAGCTCTAACAACTAGAGACCAATCATTCAATATATAAGCTTGTGGTGGTCTTTGTCATCCAAACCAACACACACACACACACACACACACATATGTATAGTGTGTGTGTGTGTGTGTGTGTGTGTGTGTGTGTGAAGGTATTTGGACAAATGAGATATATGTGCTCACATATATGTATACAAATGGAGGCCACATATGATGGTTATTTTTAGCTGTCAATTGATACAATCAATAATCACTTGGGAAAAGTGTCTCTGTAACATTGTTTAACTTAGGTCTGCTTGTGGACATGTCTGGAGAAGATGTTCTTGTTTGTATTAATTGATATGGAAAGTGAGTAAACCCACTTTGAGCGTTTAGTCATAGACATTAAGAGTATAGGAAGTGAGCTAATTTCTAGGGGCATGTATGTATTTACTCTCCATGCTCTTTACTATTTATGTGATATGATTAGATGTTTTAAAGTAACTACTGCCTTTGCATTTCTGTTATGATGGAACGTGCCATGAAATTGTAATCTAAAATAAACCCAAATTCTTTCAACATCTTTTTTTTTTAATCACAACAAAATGAAACTTGTATAAAGTTAATATTATATCTGTCCTCAATTATTCTCCACCTTTATTTTTAAGACATTCACATTTAAACATGGGGATCACTGATCTGGCTTCAAGCACTGGTGAATAAGGTCTGTGAATCACCCTGTCTCTGATTTCCCACCAATAATATTACTGACACACATCACCACACGCATATTTTGACGTTAGTGCTGGAAAGCTGAACTAAAAATCTTCATGCTTGCATGACAAGTACTTTATCCACTGGTCTACCTCGTCAGACCAGGAATATGTTTTTCTAACAAGGATAAAGCAGATGCATGTGGTGGTTCTAACCTTGTAACTTCTTGAATTAACTGGAAAGATTTGATTTATAGATCTTTCATGGCTCATATGACCTAATGAGAATTGATAGATTAAAATAAGAAAGACTTGCTTGTTCTATAGAGTGTGGCTGATAACAAAAGACAACGTTAATTTTTGTTCATTGACATAACATAGCACCATCAAGTAGAAAAGTAAAATTCAAGAAAGAATCTCATCATTTTATACTAATTGTATGCTCAAGTATTGGACACAACCATTTTTGTAAAGCCTAGGAAAAAATATTGCATAAGTGTATGGTATGTGAATTTTATGGTGCATCAATTTCATTATTAAGTAATTATCTTAGAGAAATACTCAAACAGAATTTTGCTGCTGAAGTAGAAAAGAAGCAGTGATAATTTCAGTTCATGAACGGTAGATATTGAATTGGATCTGAATGCATTAATTATGAGATATTATATATGCAGCAGTAATAAAATAAGGTAGTTAGAGGAAGGAACATATGTATAAAACTTAGTCAAAAAATAATTACTTTTTGGAGGAAAAAATAAGAATGAATTAAAAATATCTTTAAACATACCCAAAACATTATTCCTATAAATAAAAATGGCCTAAAACAGATACAATGAAATGCTGACTTTTTCGTCCCTCTTGTTTTTTTATGGCACCACACTGTTTTTTTCTACTTTTCTCTCTCTCTCTTTAATCTCCTCCCTTCTTTTCTCTTATGTGTTGGTCTCCTTTACTGTGTTTTTCTCCATTCCTGTCTGCATTTCTCCAGCCTCAATTACATTTTTCTTCTTTTCTCTCTTTTTTAGTACTGAATATAGAACCTAGACTCTTTTACATACAAAGTGAGTGAACATTCTTTCACTGAATTATATTGTTTTGGAGTCAACAAAGTAACATGTGCATGGGTGTGTCTACAACTGTTCTTCCCTAGAGTGTTAAACAGGGAGATAAGACTCTATCATGGCCAGTATCAAAAGAGGTAGAAGTGGAAGAATTACTAGGTGCTGCTTATTTTTTTTAATTCATTTGCTTCTTGTTGGTGAGTGTATCTATCTAGTTGCTACTGCTCCAGCTGCTGCTACTACCATCATCCTCTGCTGCCATCAGAATCAAGATTCATCAGTCTTCTAATGTGGACTAAAGACTGCCATCCTTCAGAAATCTTTAAGATCTTCAGTGACAGTTTTGGAACTGTTGAGGCATCCACAAATGTACACTGACTTGCTGTGTTTACAACCTTCCTGCTGTATAGACATCAGTTTGTGTACTATTCTATTTGTGTTATTAATGTGATAGATAATAAGTCTTTTGTAATAATTTTCATTCTTATCATTCTACTAACCTACAGAATTCTAAACCCCCACTTTCAAACTGTTGTTCTAACTTTATCAAGACCTTTTCAAACTGTTGTTCAAACTTTATCAGTTAAGTAAAGTCTTTTAAAATGGCAATTTATCTCATTTAAATGATTTTCCTAACCCTATCTTTCTTAATCCTTTTTATATTTTTCTCATTATACCTCTTACCTTAAAATCTTCTATATATTTACTCGGCATATCTCAATTGCCTTTGCATCTTGCTTTGTTAGAACATCTATTCAGTTGATGATGCTGTTATCACAGGTTCTCAGTGAGCATGACTTCTGTTACAGAGTATTTCTTATTTCATGACTTCAGTGAAACCCCAATTTTTAGTAGTAAATATTTTAAATTCTGGCCTAGGATTTATGCCCCATCTTAGGTTATTGGTTTACTTAATTGCTGGAGCCAGCCCTGGATTCTCTCTCTCTCTCTCTCTCTCTCTCTCTCTCTCTCTCTCTCTCTCTCCTTGTCCCTCCTCTCTGTTTTTTGTAAAATAACACAGTATAAATATATACTTTACTATGTGGAACAAAGAAGCTTATGGGAAAGGAGAAAGGATTGATACTTTAAGGAGGTTAAAAGAAAATGAGATTGGGTTATTTATTTATTTATTTATTTATTTATTATTTTGTTCTGTTAGCCTGGTTTCTTTATTTATTTTTATTAGATATTTTATTTATTTACATTTCAAATATTTTTCCCTTTTCCAATTTCCCCTCCAGAAATCCCCTACTCAATTATCCTCTCCTTGATTTTACAAGAATATTCCCTCACCTATTCACCTACTCCCACCTCACAGACCTGACATTCCCCTACATGGGGGCATCAAGTCTTCATAAGATCAAGGACCTCTCCTCCTGTTGATTCCAGACAAGGCCGTCCTCTGCTACATATGTGGCTAGAGTCATGGGTAACTCATGTGTACTCTTTGATTGGAGGATTAGTCCCTGGAAGCTCCAGGGTGTCTTATTGATTGGTACTATTGTTCTACCTGTGGGGTTGCAAACTTCTTCAGCTCCTTCATTCTTTCTCTAATTCCTCCATTAGGGTCCCTGTGCTCAGTCCAATGGTTGGTTGTGAACATCTGCCTCTGTATTTGTCAGGCTCTGGCACAGCCTCTGAAGACACAGCTTCTATCAGCCAGTACTTCTTGTCATCCACAACAATGTCTGAGTTTGGTGTCTGTATATGGGATGGATCCCCAATTGTGGCCGTCTCTGGATGGCCTTTCCTTTAGTCTCTGCTCCACACTTTGCCCCAAAATTTCTTTAGACAGAAGCAATTCTGGGTTAAAAATTTGAAGATGTGTGAGTGATCCCATCAGTTACCAGGGGCCTTGCTTAACCTCTAGATACAGTCTCTACAGGTTCACCCTTCCCTTTGTTGGGCACTTAAGATAATCTCATCTTCATCAGGTCCTTCAAGTCCCTTGCTTTCTTAGCAACAGGGATTTACTGGTGGTCAACCACAGCTCCCTATCCCCCATTTCAGCATACAACTGCTCAAATTTCTGGCCCTCTGTATACCATCTAATTCTTCTCCCATACCTGATCCTGCCACCACTTATTCCCGTTTCCACTCCTCTCTTGCTCTGAAGTCTCTCCCAAACTCTACCACCAATAAGTATTTTGTTCTGCCTTCTAAGAAGGTCTGAAGTATCCACAGTTCTTCCTTTTTTTTTCAGCTTCATATGGTCTGTGAATTGTATCTTGGGTATTTCTATTTTTTTGACTAATTAATATCCACTTATCAGTGAGTGCATACTGTGTGTGTTCTTTTGTGACTGGGTTACCTCAATCAGGATGATATTTTCTAGTTCTATCCACTAGCCTTTGAATTTCAAGAAGACATTGTTTTTAATAGCCGAGTAGTACTCCATTGTGTAAATATACACATTCTCTGTATCCATTCCTTCATTAAAAGACCTGTGGATTCTTCCAAGGTTCTGGCTATTATAAATATGGATGCTATGAACATAGTGGAGCATATGTCCTTATTATACATTGGAGCATTATTGTGTATATGACTAGGAGTAGTGTAGCTTCATCCTCATAGTCACAAATAGTATAAAATAACTTGATGTGACTTTAATCAACCAAATGAAAGATCTGTATGACAAGAACTTGAGGTTTCTTAAGAAAAAAATTAAAGAAGATCTCAGAAGATGGAAATAACTCCAATATTCATAAATTGGTAGGATTAATATAGTAAAAACAGCCATCTTGCCAGAAGCAATCTACCAATTTAATGCAAGTCCCTTCAAAATTCCCACCCAATTCTTCACAGAGATATAAAGAACAACTTTCAAATTCATTTGGAATAACAAAAAACCCAGGGTAGTGTTGTGGTAAATCTCTGACCCAAACAAGTCTGGTCAAGGAAAACACAACTCAATATTTTTGATTATAAACTGCAAACCTAGATTGGGCAGGATTACCATTGCACTACTCTAATCCCCAGCTATGAGATCCCTTACAACTTGCTTTTTTCTAAGCCATGCTCTTCTTCTTTTTTTTCCTTCCACCAATGGTTCCAACGACTTCTCTGGCAATTCCCACACCTCCAGCTCTCCATCATCTACATAGCCTCCCTCCCGGCAACTTTCTCTTCTAACTCCTCCTCTTCCAACTCTTCCCCTAAGCCTTTTTCTCCACCTCCCCTTCTACTGCCCAATCACTGGATCTAGCCTTTATTTTACAAATTTAATTGGACAGAAGGTTCACAAGATTCACTCCTCCACAGCAGCACCTCCCAGGAGTGGAAATACCATGAAAACAAAAGGCTGGGGCTATCGACAACAGGGTAGCTAAAATTATTCTCAACACTAAAAAAACTTCTTGGGAATCACCATCCCTGACTTCAAGCTGTACTACAAAGTAATAGTGATAAAAACTGCATGGTATTGGTACAGAGACAGGCAGGAGGATCAATGGAATAGAATTGAAGAAACAGAAATGAACTCCCTTACCTATGGTCACATGTTCTTCTTCAAAGGATGGTTCTAAAACCATCCAGTGCAGGGGAAAAAACAGCATTTTCAACAAATGGTGCTGGTTCACCTGGAGGTTAGCATATAGAAGAATGCAAATTGATCCATACTCATCTCCTTGTTCAAAACTCAAGTCCAAGTGGATCAAGGACCCCCCCCTCATAAAACCAGCTATACAAAAACTAATAGAAGAAAAAAGGAAAGCCTCAAACATGTGAGCACAGGGGAAAAAGTCCTGAACATAACACCAATGGCTTATGCTCTAAGATCAAGAATTGACATATGGGAACTTATAAAACTGCAAATCTTCTGTAGAGGAAAGGACACTGTCAATAGGGCAAAGTGACAACCAACAGATTAGGAAAAGATATTTGTCAATACTACATCTGAAAGAGGGCTAATATCTAAGGAATGAAAGGAACTGAATCAATTAGACTCTAGACAATCAAATAACCCTATTAACAAATGGGATACAGGGCTAAACAAATAATTCTCAAATGAGGAAACTCAAATGACTGAGAAGCACTTAAAGAAGTGTTCAACATTCTCAGTCATCAGGGAGATGCATATCAAAACACCCCTGAGATTCCATCTCACACCAGTTAGAATGGCTAAGATCAAAAACTCAGTTGACAGTAGATGCTGGCAAGAATGTTGAGACATAGGAACACTTTTACATTGTTGGTAAGATTGCATGCTGTTACAACCAATCTGTAAACCAGTCTGAGTGATCTTCAAAAATTGGTGGTCTTCATTCTTGTTGGTTCTTCTTGAGGCTGTGGTGGGTAAGAATTTGTCCTAAGATATATTTAGGGTTGCTGTATAATAATAAAAATATTTTCTAATCTAATCCTAAATTTGTTTGCCACTGTATCTGATTTACTTATCTAAGTCTATGTTACTTTGCTATTAAACAAGACTTTCCTTCTCTTTTCCTCTGAGGACAGAAACTGTAGTCTCTGGCACTTAGCACCTCATCCTAAATCACCAGAAGATAAAGTATATGATTAATTGCTGGAGCTTTTTCCCATGTACAGATGCCTCATGCTTGTCAGTATAAGGAGACCTTTGGAGTAATAAATTGTTGTATGAGAAGAAAATCATGCTTTCAGAAGGAAATACATAGACAAAACTCACATTAGTCTATATACATAATTTACACATGCACATTTTTCCATTTCCATCCAAATTACCTGGGCCAAACTTGCATGTATTCTCTCAATCACACACACACACACACACACACACACACACACACACACACACACATCTTCACAATTATATACTTATACACACATATCCATAATTACATATGCACATTGAGCAAAATACCAATCACCACTGCAGAAAAATTCACTTATTCTGGATGAAAAAAATGAGCTCCAATCTTTATTGCATAATGAAGTAAAAGCTTCTACACTTTTAATGGTAAATGAATTTAACCTAAGTTTGTAAGAAAAAAAAAACTTTTTTTTTTCTTTTAATAAGACTAAGCCTGCCTTGCGATTAAGAAAGGACCAGTTCAGTTCCTTCAGGTCTGGGCCTGGTCACAGAGCTGATCCTGGGCAGCAGCTCTGCCCCGAGTCTCACAAAATCCAGAGGAAGTGGGCCTCCCAGGGGCTCTAACCTGGGCATTATCTTAGGTAAGGATACAGCAACACCCTCCACAAATAGGGAATAACTGGGACCCACTAGGACCCAGAAATTTACTCCTGGCCCAGAGCACTGGTTCCTTCCAATCTGGGCCAGAGCACTGAGCAGATCTAGGGCGCCAGATCTAACCCCAGTAGTAACACACACCCAACACAGTTCTGATACAACCAAGATAAAAGAAAAAAGAGGCTCCAGTCAGAGACAGAGCAGGTAGCACTAAGGAGATCCAGATGGTGAGGGAAAGCACAAGAACATAAGCATTAGCAACCCAGGGTACTTGGCATCAGTAGAACCTATTTCTCCCATACTAGAAAGTGCTGAATTCCCCATATAACTAGGAAAGCAAGATTCAGATTTAAAGTCACTTCTAATGATGATGATAGAGGACTTTAAGAAGGACATAAATAACACTCACAAAGAATTTGAGAACACAGGTAAACAAGTAGAAGCCCTTAAAGAGGAAACACAAAAATACCTTAAAGAATTACAAGAAAACACAACCAAACAGGTGAAGGAATTAACAAAACCATTCAGGACATAAAAATGGAAGTAGAAACAATAAAGAAACCACAAAGCGAGACTACCCTGGAGAAAGAAAACCTAGAAAAGAAATCAGGAGTTTTACTTGTAAGCATCACCAACAGAATACAAGAAATAGAAGAGAAAATCTCTGATGCAGAAGATATCATAGAAAATATTGACACAACTGTCAAAGAAAACACAAAATTCAAAAAGTTCATAACACAAAACTTCCAGGAAATCCAGGACACAATTAGAAGACCAAACTGAAGAATAATAGGTAAAAATGAGAGTGAAGATTTACAACTTAAAGGGCCAATAAATATCTTCAACAAAATTATAGAAGATAACTTCCCTAATCTAAAGAATGAGATAACCATAAACATACAAGAAGCCTACAGAATGCCCAATAGACGAGACCAGAAAAGAAATACCTCCCATCACATAATAATCAAAACACCAAATGCACAAAATAAAGAAAAAGTATTAAATGCAGTAAGTGAAAAAGACCAAGTAACATATAAAGGCATACCTATCAGAATTACACCAGACTTCTTACCAGATACTTTAAAAGTGAGAAGATGCTGGACAGATGTCATGCAGACCCTAAGAGAACACAAATGCCAGTCCCATCTACTATACCAAGCAAAACTCTCAAGTATCATAGATGGAAAAACCAAGATATTCCACTACAAAACCAAATTTACACAATATCTTTCCACAAACCAGGCATGGTAAAGAATAATAGTGGGAAAGCACTAATACAAGGAGGAAAATTATACCCTAGAAAGAGCAAGAAAGTAATTGTTTTCCAACAAATCCAAAAGAAGATAACTATACAAAGATAATTCTACTTCTAATAACAAAAATAACAGGAAGTAACCATTACTGTTCCTCAATATCTCTTAATATCAAAAGACTAAATCCCCCAATTAAAAGACAGAGGATAATGGAATGGATATGCAAACAGGAGCCAGCATTTAGCTGCATAGAGGAAATCCACCTCAGTGACAAAGAGAGACTCTTCCTTAGAGTAAAAGACTGGAAAAAAAAATTTTTCCAACAAACGGTCCCAATAAACAAGCTAGAGTAGCCACTCTAAAATCTCCAGCCTGAGAACACAAACGGAGGGACTCATGGTTCCACCTGTATAGATAGTTGAGAGTGGCCTTGCCTGGCATCAGTGGACATGGATGGCCTTGGTGCTTGAAAGTTTATATTCCCTGGTGTTAGGGAATTTCAAGAGCAGGGAGGAAAGAATGGGAGGATGGTGGGAGCAAATCCTCATAGTAATAGGAAAAGGGAGATCGGGTAAAAGGTTTTGGGGGGTGAATGGGTGAGGAAATAACTTCAAATGGTAAATAAATAAAATATATAATTTAAAAAAACAGATAATGGGTCTGTCATTTGTAATTTAGTAGTTGAGACATTTTGTCAACAATTTATTATGAGGATTTTGTATAATCCTCAAAAACAAGGTATTATGGAAGAGGCCCATGGAACTTTAAAAAGATTGGTGAGACATACTGTTGGTGAGACAAAGAATGATGCTGACCTGTGAGCTTGTTGAGTGTCCTGACAAGGGTTAATGGGGAGCTCTATTGGATATATGTTCCTGGCTCACTTTTGCTTGACTATATCCCAGATGGGACAAGCTGCCTTACCTCAATTTTTTATAACTTGTGGGATAGAAAATCAAAAAGAGAAATTATGTCTCTTGTATTCTTCTTAAAGGTGTTCAGCTATTAGCACTCAATCATGTGCTTGTCTAGAAATCAATCCAGTATGAGAAATAACAGTCTACTTTGGAAGATTGTATCTGGACTTTGTCAGGAACATATTTGGAAGCTAGCTGTAGCTCGATATGATGTTAGGATGGCAAGAGATAATGTTGGGACAAGATCTAGATTTCAAACAAGGGTTAGTGTATGTTTTAAGGCTCTTTTAATTGTCATGCTAAAATAGGTTTTGTCTTTTCGACAGCATTTATTGTAAATTGCATTGACTGTATAACTTCCAATTATGTTAGTGTGTTGAAACCTGGCATATGTGTTATGGGGTCTATCAACCAGTTTTTTTCTTACTACTCTGAGTATTAGAAAACCTTGATTCCCCATTTAAAAAATCTTGAAAGTGCTGGAAGAAGTGAGTTAGGCTTTAAGCAGAAGTATGCTTCAATATTGTTGGTATAACAGCTTTAATTTCATTAATTGCTAGCACTACTGCTTTTGCAATTGTATTGACACAAGGAGTTAGGATAACTATTTTTGTTAACCATCTAGCAAAAAAAAATTACTAATGTATTGAGTATACAAAAGCATTTATACAGGTATCTGGAACAATGACTGATCCTCTATAACCCATTCAAATTAACTGAAGAAGGTTCATGTTTCAAGAGTGAGGAGCCATCCCATGTTTTATGACAAATGTTAATGGAGTAGTGTTACTTTTAAAATTCCCAATGATTGTTATTATATTTAGAAAAAAGTTTAAAGACACCTGTAGGATATTTGGCATAATCCCACCATTTTTCTGGGTGTGTTAACTTTACATAGTGAGATTATGAATTTAAAGCAGGCTGCTCTATTGAGCTTTGTTGCTGTAGATAATTCTGATAAAATTATCCATCACCTGAGCTCAGTATTGCCATTTTAGACAAAAATGAATTGCATATATAGCTCGATCACGCTAGCCCTTCTTTTCCTGGGAATACTTTTATTCCTGCCTATTATGTTAAAGCTTATCTTTAACAACATCAACATGTTAGCAGCCAAAGTACATGTCTTAAATCTGAAAATGGACCCCCAGCCAAAGTTATTAAATTAACAGGCTGGCAAGCCAAGGATGGGTAATATTCTTCACAGAGCCTTACCAACCTAAGACAGAAGTGTATTCCCTGTGATAATGCATATTCCATGATGAGTAAGGAAGGCATTTTTGTTAGAATGACCTAAGACAGGCTCAGTCTTGTTAATGAAATAAAAAATAGGAAGAAGTGGGGAGCTTTTGGGGTTGCTTGACAAAAAGCTTGCATGGGCCAAGGATAATGAAAGGGGCTGCTTGACAGGAATATGACATTGTCCAAGGACAAAAAAGTAGGCTTCAAGCAAGAATCTGACATTAGACTAGAACAAAGAAGTAATTTCAGGTAGGAGTCTAAATCATAGGCTACAATAAAGAAGTAATCTCAGGCAGGAATCTAAATATTAGGCCAGAACAAAGAAGTAATTTGAGACAGGATTCTAAATTTTAGGCTAGAAAAAGGAAGTAGGCTTCAGACATGAAAATAACCTTGGGCTAGGATTGGAAAGTAGGCTCAGATACTTTGGTCATCCTGATATGCCTTTAGAAACCGTGATCATGGGAGTGTTCATCGTAACTTGGTTTAATGCCTTGCTTTTTCTTTGACTATTTGTGTTTATTGTATTGCTTCTTCCTCAACTATTTGCATCTATTATATTGATAGACTCTCAAACTAGAACTGACCTTATTACATGCATAAAATCTAAATGGTATAAATGTATAAATGAAGCGGGTGAATAGAATAGGGGGTCTAGAAAGGAGAAATGAGAAAAGGGGATGACATCTGTAGTAAATAAATAAAGTATCCAGTAAAAAATTAAAGACCAGTTCTGTCCCACAGTAAGTGGAAGCCTGCCTGCTCCTCTGATCTCTACAGCTTTTTCTTTTTTCTCTTTTGTCTGCCTACTGCACATTGCTATTAATTTTATGTTACCTATAATTTCTAAGTTATTCAACTTTATATTCTTCTTCTATTCTTGCTCTATCCTCCTGCTCTAATGTCACAATAATGCTCTAATACTTGATGTATTTTCTTCCAATGCTGTGCCTATTTTATGATCTTCTTGCATACAGTTCTGTCTAAAACCTTCTCTTCATCTCAGTTCTTCTCTCTGCTCAGTTCTTCTCAGCTTAGTTCTGATTCTTCTCTTTGACCTCAGCACATAAAACATCTTTCAGAGTACATGATCACATGTTAAAAAGTTCATCACAAATTCACACATAAATATTAAATCATAAATTAAAATAGAAGTTTACAATAGAGAATATTTACATCCATATCCATTAGGAGTAATTTTCTAGCTAAATATCCATCATTTGTCACCATTCCACAAGTTCACTGAAGGCTTAAAAACATAACTAGGCTATTAGTGAAGGTTTATATAGATAAATATTTTTTGTTTATTTTATGTTCAATATTTTATGCTCTGTCCTAGAATCTATAATAAAACATTAGTTACCATTTTATGACCATAGGTTAATTGCTGTAATTCCTCCTGGATTGTTTTTCAAGTAGGAGAAAATCTGGTTACTATCTCAATACAATTAACTGGTGATACATGGGAGACTGGAAGAGTTCTCATTGCAGTTTTGACAATCAGAAAAGGACCTAATAGCATTCCCACTATAAAAGAGCTTAATAATCAGTGATATAAATTTAGGAATTCTTATTAGAACTTCATTAAGCCTTAAAAAGTCATCTATTTGTCTGTATAGCATCTCTACAAGAGAATACATCTTCATAGATCTGCAGAGATCTAATCCAAAAGGATAGGCAGGAGGAGTAGATCAGCTAGGTGTCTGCTGCTCTGGGTGCAATGTCTCCTCTAGGAGCAGAGCAGCCAGATGTCCGCTGCTCTAAGTGCACTGGCTCCTCTAGTATGTTTCAGGATATAATGTCCACTGCTTTAAGTGTAGTGGTTCCTCAAGAATGTCTCAGGACATGATGTCCTCTGCTCTAAGTGCAGTGGCTCCTCTAGGATGTCTCTGTATATGGTGTCTTCATGGGAGCAGACCACCTAGGTGTCTACCCCAACCACAAGAACCAGGCAAAAGGTGGAAGGGGAGTGGTATTCCACAGGGGTGGGGTTTAGGTGCCTGGTGGGTCCTATGTGCGCCCTGCTCCCAGTTGTAGCTCTGGGGCATAGGGTAGTGGGCGAGCATTCTTACCTTCTGCTTTGAGTGTAGTGGCTCTTCTAGGATGTCTCAAGATATGGTCTCTTCACAGGAGCAGACCAGCTAGGTGTCTGCCCTAGCCAAAAGAACCAGGAAAGGGGTGGAAGTGGAGTGGACAACATACTTTATGCACATGCTGTCGATCTTTGCAATTTTTTTTTATCAGTGGAATTTGGATGACTTAAAGAGGTTTGTTTTGTTTTTGTTTGTTTGTTTGTTGGTCTTTTTGTTTAGATTTGGTTTGAGGTTTTTTGGAGTTATGGGCCTGGGTTTGATAAAAATGTGTTTGTGTCAGTGTTTGCTTATTGTCATATTTACATGAACACTGTGGGGTAGGTTACATTTTTGTAAGAGGAAGACCACAGAGATGAAGAGCTACTTCTATAATAACACATGAAAGAATCATATGTCTCCTTCATTTGTGACCACTTATGTTGATCTTAATAACCTAGTTCAGGTTAGATTTTCTAGTTTCTCTAACAAGAAGGCACACTACCACGTGCCCAAGCATACAGTTATCATTTTATTATTTTCCTTCCAGTTTGTGAGTCATAATCTCACAATGTAAGCTTTTCTTTTCTTAAACTCACTATATAAAACATAGTAGCTTTGAACTTGTTTCATCACACTGTTGGCTTCTCAAAAGCATGAATTATGTTCATAAGTCACTCTTTCTTGCCATGTGGAACCATCTAAAGGAATTCAGGAAAGACAAGAAAAACATGTTCCATTTCTCTAGTAGAAAAGAAAGTACTATAGTTTTAATTATTATCTAGGTTCTTTCTTTTTTTTCTCTAAATTTTTTAACAATATCAGACATAAAACTTGATGCTCATTGCTTAAAGTAGTTCCCAGGATGCATATGTCACTAAATATTAATTAGTGCAGTGATTTTCTCCCACTGTTGATAAGTACATGCTCTATGTACTATGAGTGACCCATAGACATACTTCTCCTCATCTTTTGGTACATTCCCACTCTTATATCACTCCATTCTTTCTGTGTATCTAGATTTGAAGCATGTTCATATATACAGTGCATTCTATTTATTAATTGTTACTAAACACATTATTAAACAGTGAAGTCTATATATTGCTGCCCAATAGTCTTTCTAGTTATCTTCTTGAGACGTATTTTATGTAACCCAACAACTATCTTTGACTCTTGAGGTCATAGAATGTGTTTCAGTATGTGCTTGGTGGGCATGATTAAACTAGATAAACAGTCCAAACCTCACTCTCTATAACTGAACTTGTATTTTTATAGATTATCCAGGTATCTCACATTGCAGCCACATCTTCCCACTGAGCTATAATACAGATATGCATCAGCATTAGTCTTCCCAAAGTACAAACTGGGAGTCTGTTGTACTATAACCAACAGAATCTTGATTTCTTCCTTGCCAAAGATTCTGAAGGACAGACAGAATAGATTTAAAACTAAAGTAAAAGACATATACATGGGTTTAGGTCCATAAAAGAGTAACGTGATACACTCAGCACTATAGTCATAGTTAAATAAATATGGATGAACAGAGTATCCTTCTTAGCATTAATTGTCAATTTCATAAAAACTGGAGACATTCTGAGAGAGGTCCCAGTTGAGAAACTGTCTAAAATACATTGACTTGTGGTGGGGACATACATAAGGGGTTGTTTGGAGTTTTAATTTTTTGTAGGAGAGCTCAGCCTACTGTGGATGGCAACATGCCTAGGCAGGTAGTTCTGTGTTGTATAAATAAACTAGTTGAGGATTATTAGTAAGCAGCATTCCTCTATTCATATTTCTTGAGTTCCTAACATGACTTCTCTTAATGACAGTCTGTAACTTGCAAACAGAAATGGACCTTTTTTTTTTCCAGTAAACTATTTTTGGTTATAGCTCTAATCATATCAACAAAATGAAAATAGAAAAAAATAAGAAAAGATTTAGGCAAGCTGTGAAGCTTGATAGTTTTGGTACAGTGTTTACCAGAGAACCTCAGGGATTTACCTGATTATGCTTTCTAACTATTAACATTATAAGTATGCAATACCATGTTTAGGTTTTACATGGCCTTTGTTGTTGGTAATGAAACATGTGTCCTCATGCTTGTATAGATGAGACTGCATACTAACTAATGATGAACAAATTCAGTCATCTACCCTATAGGAATCATGTATGTCTTTGTGTTCAAAATAAGCACTAAGAGGACCAGAATGTTAAGTGCACAGCATTATCTCTTTAATGGGAGGGATGCATAATCTGTTTTTTGATTGTTTTTTTGTTTGTTTGTTTGTTTGTTTGTTTTTGCCTTGGAGCCTGGAAGAATATGTAGTTAACAGTCTGGTGACCTTTGAACTTACTATCTTTATAGCTAAGAGCACACTGAATTCTCCTTCAGATCCTTTACATGGGGTTGTTTTCTCCATTTATCTATAGAACCTATCTTTATGGAGCAGTTCATGTACATGGAGATGAGTTAACAATTGCCAATTCTCCAAAATGTGCTGTGCTTAAGTATGCCTAAAATTAATTAATCAGGTTCAATCTATGAAAGTTTGAAACAATACCTGTTAGTGTGTTGTGCTGATCTGATTTATCTTCTTACTTCTAGCAGGATTGTTAGTATGCTACCTCTGGTGGTCACAGAGACCGCCACAATAACTAGTTCCCATTCTACCTTTGGTAATGACTCAGAGGAAATATACCCACTTTACAGTATACCAGACATTTAAAACCCCATAAATCCATTCCCAGGTTGTCCTTAGATTCTGATCAATGCTACACTGAAAAACACTTCAAAGATCCTCTGATTCAAACTTTACATTCTAGAGATCAAGACAAATGAGGTCTAGCACAGTATAGTTCCCAACCACCCATAACATACATATTAGAAACATCATTTATTGAATTAATCACACTACTGACTCTCAACCTAGTTCTCTCCTATGATTCTTTTACCTCAGGTGGGTCTTCTGGGACATTAAAGCAATACTCTTTAAAATTATTTCTCTATGTCTTCTAGATCTTTCTTATCATTTCCCCACCATTCCCAGTAATTAAATTGAGTTTCAGTTCTTTTTCAACTTCAGTGCCTAGGAATTATTCTTTTAACCGAATGTACCAGTGAGTTCTCATCACTTCCAGATGAGAAACTATTTAGCAATGAAGAGAAGGAGATTCTCAGAAGTAAAACTGTGAACAATCTTACATAGATTTCAAGTGCTGAGGTAAATATTCACTTTCTGTGTATTTATCATTCCTGTATTTAAATTACAATTAAATTTTTATTGTTTTAGTTTTGTGTCTCGTGATTCACCCACAACTGTCTTTCAAGTCATTTGATTACAAGCAAATGCCACAAGCCTGATTTGTATGGTGCTGAGGACTAAACCCAGATTCTTATGAATTTTGAGCAAGTATTCTACTAAATAAGCTACATCACAAGTCCAGTAATATTTTTCCTTTTCTAATTACTAAATAAATTGTTACACCACCTTTGATGTAATCAATCAAACATATAATTTAGATTATTGCAAATGGTCAGGATGTAATATTATTAGTTTCCTCGTATCCATCATCCATTTACTCAGACATGGTACTCCAGCTAAAAATGGTGACAAGTCTATGAGTTTACTTGAACCTGACTCTGCAGGAGTTAACAAATGTGATGTAATAACTATATAAATATGAATCATACATCTATTCTACCTCCAGCTACTTTGAATAAGAATGTATAAACTAGTTAATTTATGATTTTCTGATGATATCTATTCAGTGTCTGTCACCCTCTTCTCCATAGTGATAATCTTTTCCTCAATGATCAAATATCATAGAATGTGAAAGAGGGAGATTATTGAAAATGATAGTTTCTACAATTGAGAAGGTGATTCTGTTGGTAAAGTCTTATCTTGAAACCATGAGGACCTGAGTTTGATCACCAGTACCATCTCCATACATCCCCCAAAAGAAACAAAAAAAAAATCACAACAAAAACAAAAACACCCTGGTGTAGTAGCACATGCTGTGCTTGTAATTTCAGTGCTTGAAAACAAGAAGATCACTAGGATTTGTTGGCCATGGAGCTTTGTCTCCTCGGTGAGATGCAGGCCAATGGAAGAACCTATCTAAGTAAAGACATTTTCTAAGAAAGAATGCCTGAGATTGACTTCTTAATTCTACACGTACATGTACACAGGTATATTTTTGACACCACACACACACACAGACACAGACACACACACACACACACACACACACACACACACACACACAGAATCATGGAATGATTTTCAGAAACCATACTTTATTCTTGAAGACTATCCAAGATGATATGTTATGATAGATAGTGATTCAGTATGCATATTGCTTTTTACATGAGTGGCTATCTTAATATATTTTCTCTTGCTGTGAAGAAGACCATGATTATAACTACTTGGTAGGGAAATATTTGTCTTGTACATGACAAACAGCATTTATCATTAAGGAAGGACATATTAGAGACTCAAGCAGAGCAGGAACCCAGTATCAGAAACTTAAGCAGAGATCATAAAAGAATGCTGCTTACTGGGTTGGTCTCCATTGCTTGCTCAGCCTGCTTTTATTTATACTCAGTACCATATATCTAGGGATAGCACATAGAAATCTAGACCCTGACATATTAATCATTAATCAAGTTAATTCCTCACAGACATGCCCACAAGCTAGTCATATCAAGGATTTTTCTCAGTTGAGGTTTCTCTGTCCAGATGACTGTAGCTCGTGTTAAGTTAACAAAACAAATGAACAAAGAAAACAAAGAAACAAACAACAAAAATTAACCAGGACAATGAATTTTATAAAATAAAAGCCATTACAGGGTTTCTTCTGATGGGGAGATTTGAAAACTCAAACTACAAAAAAACAACCAAAATAAAAACATTTAAAAAAAAATTTTTTTTTGATTAATCAGACTTTAACTACCACCTGTAGTGGAAGGAATGCAAAACAGCAGTGGATACATGGATGGAATCAAAAAATTTGTGTCTTACTCTAAAAATCTGTAAAATGAGAAATTTGATGGTTTTTCTCTTTAATATGATGCTACTGGGATAAAGTGATGTTTTCAATATTCTTCATTGTGAAGTACTTCTGTTTTTTTATATCACATGATTATGAGATATATATTAATTAAGGGTTCTATAAAAAATGGAATCCATAAGGTTCATATATGATAGAAGGCATTTTTAAAGATTGTCTTAAACAGTCTGGTTTGAGAAATCCCAACAATAGCTGATTCAAACTTGAGAGGCTGAGAATTTGAATGTTGCTTATTTACTAATATTGGATGTATCTACAGTTCCAATCTTGTATTGAAGGTCCACCTGGTCCCCAGACTACTGCTGAATCACTTGAAGATCAAAGGTTACATTCTAATGTCAGAGAAGAGATAAGGCAGGAGTATAACTTGTTAGCAAATATGAGGTAAGTAGACAAAAATCAAAATTTCATTTGAGATTCCTTGAGTCCTATCTAAGCTGGCAAAATAGGTCATGCACATTTAGGGTGGGTTTTTCTAATTTAAATACCTTGAGTGTGTTCTCAGCTGGTTTCCACTTAGCTGATTCCATGTCAAGTAATGTTGACAATAATGAATGACCTTCCCACATGTATTGTTCTTGACTAGTTTATATATTGCGAGTTTTGAAGATGTATTTCTAAAATACTTCCTATATTCTGTTGATTACAACCCAATAGAGGACAAAATTTACTTTGTAACCTGGTTCCAAAATGCTATTAAAATTCATTATAGAATGATTAGCAGTATATTTTAATGTTTATATTTTCCACTTTATTCAATTCTAATACATTAAGAATAACATTCAGGGTAGAAAGATGGCTCAGTTATTAAAATTATGACGATCAAGCATGAGGATAACAGTAAAACCTCAGAACCTATGTGAAAAGCAAATAAACAAACAAAAAAATGAAGAAGTGATAATGACTGCCTTTACCTACTACTGTGGGGAGGGGAGATCATTAGATGAGGTTTCCTGGCTAGCCTTTCACAGGAACATATATACACAAAAGAAAATGAACACAGTCAGACACAGAAACACACATATATAGACATTAACACTAGCACAAAAAGAAAGCTTACTGTTTTGGGTTTCTGAATAGATTTCAGAAGCCCAGTATCTTAACCACTGTGTTTAATTTCCAACTCTAAAACAAATGTTCTCCAGAGCTTCCCTGATTTATCTTCAGTGGTCCTAACTGACTTAAGAATAAAGTACAACAATTGTGCTTATCAAAACCTGTCAGGCTTTAATGATCTGTTGTTTGCCATCTTCCAGTTTCACCTTCCACCATGTCTAGTGCATGCTTTCTATTCCTTCAGTCTCTGTTTCCTGCCAACGCCTGTATTTTGTCTGTTTCTTCTCTTTACTGTTACAGAAATTTGGATAGTTCAGGCATAGTTCTTATATGTTACTAAGAAAGTTGGCCTCCCTTCTTGGAATTCTAACTCTTATTAATAAGATAATTTCACAACAGATTAAAAAGGAAGTTTGGAGACAATTTTATTAGAATTTAAAAGAAAACCTTTATCACATGCAATTTGTAAACATTTGCAGCTTCCCAGAGAAGAAAGAAAAGAAGACAGTTGTGCAATTTGACCTTGGGCTAGGTTGAAACAAATGTTCATTTCCCGGGAAGGAAATAATTTAGGGAATTAAGACAGTACCCTAAATTAATAATAAAAAAAAAAAAAAGAAAAGAAAGAAAGAAAGAAAAACATAAGAACAAAAACAGAGAAAAGTAGTTTATTTAGGCTAAAGAGACAAAAATAAAGCATTTTTATTTTTGGATTTCAATTATATTCCTTTGATTAATGTGTCTGTCTCTGTGCCAATACCATGCAGATATTTATCACTATTGCTCTGTAGTATAGCTTGAAGTCAGGGATGGTGATTACCCTACCAGTTCTTTTATTGTTAAGAATTGTTTTTGTTATTCTGGTTTTTTGTTTTGTTTTGGTTTTGGTTTTGGTTTTGGTTTTTTTTTTTTTTTGCCTTCCCAGATGAATTTGAGAGTTGCTTTTTTTCATACCTTCGAAGAATTGTGTTGGGATTTTGATGGTGGTGACTGTGTTGAATCTGTAGATTACCTTTGGTAGGATGGCCATTTTTACTATGTTAATTTATCCAATCCACATGGGAGATAGCTCCATTTTTGAGATCTTTGATTTTTTTCTTGAGAGACTTGAAGTTAATTTCATAAATATATATCACTTGTTTTGTCAGAATTACTACGAGCCATTTTATATTATTTGTGGCTATTGTGAATGGAGTTGTTTTCCTAAATTATTTCTCACCCTGTTTAACATTTGTATATGGCTACTGATTAATTTGAGTTAATTGTACATCCAGTAGCTTTGCTGAAATTTTATATCAGCTATAGAAGTTCTCTGGTAGAATTTTTGGGGTCGTTTATTTATACTAACATATCACCTGCAAATAATGGTACTATTGTTTCTTCTTTGACAATTTGTATCCCCTTGATATTTTATGTTGTCTTAAAGCTCTTGCTAGAATATCAAGTACTATATTGAATAGATACGGGCAGAGTGGGCATCCTCCTCTTGTCCCTGATATTAGTCTGATTGCTTCAAGTATCTCTCCAGTTAATTTGATATTGATTATTGTTTTGCAGTAAGTTGCTTTTATTATGTTTAGATATTGGCCTTGAATTTCTGATCTCTTCAGTACTTTTATCCTGAAGGGGTTTTGTATTTTGTCAACTGCTTTTTCAACATCTAAGAAGAAGACCAAGTTAATTTGTTTTGAGTTTGTTTATATAGTGGATTATGTTAATAGATTTTTGTATATTGAACCAACCTTGCATCTTTGGGATGAGGCCTACTTGATCTTGGTGAATGATGGTTTTGATGTGTTCTTGGATTCAGTTTGCAAGAATTATATTTAATATTTTTGCATCAAAATTCATAAGAGAAATTTGTCTGAAGATTGCTTTGTTTCGTCCTTGTATGATTTAGACGTCAGAGTAATTGTGGCTTCATAGAATAAATTAGGTTCCTTCTGTTTCTATTTAATGGACTAGCCTGAGAAATATTGGTATTATGTCTTCTTTGAAGGTCTGGTAGAATTCTTCCCAAATATATATATATATTGGTTTGGAGGTTTTTAATGACTTCTTTAAATAGTTTACCTGCTTTTGATTTATCTTTAGTATATTGTATTTGTTTAGAAAACTATCTATTTCATCTAGGTTTTCCAGTTTTGTTGAGTATAGGCTTTTGTAATAGGATCTGATATATTTTTTTAATTTCTTCCATTTCTGATTTTATGTCTCCCTTTTCAATTCTGATTTTGTTATTTTGGATACTGACTCTGGGCCATTTAGTTAGTTTGGCTACCTGTTGATCTATTTTGTTGATTCTCTAAAGGAACCAGCTTTAGGTTTTGTTGGTTCTTCGTATCTTTCTCTTTGTTTGTATTTATTTCATTTACGTCCTGAGTTTGACTATTTCATGGCTTCTACTCTTCTTGAGTGTGTTTGCTTGCTATTTTTTTTTCTAGACCTCTCAGATGAGCTGTTAAGTTGCTAGTGTAAGATCTCTCCAATTTTTTTAACAGGTCACCTAGTACTATAAATTTTTCTCTTAGCACTGCTTTTATTGTGTCCTATAAGTTTGGGTATTTTGTGTCAAAGTTTTCATTGAATTTCAGAAAGTCTTGAATTTATTTCTTTATTTTTTCCTTGACCAAGTTATAATTGAGTAGAGGGTTGTTCAGCTTTCACGTGTATATGGGCTTTCTGTTGTTTTGTTGTTATTGAAGACCAGCTTTAGGCCATGTGGTCTGATGGGATGCATGGGATTATTTCAATATTTTTGTATAAGTTGAGATGTGTATTGTAACCAATTATATAGTCAATTTTGGAGAAAGCACTGTAAGGTGCTGAGAAGGTTAATTCTTTCGTTTTAGGTTGAAATATTCTATTGATATCTGTTAAATCCATTTGGTTTATAACTTCTATTAGTTTCGCTGTTTAGTTTGTGTTTCAACGAACTGTCCATTTGTGAGAGTAGAGTGATAAAGTCTCACATTGTTACTATGTGGTTCAATCTGTGTTTGGAGCTTTAGTAAAGTTTCCTTTAGGAATGTGGATTCCCTTGCATTTGGGGCATAGATGTTAAGATTTTAGATTTTCTCTTGGTGGATTTTCCCTTTGATTAATATGAAGCGTCCTTCCTCAGCTCTATCTATAACTTTTGGTAGAAAGTGTATTTTATTGGATATTAGTATGGCAACTCCAGGTTCTTTCTTGGGACCATTTGATTTGGAAGACCCTTTTTCAGCTTTTTACTTTGAGGTAGTCTCTGTCTCTGTTACTGAAGTATGTTTCTTGTATGCAGCAAATTGCTGGATCCTGTTTGCTTATCCAATGTGTTAGTTTATGTCTTTATATAGGTGAGTAAAGTTCATTAATATGGAGAGATATTAAAGACAGATGATTGTTAGTTCCTGTTATGTTTGTTTTTGTAGGTGGCATTATGTGCATGTGGTTATTTCCTTTTGTCTTTTTTGTGAGACGATTAACATCTTGTCTTTTTTTCCATGTAGAGGCCCTCCTTGTGTTGGAATTTTCTATCTAGATTCCTCTGTAGAGCTGGATTGGGAGACAGACACTGTTTAAATTTGGTTTTGTCCTGGAATATTTTGGTTTTTCCATTTATGTTGATTAAAGATTTTGCTGGGTATACTAGCCTGGGTTGGCATATGTGTTCTCAAAAATTCTGCATGACTTCTTCCCAGGTTCTTCTGTCTTTTACTGTCTTTTGTGAGAAGTCTGTTGTAATTCTGATAGATCTGTCTTTTTAGTCACTTGGCCATTTTATCTTGCACCTTTTTAATATTCTTTTCTTGTTCTGTTCATTTACTGTTTTAATTATTAGAAGACATGAAGATTTTTTTTGCTGATTCCATTTATTTTGTGTTCTATAGGCTTCTTTTACCTTTATGACACCTCTTTTTTTTGGGGGGGGGAGTTTTCTTCTATGATTTTGTTAAAGATGTTTTCAGGTCCTTAGGGTTGGTAATCTTCACTCTCTTCTATTCCAGTTCTTCATAGATTTGGTCTTTTCATTGTGTCTTGAATTACTTGGATATTTGAGTTAAGATTATTTTATGTTTTGAATTTTCTTTGGCAGTTGTGACAATCTCTTCTATAATATCTTCGACACTTGAGATTTTTTCTTCTATCTCTTGAATTCTGTTGGTGATGCTTACATCTGTAATTCCTGACCTGTTTCTTAAGTTTTCCATTTCCAGGGTTGCCTCCATTTCTGGCCTCTTCGTTGTTTCTACTGCCACTTTTAGGTCTTGGACCACTGTTTTCAATTTCTTCACCTGTTTGATTCTGTTTTCCTGGTTTTCTTTAAGGTATTTATATGCTTCCACTTTAAGGGTTTCTTTCTGTTTACCTGTGTTTTCCTTTATTTATTTTAGTGAGTTATGTATATCATCCTTAAATGGACCCTATTATCTTCATGAGATAGGATTTTAGGTCAGCTTTCTGATTTTCAGGTGTGTTGGAGTATTCCAGACCTGCTGTGATGGGAGAACTGTGTTCTGATAATGCCCAAATATGTTGGTTTCTGTTGCTTATGGCTTTGTACTTGCCTCTTGCCATCTGGTTATACCTATTGTTTATTAGTCTAAGTGACTCCTTATGGAGCCTGCCTTTTTTGTCCCTGGGTTTCTTCAGCTCTTCTGGTAGTCCTGAGTCCCTGTATGTAGCAGATGTCCTTTGGGGCCTTCTGACTATGAGATCTTCAGAGAAGCAGTCAAGCTGTTTTTCTATATAAAGCTGTTCTCCAGGTGTGACTATATACTGAGGTTTCTGTTTCCCTGTGTGGAGCATAACTTCATGGAGGATTTCAGTCTTTTGGATCAGTTTCTCAGCATGCCTCTAGGATGTCTTCAGACTGTGGTGTTGGTTTCCAAGTTGCCTTGTGTGCAGAGGAACTCCTGGGATGTGTTCAAGTTGTGGAGTCTTCAGGGAAGTAGACAAGTTGGTGATCAATTGCCTAGTTGCCCTGTGTGCATTGGATCCCCTGGAATGCCAGTTGCCCTGTGTATAGCAGATCTCCAGGGTTGCCTCAGGCTGTGGTGTTTTCAGGGAAGCAGAGTAGCTGGCAGTCTTTCCAGACAGAAAGCTATGGCCAGAAGGGGCGTGGAATTTGGGGTGTGGATCTCTAGGGGGGTGATGGGTCCTAATTCCACCGTACTCTCAGAAGCTGCTGTAGGACTTTGGATGGGTACTTACCAATTATACTGAGTGCAGTAGATCTCCTGGGATGCCTCGAGTTGTAGTGTCTTCAGGGAAGCAGACTAGCTAGCAGAGAGCCTTGGTAGAATGTGCTACCCAGAAAGTCTAAGACTTTCTCAATCAGAACTCAGGAAGACTGGATGATGAAAGAGAACTTCAAGGCAGCCACAAATGTCATGTTATAACTGAGGTAAATCTGTAAAGAAATTGAGGGAGGTAAATCTGTAAAGAAATGTAATATCTCACCAAGGGATAATCATTCTTCATAACACTTTAGCATAACTTAAGGTATACTCTCCTTCCTGAGGAGCCCTTTGGCCACCAGGTTATTTACCTATCAAATGGAATAACTCTTAAAGCAGGTAGCAATAGCTAGTCTCCAAGTAGAAGCAGTTTCCATTCTCACTGTAATAAATCCTTCCAGATTAACACTAACAAGAGGTACCTTTTGCTGGGCCTGTTTCTGGCTTGCAGAGGAGCCTGAAGTCAAATAGATTTCCTAGAGTGAGAAAAGAACCTGGTTACTTCTTCTGGTCTGGATTTGTATCTCAATTAATATGTTGTTTCATTTCTGACTGTAGCCTCTCTTCTCCTAGTGGATTTTTTTAGAGGCTTTCTTCTTGTTCTGTGATAAAACTTAATTTCCCTGAAAATCCATGCCATTAAGGCAAGGATCCTTTCTTGAATCACTATACACACTATTCATCTGTAAATGCTTTATTACTGAATGAATAAAAGCTTCAATTGATGAGCACAAATAAACTCCATCCAAGATCAATAAAAACAGAAAATTCTTCACAATTAATTGTGAATCATCTAGAAGTATTTATCTTAGTGTTTTTCCTGTTTCATAGTTGTCTACCACTGTCTCTAGCTAAGCACATTTTTCAATTCTAAGCTTGAATAATATGTTTCTGTTGAAATGGACTCAGGTATGTATGGGTGTGCATATACATGTGTGTAGATGTGAGAAAAACTTCATATGTCATCCTTCAAGCACCCTCCTTCTTAATCTTTGTGGCAAGGTTTTTCATTGCTTGCTACTCACATAGTAGGCTTGGCTGACTATGTGAGTCAAGGATATGATTGTCTTTGTGTCTCTGCCTCTCTAGCACAGGGATTTTAATGCCTGCCACCAAAAATCCAGGTGTCAAGCATATCTTTCCCTCATGCTTATGAAGCACCTTACCAGATAAGCTTGGCCCTGGACCCAAAACATATTTTCAATACATTTAAGCAACTAGGATCTAAGCTTATTCTTAGCTATTCACAACATGATAGAGCCATCCCGTAAGATGTATTGGTGAGTAGTTCTTCTATTAAAAATGCTGTGCAAAGTAAAACACTGAGCATAGTAAAAGGTTCATCAATTTTTCTGGATATACACATGCTGCCTTTTCCTACATATGCATTCAAGTCAAACTGTGTTTTCATGAGAAATATACATCACTGTTTTCTCAGTGAATAATCCTAAAAAAATTGGACATCAATACTAACATGAACTTCATAAAAAAAGTTGTTTGTATTATAAAATTAAATTAGGTCAAAACACTATTGTTGACATTTCTGGGTAATGAGATGGATAATATATTGGTGAAGCAGTATAAATAGTTTGCATATGAATTATTAAAAGCAATGGAAGTTTTAAGACAATAATACCTGGAAGTATTTAAAAAGTTTTAAGACAATAATACCTGGGAGTATTTAAAAAGATCTATTTCTGGAGAGAGAGATCTGGTGTAGTGGTGTGTATAGTAAAGCCTTTATGTCTACCTCTAAATAAAATATATTCTAAAGCCTTTGTCTCAGGCTTTGAGTAAAATGTTTCAGCAAAGGCTTTGCTTAGTTTGGGTCAATCAGCAAAGGTTGGAAAATTCATATGAAACAGTTCAAAGTTGTCTCTTGGTACTATATGAGAGCTTCCAGCTATACTAATCGTGGTCATAAGACACTCATGGTAAACGAGGAGTTCATCATACTTTTGATAATGGCTAGCCATGGTCAAAAGAAACTGAGATTTGTGTGGGTTATCTGCTCTCATGCACAGGAAAGAGTGAGATAACTTTGGTAACTGGAACCTTTCACAGCCCAAATTAACCTTGTATAATGTTTGAAATAAGTAACTGGAAAAAGCTAGCCAGATATCAGTTTTCCCAGACAGGCTGCACTCCTCTGTTACTTCAGAAAATTAAAGGCTTAGCATTTTGTTGAGCTTTATTTTTACTTCAGCTCCTATGACAAATATCAACCAATAATCTGGGAATGAAGATGTCTATAAACCATCCTGTATTTCCAGCAATGCTGATGGAAACAGGGATAAGGCCTTTCTACCTCTCAACTCTCAGGAGCATCACAATATATTTTTTCATATTCTAATGCTTCTGCTCTGATAGCAAAGCACTCAGCAGCCCCTCAAAATTATTGGTGGGTGTCACAAGCACTTATATCCCAGACTGTCAGTTAATTTTGACAGGAGGTGCCTTGGGAATTATGACAGACAAGCAAGAGTCAAGATCGAGATCTGGTCTTTCAAATGCTTTACTTTTAATATCGGGTTCATATAAGAAAGTCACAGTGTCGTATAATAGAGTCACAGCACACATGCAAAACCAAACTAGGGAGGCACACACTAAAGCTATGGCTGCTACTATCCACATCACTCAGTCACTCATAAATATGACCTGTTCTCGGCTCAGGTTCAGCTTGGAAGTCTCTGTCACCTCTCTCGACCTCTAGTGGCGGTCTCCTCCTCCACTGGCACTTCCCAGGCGGTGAGGTATTGGATGATCATTTGGGTCTCATCAGAGTCCAGACAAGAGTGGAGTCGGGGGGCTAGACATGATGGACTCGCGAGTGGAGTTTCTCTGGGGTTTTTAAGTTCACTTCCAACCAGGGAACGCCCGGGGGCTTCCCTATCTATCTATGGCACTCATTATCATCACATCACACACACGGCACATCTGGTTTTACTCTTTGTTTAATAGCTAGGCTCTGTACATCTGGCCTTTTGCTATGTCATCTAGCCTATGCTGGGTCCTCTGGCCTGTACTGGAGAGACCCTCACAATAATGCTCTTTACAGTGGGGAATAAAATGGAGTGAGTATGAATGAGGATAAAAGAGCAAAAGTGGTAGATCCCCAAGGCCACCCCATCTCTGTGCCATTATTTTATTTAAAATTATATACAAGGACAAGATTCCCAGTGTTTGCTAACCAGCCAGAATACATAACTTAAATATGTACAGAGAGGAGATCAGTCTTCAATGTTTACTTGTTACATACCTATTGCTTTTGTAAAATTTCAGGGAAATGAAGCATCCTACCTTAGAAAGCTAGACTGACAATGTTTGAGGAATGACTGCCAGGGTTGTCGTTGTCTTCTACATAAATGCATTTCCAAGCATGTTGACAATGGAATACAGACAGACAGATAGACACAAACACACACTTAATATATACATAATCACAAGATAACACACATAGACACACACACACACACACACACACACACACACACACACACACACTATGTAATAGTCTCTAAATAATGGCCTTAAATGTATAGATTCATCCAGATGTTTCAAATATAGCAGAATTGTTACACAAAAAATATAACAGAAATGTCACATGATCCCCCACACCTCCATACCATGAAGTTAAGCCATTTCTCTAACAGGAGAGGCACTGTTCTCAGAAGTCAGCTGGTATCTTCCCTAAAGTACACAGAGCAAATTACAAAAGTTAGAGCATGATGTTTTACATGCTATGGCAGTGTGCACTCCATTTGAAAGCCTCACAGTCCAGAGTGTTGTGATCTACTTGGACATTTGGGTGCTCATTGTAGCCCTCTCAGCTTCCCACTGAAGTTGTATAACACTCCGTCATCTAGTTCCTCTCCCTCTTCTGTATGATTCTTTCACTATGGTTGATTTCAATGGTGTTCCTGAAAAGAAAACTTGTGCCATTTTAAACATATTTCCTAAGTTGAGTAAGAAATGTATGTTTGGGCTGAGAGAATGACTAAAGCAGTAAGTAATTCTGCATAAATGTGAAGACCTTGGTTTAACTACATGAACCCACACTAAACAAACAAACTAACAAACAGTGAAGCATGTTTGTAATCTAAGTCAGCAAGGAGGTAGAGACAAGTAGATTCCATGGATCAGTTTGTTTAGTTGGATTAAAAAGCTGCAGAGGAGCCTAGCAGTGGTGGCGCATGCCTTTAATCCCAGCACTTCGAAGGCAGAGGCAGGCGGATTTCTGATTTTGAGGCCAGCCTGGTTACAGAGTGAGTTCCAGGACAGCCAGAGGTACACAGAGAAATTCTGTCTTGAAAAACAAAACAAAACAACAACAACAACAAAAGCTTCAGAGGTGCAGAGGGCCTTGTGCACATGTGTACATACACACACACATACACACACACACACCAAATTGTTCAGAAAATGTTAGAACATAAACTTTATTTTATCCATTTGGGCTTCTTTGTAACAAAACATCCTAGAGATGCCTAAAAATAAGATACGCCTCTCAATTCTCAGGGCAAAGAATTCAAAGGGAGAACACTCAAGATCTCAGTATCCAGCTAAATTTAGATGGCAGCTACTAGCTGTGTTCTCATTTATTTATTTATTTATTTATTTATTTATTTATTTGAGGAGGTGAGGTCTCTTTTCCAGGTACCCAGTGAAGGGAATTATTACTATTTATGAGGTTTATTACTTAGTATCCTAAATTATTTACCTCCTAATTCCAGCTGCCAGGTGGGCACATTCCTCAGCATCTAGAGTCACTCTTATGACTTGCTGTTTGGCCCCATGAAGAACACTCTCAGTATTCTACTTTCAAATGTCCAATGTATGGAAAGAATGAGTCTCTTAAAGGGATTCACTGATACTGATAAATTCTGGCCACATCAAATAACCTCTCTTTTAGACAATGCTATAAAAATGTGTGTTTGTGTGTAGATACACAAGGGGAAGCTGTAGCATGTAATTTTAGAAAAACACCAGATATACACCAAGAGCATCCACCCTCATGTCACTGTCTCACTCAGCCCCAATAGTTGTCAGCTGGCATTTTTCTAGAATGCCACCCAGTACTTCCAGTTAGCTTTTCCAAACTGCCAACAACTGCTCTACCTGAAAATACTAAGAGCTGCTGTTTGTGTACTTCAGGCTAACTGTCATGGCTGTCAGCTCTCTTTTTCCATTTCCTTTACCCCCAAGAAAGGAAAACACTAGAAACTTTTATTATTGTAAAACTTACCAGATAACTCAATGGGTGGACAAAAAAATGTCTATCCTATTCTTAACAGTAGCATTTCCCATACTCTGGGCTCCAGTGGTAGAGGAGGTTACCTCCTACAGAGTCCAACATGTCTGCCATGTTCTATCTACTCCATAGCCTAATCCAGGTCCCCAATCCTCTCTTTGTCTCCTTCTCTTTCTCCTATCATCTGGAAATCCCACCTTCTTTTCCTACACCAAGTGATTGGATTCCGCCATCTTTATTGGAACAATTAAGAAACAAATAGGGAACCAGATTTTAGTATCAGCTCTTCCCCCTACTGTACATGCACATATGTGACCATCCATATGGTAGTCAGAGTATCATGCTTTAAGTGCTTTCTACCTTATCTTTTCAACATAGTCTCTCCCTAGCTCACAAATTAAGGTAGTCTCACTGTTTCAAAAGCCTCAGAGATCTGCCTGTCTTCATTCTCCTAATTGTTGAAATACAAATAATTAATACTGCCTGCAATTTGTTGACATGGGTTCTGAGGATTGAATTCAGATTCTCATGGTATTGCTGGAAACAATTTTTTTAATTGAGCTGTTCCACTTGTCCTGAAATCTTTTAGTCAATGAAATGTGGATTTGTCTCTAATTTAAGAGATTTGTGGTCTATACTGTTCCAAGAGCTTACTAAATCATAAAAGGAGAATTTGTCATCTACCTGGTGATGGAGACTTAACAACCTTGTAATCATTCTGCCCATCTCATATTTTCTAATGGAAACAGTGTGATGTCTAAAATTATTGTATGAGTTACACTTTGAAGAAATGGATAATAGAGCAGTATATGAGGCTGAAGGAATGGCTCATTAGTTAAGAGCACATACTTCTCGTGATGAAAACCCAAGTTAGAAAATTTAAAACCATCTGTAAATCAGGTTACTAGTGACTCAGTGCTCTTTTCTGGACTGTATATGAACCTGCACTTATGTATACATACCAACACATGAAAATACACATATAGACATAATTATAAACTAAATCTGTAATTATGCAAGAATTAATACAAATCAAATAAGTAGTACAAATCTAAGAGTTAATTGGACACCAAATTAAGTGAAATGCTACTTTAAAAAGTATTAAGTGGAAGAATACTCTGTGCAAAGAAAAAGGCATAACAAGAATTGAGAGACATATAATAAAGAACAAAAGAGAACAATAAAAGAATAATTTAGAATTTATTGAACATGTGTGTTTCTTGCATGAAGATATGTATCACACAATATATATAGGAAGACATACAGCTTCAATATGCCTCATATTACTGAAAAAACATTGTCAAATTTATAACCAAAACAACTGGACAAATGAGGGTGAATTCACAGAAGGGAGTTAAGCCCTACAGGAATCATAAATGTCAGAATTTAATGTTTTGAGGCCCACTAATCAGAAAGATCTGAATAAGTATGATATTGTTTGAATATGAAATGTCTCCCATAGGCTTGCTGCCAAAGGTATGTCTGAATTGGTAGTTCTGTATAAAATAGGGAGAACTTTCTCAAAAGTCAAAAATAAAAACAAACTAAGCAAGCAACCAAATACAAAATAAAAACAAACAACAAAAAAAAAACAATAAATAAGAATGACTCCTCAGGCTTGTCACCAAATTTTTCTTCTGGTCTCCACATTCATGCAGGCACATGAATTAATATAAATGAATTGTAACTGCACAGACATACACAGACAGACAGAGAGAGACACACACACATACACACACACACACATACAAACACACAAAATGAAAACTAACACCAGAATAATTATACCACAGGAATTCTAAGGAGAAAGAATATTATAATAGAGGAAGAGAAAGAGATTGGACCATATACTAGAAAGACTTAAATGTCAGATAAAAGTATTCAAGAGCTCATAGCTGGAGTGTAACATGGAACTTTTAATCATTCTATTCCTATGCAATCAGTCTGATAGCAGTAGAAAGTGCCACTAAAAAGTGCTGAAGAGTATTGCATGCATCAAATGTCATATATTTCTAATATTTCCAAAGTTTACATTGGTTTGATATGTGATAGGCTTATTTTCTGGCTGTACATCATGACCACATGGGTCAGAACATATTGCTATTATTGTATACCTTCTGTAATCATCACAGAATTTCTGGATAAAAGAGAGGTAAATACATATGTCTGGTCAAAGCCTTGAGCCATAAATTATGTGCTTTTATATACGTAAGGATACTCTTTTCTCTATATATTACTTTAGAATTTCAAATTTCAACATAAAATTTCCTGTTATTGTTAAAATCTATATAAACATTCTTTATAGCTATGTGTTTTAAACAGTATCCTCATCCTTCAAAATACTCCACTTCACACAAAATATCAGATATGTTTCTTTAACATGGATGTTTATCATAGTGGTACTTATTTACCTTTGTCTATAAAACTTTAACTGACAGACAGACATTCCAGGTTGCAACTGTCACAGAATACATCAATAGAAGATTAATTTTAGAAAAAGAAGGAGAAAAAATTAAGAAAGATAATATGTAATTATTTTATCTTTGTGTGTGTGCATGCATATGTATGAATACAGGGATGCATCTGGCATGTGTCATGATGCACATGTGAAGTCAGAGAAAAAAATCAGTGGAAATATAGGTAAACATATACATTTCTTCAAGGTTGCTTTCCATCTTATTTAATAATGGATCCCTTTGTTCATCACTGTATATGGCAGATTCACTGGCCTAGAAGCTTCCAGGGACATTGCTGTTTGCTTCTCATCTTCCTGCAGTGAGTGGTAGCAGAATTACATATCTGTGATGCTGTGTGCAGTGTTATGTGCTCTGAAGAACCTGGACTCAGGATTTCCAGAGGAGTGCTTCAGCAACTGAATAATTTCCCCAATCTTGGTATATTTACATGTTTGAAATTTTATGAAAAAATTAGAGTTGTAGGTGAGAGAAGAACTCTGTATAGAGATTAGCTCTACTTCCACTTCTAAAAAATACTGTGGAGAGCAGAGACATCTGACCTTTGACACTTTCTGAGAAGTCTGATGAATGTCACACATTTGGGGAAAACTAAATTGCAGGCAAAAGAAAACAACTGGGGTAAGAGGGCTAAATAGATGTGACATTTGTAAAAAAATGCAGACCTCTGTTCTGATTAACAGCATCTATATAAAAACCTAAGTCTGGGAGTGTAGTTATAGCATTGGGAAGTTAGATGGAGAAAAATCCCCAGATCTCAATGGCTAGGCAGTCTATTCCATTGATGAACTTCAGGCTTAACAAGAAAATATAACTCAAAACATGGAGATAGACATTGGATTCAAAAAATACTATACCAAATTTTAGCCTTTGATTCTGACATGTATATGGATACACATATGTACATGCACCTGTGTGCACATGTGCAAACACATGCACAAAACAACAATAACAACTCAAAACTAAATATATTAATGTATTTTTTTCTTACTTGTAGTAGTCTTTTGATGAACTGAGGGAATGGAGCAGAGTCCAGGTTATATAGTAAGGTGATATTCATATAAACATATCAACATGTGTGCTCCATCAAACAAAATGTGTAACAAATCTTGGAAAGATGGTATCAAGAGAGTCCTAATTATTTTTACGGTCTGATGGAGTTTCACTGTCCCAAAATTCTTGCCTAAACCTCATTCCTACCTGGTTTATTTTCATTCTCAACTTGATGAAATTTAGAATTATCATGTAAACAAACCTCTCTGCACATTTGTGAGGGTGTTTTTATATTAGGATAATGAGGTAGAAAGACCCTCCAAAATATGGGTTGCAGTACTCCATTGTCTGGTGTCTTGAAATACAGAAAAATGAGAAAGTGAGCTGAAAAAGACTATCTTTGTGTCCACATCATGGTTCTAAATAGGATAAACTAGCTGTACTACATTCTTGCAAGTTATGTGTTCCATATTATGATGACCTCAAATTGTGTACCAGGATAAATCCTTCCCTGACTAAACTATGTCTTCTCAGGTGTTTGGTCACAGCAATGAGAAAGTTAACCAAAACCATACTGTGACTCATTTATAATGAACACTTAATACCATTCTCATAAAAAAGAAATTACTATTCTCATAAAATTAGACGACTCATTGAAAGACTCTTGTTAAAAAAGAGACTCCAAATTCTTCTGATTTGTTTTGTCTTTCTTCAATGTGGTCCCACCTACCCACTTACAATGACTTGAATCAACATGGTGCCCCACACAGAACCTTAGCAAATGCCAACACCACGTGTGAGTCAAGAGAAACATCTATTATTTCTTTTCTGTATAAATATTATCTGGAGTGAACCTATGTGCATGTTAACATATGTGTAGATGAACCTGTTGGGGGGTTGCATTTGGGTATCTGGGCCACAGATTAATAATATACAGTCTCTCCCTCTATCTCTTACCACATATTAACTTAGGCTGGATTTTTTTACTGAATGTAGAACATACTCTGAAAATACTAGCTCCAATTCCAGAGAGGATTGCAAGTGGACCACTCTGTCTCACTAACTTCAACATGGGTTCAGGACATCAAATCATTAATCTTTGCATTTTGATAGCAAGGATTTTAACTTTTAAACAAACTCAACAGTCCTTAAACTTCTATGCAATATATAGAAAAGTCTCTGCTCTTTCATAGTAACAGAAAGCAGATATTAACAATCACCAGCAAATGTTGAATATAGTTAAAGATCACTTCCCCATTCTATTTTCACTCAGAGTATCAGTGCATGCATGATTATAAAATGCTAATATGAAACAAGGATTGAAGCTTAGAGTATAAGCTTGAAGGACTGATATCTCAGAGCTTTGGGAATATGAAACTACACATATGAAATATTAATAAAGTTCTACAAAACTGTAAAAACAATACAACAAAAATATGAAGAAAAAAATTAAACGGAAAACTAATATATTCTAGTGAAAACCAAGAGGAAAGTCTCCAGTTAGGAGATAATTTTTTTTGTAAAAGTATAAATAACTATAATAATACACAAAAGATTAATTAATTGAGAAAATATATTTTATGTCCATGAGTGGTATTTCTAATTTCCTCATTATTCACAGTAAATTGGTCACAAACACATGTATTGTAAGAGAACTAGATGGAGCCAAGACAGCAAAAGAGTCGAGAAATGTGTTAAAACATATCAGAAAATGAAGCCGAAGAGATGGTTTAGTGAGTAAATGCACTTGCTAAGTAAGCTAAAAGAACAAATTCACATAAACAGTACCCACATGCTTCTTGGAGTATAGTGAAACATGCATGTATGACAGGAAGATACTGCAAGTCTGCTGTCTAGTCATCCCATTGAAACCTAAGAGCTTCAAATCCACAGAAAAACCCAGGCCTCAGAGGAAAAGTATGAATGGTATAGAGTAAGATACATGATGTCTTCCTCTCACATGCATGAACATTAGGACACACACACACACACACACAAATACATGTTTATACCATACACTCAAACACAAAATAGAAAAGTCTTGAAAATGTATACTATTGATTAAACCAACCTCCCAATCCCAATAATTATCATCTGCTTGGCTTTATTACCAACTATGAGAATTTTGTATGAGTAATATAATTTTTCTTATTTTTTTTAAATAATGAGTGTTTCCTGTGAGTTTCTATAGGATGAACAATAGGACTTCAAAGCTTTCATCTTCTTCAAAATATAACTGCTTTTGGTTACAAATGCCGAGTTTTTTTTTCAAGTTCCACAAAGGAATTATTATCAGTGGGTTGAATTTTTCAACACATTTTCCTGATACTTGTATTATAGAATTTATGACCAATATTATGATATAGAGGTTAAATTTCTATATTGTTGCCCTTGATGAAATACAAGATTATTAAAGCTAAGTAACATATTAAAGATTAAACAAATATCTAGATATCACATACATCATGAAACCAGTTCTGCCTCAGTAATTGCTTCTGTTTATCTAAGGTTCTGTGTGTGTGTGTGTGTGTGTGTGTGTGTGTGTGTGTGTGTGTGTGTTTGTGTGTGTGTGTGTGTGTGTGTGTGTACATGAGCACATATGAAAATCATAAGTCAAAACAGGCTCATTGTCCTTGAAAGTGTTTTGTGTTTTTTTTCTCAATACAGGCATTTTCATTAGCCTGTAACTTACCCAGTAAGCTATCTCACTGTCCAGTGATTACCAGAGATCTACTTGCCTCTGCTTATGCCACATCAGCATTGGGGCAACAAGTGCACACTATCATACCCAACTTTTCTATGGTCACTATAGATTAAACTTAGATATCATGCTTACATGGTAAACATGAGGCATCTGTTCCACCCTTCAGCACTGGTGAATTAAGACCCTTTATCATTTTCTAGTCTCACATAGAACATAAAAATGAGTTTTATGAAAGAAGTCCCACAGAGGTAATTGCTCACAGGCAACTCCCACTCTCTTATGAGAACTCTACATGAACTGTCAACCTAAAAAGTTGGAAAGCTGAGCATGTGCCCAAATCATATAACGTAAGAGTGTTTACTCTAACAGGTCCTATGATGCTTTCATCACTGTGAATGATGCCCAAAATAAAGTACTTTAAGGTGAAAAGGTGTGATTGAGAAAATGGCTCAGCAGGAAAAGCATTTACTGCACAACAATGAGGATCAGGGTTTAGGTGAGCAGAACTCACATTAAAGCTGGCAGGTCTAATGACCACTTGAAATCTCAGCACTTTGTAAGGCAAACCCACAAAATTCTGGAAACAAGATATCCAGTCATATTCGCTGAATCATCAAACTTGGGGTTTGGTAAGATACCTGGGCTCCATCTGTAAAGTGTAGAGCAGTCCAGAAATACATGTCATATCAACTTTGGGCTTCCATTGGCACACACACACACACACACACACACACACACACACACACACTCATGTATGACTTCCATACATGTGAAAAGACTTATTTTGACTTCTGGTTTCAGAGATTACAGTCAAAAATCATCTGCTCTCATTGTATCTGCATTTGCAATAATCCAGATCATCTGTGCAGAATAGCATATCATTGTATTTTTTTTTTTTTGTTTCATGGCTACAGGAAAGCAGAAAAAAAAAGGTTCTGGAACAAGCTTTATCAAAGTAGGAAATATTCTCAAAGTCAATGTTCTACCATCATAGATGCTTCACCTGGTAACAATGACTTTATATAATGATTCCATAAAAAAAAAACTATATTTTAGTGCCTTTATGTGTAATATGTATGCATGTATGTATGTATGTATGTATGTATGTATGTATGTATGTATATATGCATGTATGAGGAAACCCTATGCATGGAGACAACAGTTTGTGGGGCAGTTCTCTTATTTATTACAGATTGAACTTGAATTTTATGTTAGGCATAAAGTGCCTTTATTCACAGATCAACATCACCAGACACCCCAAGTTTTATATCTCTTTTTGGAAGTCCCTGTCTAATCTTCTGAGTTTGCCCAAAATTCTGTTTCATGTAGCTTTCTCTATTCTACCGAACCTCTAGGATAGGGCAAGGTACTAGACCCTGCCTAGTTTCTCTTGAATCTACAGATAAATGACACACACATACAGCTGTTCATTTTCAACTTACCTTCTTGGCACAATTGTTTGGTGTAACTATCTCTCACCTGGAAAAGCAGGATCTTGTGGGACCATGAAAGGATAGCTTGGTTTCTGGTGGAGCACTGGCTAGAGATGGCTGGAGACACACCCTACAAGAGATGGCATATATTTTGCCACACTCCCAGACTCCAGGCTCCTGACACGCAGCTGAAGACCTCAATTGATCTGTGCCTTTCAGTCTCATAGGGCAATGCTCCTATAGCCCCTCCCAAAGAGAGATTTTTGTCACCTAGCACAGGTAGAGGGTGTGACTACAGGCTGCAGAGCCTCAAGAGATCTACATATTAATAAGATACTTAAAGGCCAATTGAGCAGACCCTCCTCCTTACAAATGGTATTTAACAAAAGGCCCACCCTCGGGGTGAGGGAGTACAGCTTTATCCACTTTCTGCCATGATGATAAACCTTTTAAATCCATGGCATTTCTTGTGTCTTTGGGGCCCCACCGTGGGGAACCGTGGAAAAGGCCTTTGACTACCCAGCTGCTGCTTAATCTCCCACTAGAAGACTTCTTTATGTTACCACCATGAAGGCCACCAACTCAAGCAAGCTAACTGAGCAATGACCAAGCCAAGCAAGTACCATAACCCCGAGTCTCCTACCCAGGAGTCGCTTCTGGAGCTTCTCATCCATCTTGGCTGGGGGCTGATCCAAATTACATGCTCACTCCATCTTCTTTCTTCTGTGACTTCCAGCAGCATCTGGGAACCCAAAGACAGAGACCACTAGTCTCCCTGTCAACTTCCTTGGCCCAAAGACCCCCACTCATTAGCTCTGCCCCCATGCGAGTTCAAACTGAGATCTTTCCTTGCCCTGGTAGAGAGAGCCCCATGGCTTCTCAGGCCAGGGTCTACCTTGTGCCTTGTAAAGGGAACTCAGTCAAATTCCCACAATTCTGCCTCCCTGAGCCATGACAGACACGTGGGAACCACAAAACACCCCAACACGTCTCATATTCACATGTAAGCTACAGCTCTGAATGATCTTATCATTACTCTTAGTTTTGTACCTCCAACCTACTCTAAACTTTAGTGACACATCCCATCTAGCTCTTGGAAAATTCCCCTTACCACCTACCTGTAGGAGTGGCTTGTGTGGCCACTCAGTTATAAGCTCTCATATGCGTCTTCAAATCTTCTACATAAGAAGCATGGTGAAGTACTATCTCTCTTTCCTTGCATCTCCTTATTTTTCCAGGGACCCAGAAAATTCCTGTCTGTATCTTTCACTCAGCGATCAGCCCATGACTTTCTTTATTGATAGACTAAGAACCAATTGGGGAACAGGGCCTTAGATACAGAACATCCCCAACATTCTTCTTCTAGAAAAGAGAAGTCTAAGTAAGTAAATCAACAGGCTCTGTATTTTCCAAGTCAACTTCTCTGATTGCTGTGTACATTTGTGTATATGATTCCTGGAGTCAACTAAATTCCAAGTAGCAAGCCTCAAGAATGATCTTGATTTAAAGTGTAGCAATATACGGTTTTAATGCATTAGGTTTAAAAATATAACTATTTTTCTTTAACTGGAAGATTTTATATTAGTATATAGTAAATCTTTCACTTTTATATTTTTGTTCAATTCAAGTGGCCCTTTCTCAATTGTCAGCCTAATCATATTCCATCATCCAGAGGTTCATGTTCAATTTTTTTCTTTGAATCTACGTTTCTATACATTACTTATTGTCCCTTGCTTAAGCAAGTATTTAGTTACTAATCAAATTAGTGAATAGGCTTTAAACTTTTAGTAAATTTAGAAATGATTAAACCTTAATTCTCGACTATATGAGAACAATTTCAAATACTTAGGTCTGGGAGTAATGAAAAGGCTCAGTACACCAATTGCTTGGCATAAAGATTCAGATTCCCATTACCCCTTGAAAGTTGAACATCACATTACACATATATAACTCCAGAACTATGAGAGGAGAGACATATAAGGACTTAATGCTCATTGGTCAGATACACTGACCAAGTTACCTCCTTTCAGGTTCAGTGAAAGACACTGACTTAAATAATAAGATTTAAATATGGATCCTGGTTTAAGTAATGAGAGGTTCAATGTGGTAACATATGTTAAATAATAAGGTTCAAACATAAAATCTGCCTTAAATATTAAATTGTTCAAGGTGTGACCCTATTTTAAACACCAAATTAGATAAATATCAAGGAAGACATCAGGTATAGATTTCAGGCCTCCACACTCATGTGTACACATATGCAAAAGTACTGATAAGCACATGTATGTTCATGCATATACATACACATACATGCCATGTTATATGCAGTGTGGGTGGAGGAAGAAAAAGAGAGGCAGAATATCTGAATCAAGTAACCCACCAACTTTTTTGTATCTAGTATTTATTTGAAGCATCTAGTTAATCTACTCTTTTTAATTCTAAAATATTTTAGACTATATTGAAATCAATTTAAATTTTTCTCTGAATATTGTGTCTTTCTCTGGGATTACACAGTATTTCTTGTAATACTGTTGTCTCAGCATCAACTTTTGTCATAATTTTTTAGCTTTCAGAGCTCACTGCTGCAGAGAGTTCCCATTAACATGTCAGTCCCTTCAATTATAGGATCCTAAGTATACACTAAGGTTTCATTTTGAGTAAAGAAATTCTGGTAAATGGGTGAGCTGCTACCCTTAAGGGAAGAGAATTAAGGGTAAAAAGAGATTCCTGCCCAAAGGCAAAAACTAACAAGATATTCTGAAATTAACAACCATTATTTGAAGATCCTTATTTAAAATGAATAAGTAGGACATGGAGAAAACACCTGACCTTCTCTCTATATGTAACCATTGTAAATCATGGTAACAGAGATGTGAGGTGTGGTCTAACTTTTTCCTTCTTTTAAAGTCCTTGAATCCAGTCAGCCTACTTCAGTGCACAGTAAGCTCAGTTATTGCCACATACAGAAATCAATGTAGATGTAGGTGTAGGTGTAGGTGTAGGTGGAGGTGGAGGTGGAGGTGGAGGTGGAGGTGGAGATGGAGATCGATAGTTAGATAGAGATAGAGATAGAGATAGAGATAGAGATAGAGATAGAGATAGAGATAGAGATAGAGATAGA
>JANHMN010000009.1:14357627-14398972 GCA_030674055.1 Rhabdomys pumilio
ATAGAGATAGAGATAGAGATAGAGATAGAGATAGAGATAGAGATAGATAGATATAGGGATAGAGATAGGGATAAGGATAGGAACAGGTACAGGACCTGGACAGGGACACAACAGGTAGAGAGATAGATATGACATGATGTCTGTGTGGAGGACTGTGAAGAAAACTCTGGAGTTAGACTTTTTGTCTCCACTTTTATGTGGGTTCCAGGAGTGCCTTCCAGATTTCCAAATATATATATTTGAAAATTGTCTGCTTGATCTTCCTATTCAAACTTGAATTATTCCTCTCCTCTCTTCTTTTGCAAAACTATGTTATTCAAAGAACACTTGTCATATAAAGAAGTAAGATATTTATTGTTGATCCTCTATGTGTTTAATGTTGTTTAAGCAGTGATAATCATTTCCAAACTCATAAAGTCCATCTGTCATCTGGAGGAAGTAAGTTATTACTGTGAAATTATATATTATGTTCTCCTGTCTTCATTTAAAAATAAATAAGGTAATAAAATCTAAGGTCTAAACCTAATAGTTATCTGGGTCAACTGAAGTAGATCAGCCGGTGAAGACTCTTGCCTGAAAACCTGGACAGAACACTTGTAACCCACATAAAAGTGAAGACAGAAAATAAAAACTTAACTCACAGACTTTTCTTCTCTCTTCTCCACACAGATACAATGCCACATGCACCTACGTATGCACACCTTTAGGTGGGTTTCATATCTTGCTTTCACATTACTTTATTTAATGTAAAACGTAGTCAGTCCTCCAAATATGAATCAAACTATCGTAAAAGGTTATATTTATACTAAATACATATTGTTTTTCTTCCTATAGTCCCATAATAAATGTGTGTATTCTATTTATATCATTTTAAGTGTTATAAGTAATTTAAGAACGATTTTAAAGCAAAGATGATAAATATGGTTTACATGCAAATATTGCACCATTTTACCAGAGGACTAAAACATCATCAGATGTCAGTATCTACAAGGTGTTTTTGAACAAATTTTTTGGGGGAGGTAGAGTTAAGACTATACATTATTTAGTGATTGTTTCTGTAAACTGGCTTTTTAAAAAAATCTGTTTAGATTTTCTCAGCATCCCTCCCTGCAGTATCATCACACCTCTTCTCCTCTTAAGCTTGTGACACAATTATGCTCCTCTGTTGTATGTGTCTCTATTTTCTCTCAAGCTTTTACTTTTTTTTCAAATGTTTCTTTTTTTTGTTTATTTATGGACTCATACCCTCTTTTTCTGCCTCCTGCTTTAATGTCTAATAATCACTAAGATTTACTGGGCCTGATTTTGCATCATATATGTCATTCAACACTTATATAGGGTATGATTTGCTAAGCAAAATCCACAAATATTTATTCTGGAGCAGGCAGGCAGTCAACAGACTTGCAAGGACGGAATGGAGCTTCCTACATTACATTTGTATTTTCTCCAAAATTTTAGATCTTTAGCTGTAAAATGAGGCAAAAAATATCAGCAATGTGGAAATTTCTTTATTTTGCAAGAGATGTAAAACATAAATTAATTTTAAAATGAATATATTTTCTAGATCATGAGACAATGTATCTAGGGCTTTTCTCCTAACAGATTGTATTAATTGTGAGAAAAACGCCTGCATTTCATTGGAAGCATTATCTTCTAGGCAGGTATACTGAAATGACAACAACAACAATAAAAGACAAATAACTAACTGAGTACTAGCATTCATCTTTTTGCTTACTGGTAGGAAATATGTAAGCAGGTGTTGCGTATCTGGGCTGTCATGATTTCTCCATCTTGATGGACTGTGAGCCTAAATAAACCATTTCTTTCTTGAGTTGATTTATCATTGTATTTTATCACAGCAAAACCTAGTTAATTCAGGCCCCTATGGTGTTCTTCCCTCCCTCAAATATCAACCGTTGCATCAGCCCTTTACTTCTATGAGGTAGACAGAAAATGGGTTTTTCAATTGTCTAAGGTCTCAAGGAAGTAAATCATCGTGTTGTAGCTTGGATATTCTTATTTGAGGTGTGAAGTTGCCTATGTTCACTTTTTTTGCAGTAGTTATCAGGTGGACTTCCAGTCAACATCATATTGAATAAATGCCACATCTTATTTGTGAGGAGCGGAACTCAAGTTGGCGCCTGGCTGGGTGCCAGATGCCCCTGGCATGTTGGCTCACCATTTCAGGAAGCCTGGGTGGCACGTAGGCTAGACTTTATTGCGCATGCATTCTACTCGTTACATAAGATCGGGCCATGTGTTGTATGTGCTCAACACCAATCAAGAATGACTGTGTGGAAGGTTCTGATTGGAGAGGACACAGAGATTTAAGGAATGGGGGCTAGAGCTCGGGGGCTTTTTAGTATACTTCAAAGTTCCTGAATAAACCGTGTTGGGAAGAAGAACTCATGTCTGTTGTCTTCTGTCTGCTGGTCGGATCAGGAGGTGACAAGTGGTGGCCCATATGGGGACCTTCAGAACCCATCATGGTCAGGGCAGCTCTCTGGTAAGTTCCAAGTAAGTGGGATGTGGGAAAGGTTCTCGGAAAAGACTGTAAAGTTCCTGAGGATCAGGACAAGTTCTCAGTTCTGAGACTATAAAGTTCCTGGTTTTGGGACAAGTTAGGCAGAAGAGATTCTCGGAAGAGACAATAAAGTTCCTGAGGATCAGGACAAGCTGTACCAAGCACCATGGGGAATTCCACTTCCTCAATTTCACTCAGTCAGGCACTCCGAAGGTTGTTAAAAGCAAAAGGAGTAGGATTGAAGAGAGCAACTATAGAGAAGTTTTTGCAGGCAGTGATGAAGTTGCACATTAGTTTTCTCTGTCAGGGTATCTCACTCTGCTGAGCTGGGAAAAACTAGGAAAGGATCTTAGGTTTGTCAAGGAACAGGGGGTGCTGCCTACTGGCATACATCCGTTTTGGAAGCTGGTACGATTTTGTATAGAAGATAAGGAAGAGACGTGTGCTGCGGAAAATAGAAAAGGGTAATGCGGCCTTAGAAAAATTAAGAAAAGAGAGATGCCAAAAATCAGAGGCAGGGCACGATTCGGAGAGTGAGGAAAGTTCAGAGGATAAATTAGAAAGCCTGGGCAAGAGTTTGAGTAAATCAAAACTAAGAATCGAGCCTAGTGCTCTGGAACCACCTTGGCCGCCTCCATACGCCTCCATACACCTCATTGTCATTTGGACGGAGTTTCAATCCGGAGGCGTGGAGACAGTTGAGGGCTAAAAGTGATTCAGGAGTACGCTGCTTTCCAGTGTTTGAAGATGCACAGGAAAATCGTTATCATGAACCTCTAGATTGGAAGATTATTCAAAGGCTGGCCGAAGGGGTGCAGGCATATGGTACCAGCGCAGTCTATGTGAGGGTTCAGCTGGAATCTCTGCATAGGTATGCCATGACCCCCAGTGATTGGCAGAATCTTGCATGAACCTGCTTGACATCTGGCCAATATTTAGATTGGAAAGCCTATTTTATAGAGTATTCAGCAGAATATGTGGCTCAAAATCAGACAGCCAGACAACAACAATGGATCCAGGACATATTTTAGGGCAGGGTAGATAGGCCGACCATCAAACTATATATCCTTTACAAGTCTATAAACAGATCAATCAAATGGGACCATGGACATGGAAGTCGATTCCGAATAGGGGAGAGCTTTTGGGCAATCTCACTAAGATCACTCAGGGGTCAGTGGAACCTTTTTCAGACATTGTGACTAGAATGCTGGAAGCAGGAGAAAAGATTTTCGGAGATCCTGATACAGCTATGCTACTTTTAAAACAATTGATTTTTGAGCAGTGTACAAAAGAATGTAGGCAAGCCATAAATCCATATAAGAGCAAAGGCCTTGAAGTGTGGATAAAAATTTGTAGGGAAATAGGAGGACCTTTATCAAATGCAGGACTAGCTGCTGCAGTGATGCAAATGACTCCTGGTACATGTGCAGCAAATAATAATACATGTTTTAAGTGTGGACAACCAGGACACCTGAAGCATCAATGCCACAGCTGCCGGGTATTCAAGATCAAAGAAGCCAAACTCCAGGTTTATGCCAGAAATGCAAAAAGGGAAATCATTGAGCTAATGAGTGCAGATCAGTGAAGGACATAAATGGACAACCTTTAAATTCTGGACAAGGAGGAGTGCATCCAAAAAATGGGATGCAGGGCCCCCGCCCTAAGGGCCCTCAAATATATGGGGCAGTAGCGGAGTGGCCCAGTCTGAGACTGCCAATGCAGTGGGACCACCCCAGAGGGCTACAAGAAGGAGTGCAGGATTAGACTTCTGTTCCACCACCAGACTCATACTAATGCCTCAAATGGGTCCACAGCAAATAGAGACTGATTTTAAAGAACCTTTACCTGTTGATACAGTGGAACTTGTATTAGGGAGAAGCTCAGTTACTATGCAAGGACTTATTCTTCATCCTTGGGGTTATTGACTCTGATTATATTTAGATAGTTAAAGTTATGGTGTCCTCTCCCTGAGGTATCTCTGCAATTTCCCCAGGAGATCGATTAGCTCAGCTTTTGTGCCTTCCCAGTTGTCATGGTCAGTTTCCTGCAAAAGATGCTCATCGAGGAGATAGGGGTTTTGGGTCTACAGGGACCTCAGTTGTATTTTGTTTCTTGGACCTTGATACTAGACCATTATTGTCTTTAGCAGTAGAAGGTAAATATTTCTGGGCTACTAGATATGGGTGCCGATCGCAGTATTATCAGCATGAAAGATTGGCCAAAAGGATGGCCCAGACAAAAGTCAGTGCAATTACTTAGGGGTTTAGGATATGCCCAGGAACCAGAAATGAGCTCTCTCATCTTCTAAAGTGGAGGGATAGTGAAGGTCATAAAGGGACATTTCAGCCTTATGTTCTGGAGGTTCCTATCTCCCTTTGGGGCAGAGACCTTATGAAGGAAATGGGCTATGTTCTGACAAATGGTAAAGATTACAGTCCACAAACATATAAGATGATGTCCAATATGGGGTATATGCCTGGGAAAGGACTTGGGAAAAAACTGCAGGGCAGGATTCTACCTGTGTTTGCTGTTCCAAAGAACAATAAAGCGGGAATGGGTTTTTCATAGGGGCCACTGTGGAAGCAATTCCTATATCATGGAAGTCTGAGGAACCAGTGTGGGTTTCCCAGTGGCCTCTACCCTCAGAAAAATTGCAAGCAGTGCATTCTTTAGTCCAGGAACAATTTGAATTGGGACATTTAAAACTATGTATATCCCCCTGGAATACTCCAATTTTGTTATTAAGAAAAAATTAGGAAAATGGAGATTGCTTCAAGATCTAAGAGAAATTAATAAACAAATGGTGATTATTTGTCCAGTACAGAGAGGCCTTCTGTTACCTTCTACTTTACCCATGAATTGGCCTGTAATTGTGCTAGATATTAAAGATGGTTTCTTTTCTATTTCCCTACATGAGAAGAATACTGTGAGATTTGCTTTTACTGTTTCTTCCTTGAATCATGTTGAGCCAGATCAGAGATATGAGTGAGTTGTTGTGGCCACAGAGCATGGCCAATAGCCCTACTATGTGTCAGTTGTATGTTGATGCAGCATTAAAAGAGGTTAGAAAGTCATTCTTAAAAGTGAAAATATGTCATTTTATGGATGATATTCTTATTGCTGTCCAAACTGATCAATTACTAGAGAATGCCTATCATGTCATTGTATTTGCCCTTAAAGAAAAACATTTGATAATTGCCTCCGAAAAAGTGCAAAAGGATGTTGTTGTTAATTACTTGGTGACTAAAATATTTCCTAAAAATGTTACTCCTCGGAAGTTACAAATTCATACAGATATCCTGTGCACCTTGAATGATTTTCAAAAATTACTAGGAGATATTCAATGGTTGAGACCTTACTTACATTTATCTAATAAACAATTGCAGCCATTGTATAATATTCTTCCTGGAAATCCTGATTTGAATTCCTCCCTACAATTGACAGATGAAGCTAGAAAAGCTCCGATGGTAGTGGAGAATAGTATGCAAAAGGCAGCTGTGGGGAGCAGAGAAGAAACACAAGGGGTTTGGCTATGTATATTACCTACTGAGAGACAACCAACAGGGGTACTTTGGCAGGGAGCTCCCTTATTATGGATACATCCTAAAATATCTCCTGCTGAGACACTTTCCCATTATCCCACAGAGGTAGCTCAACATGCCCTGCAAGGAATTCAACAAAGTATTCAGTATTTTGGATGTCAGCCAGAGAAAATATTAATACCCTATACAGCAGAACAATTTGAAATATTAACAGCCACCATAGATGATTGGGATATCTTAAGATTTTTTATTTTATGTTTGGTGCTAGTATTGATAATCATTTCCTAAAGATTCTATTTTACAATTGGTTACTATACATCCTGTAAATTTTCCTAGGATAACCAGACAATGTCCATTTGATAATTGTCCTCTTATTTATACTGATGGTTCTAAATCAGGGTGTGGAGCATATTTGATGTATGGATCAGGTCCTGTAGTAATTAAATTTTCCCCCACTTCTCCACAAGTTATAGAACTTAAAATTGTAATTAAAGTTTTTGAACAGTTTAATGGATCTTTTAATGTGTTGTCAAATAGCCAATATGTGGTAAATATTTTTAAAATGTTTGGAAGTTGTAGGAAAAATAAAGCTTAAATCTACCATTGGATTATTATTAGTAAAATTGCAAAAATTAATATGTAACCGTACCTCTCCCTTTTTTGTGCAGCATATTCGAGCCCATATAGTGTTGCCAGGTCCCTTGGTGGAGAACAATAATATTGTAGATAAAGCTTCCAAGGTGTTAGAAGGTTTTGTGATGGGTGCTGTTCTTGAAATGGTGAGAGAGTTCCATAAACTGTTTCATGTTAATTTCAGAACCTTAGCATCATGCTTTAAATTATCTCATGCAGACGCAAGAGAAATTGTGAAAACTTGTCAAGTTTGTGTACCTTTTTGCCACAAGTGTCCTTGGGAGTAAATCCTCGAGGCCTTCATCCATTACATCTGTGGAAGATGGATGTCACCCATTTTTTTGATTTTGGATGATTAAAATATATTCATATTTCCATTGATACTGCATCAAGTATTATTTATGCCTCTGTCCATACTGGAGAAAATGCATTCCATGTCATAGCTCACTGCTCTGAAGCTTGGGCTGCATGGGGCCAGCTGTGAATATTAAAAACAGATAATGGCCCCTCATATACTTCCAATTCTTTTTCCAGTTTTTGTTAAATGATGGGGATCCATATAATGTGGTGCACCAACTTCATTGCGTGTGATGTGCCAACGTCATTGCGCACTATTTCACCACCACCATTTGAAGATGGTGCTGACATCAGCCCAGACTCATCCCGCTTAACTAGTAAACAAGTGCTCAGAGCATGCTCAGAGTCCCTTGAACCAGCCTACATGTGACGCATCCCAAGACGTCATATTTCCTGAGCTCTGCTAGCCAATTACAGAGGTACACGCCAATACGCCAACCTAATAGGTATTTAAGGATGTCTCCCTTTCCTATCGAGGTCTTCCCTTCACATCCGGCTGCAATAAAGCTTGCTGTAGAAGTATCCTGTTTGTCTGAGTCTGTTCTTGCTGGTGAGGTTGTGACAAGGATAGCCACAACTGGTGCCGAAACCCGGGAAAATCCATCTGTGGGTGCCAAGGGAGACCCCCATCTGGGGAGGATTCAGAACTACAGCTCAGATATGGATCAGAAAGGTATGCTCTCTTACTTGCTTGAGGTCGGCCTTGCTTTCATTTTGGTAGCAGTGGCCCTCTTTCTGGCTCTTCTTGCATTGTATTGCCTGCATAGGGGCTGGCTCTGAGTGACCCGGTGTGGTAAGACGGACATAGTTAAGCCTCTACATTGGTATCGTCACAATGGTAGCCTCACACTCACTAGTCAAAGCCTTAAATGTCTTACTGAAAAAACATGACTTAGCCCTTCCACGGAGAGTTGCGGACAATTTCATCAAGGAAGTAGACAGAGTCGCTCCGTGGTTTGTGGTCTCGGGGTCACTTTGCTGCCCATCATGGGAGAAGCTGGGGAAGGACTTGGAAAGGGCATTACAGGAGGAAAATCTCAGGAAAGGCATTCATTCTGTTTGGCAGCTTATTTACTCTTGTTTGAAGGACGAGCAGTGTAGTGCAGAAATACGTGCAGGCCAGGAGACCCTCCAGGGAGTTCAGCAGAGCATGTCAGAATCTGACTGGGAAACGAGAAGTGGTGCGCGCAAAAAATGGCCTAGAGCCCCCAAGAATTCAGTCCCCTCAGACAAGATTGTTGAGGAGTCAGGGAAGAGCCAAGACACTCTGGGAGAGAAAGAGATTTCTATTAAAAGAAAGGTGAAAAATAAGGTCAAAACTCTTTATCCATTTAAAGAATTGGAAGCTCTTGAGTTAGATTCCTCTGAAGAGGAAAATTTTGATTCCTCCGAAGAGGAGGATTTGGAGGAGGAGGCGGCAAGGAATCAGGCAGATATTTATCACCTGGATGGGCCGCATCCGGCACTTAATTGAAAGCAAAAGCCCTTGAGGGCAGTGGCACGAAAGAGCGGCCACACATCCGAGCAACCGTCGCCTCTTTCGAGCGTGCCTCCACCTTATGTGGGGCGCCGTGCCGATTCGTTCTTTTCACCAGAAGTTAACCAAAAGTTTTGGATGGCTTATCCCATCTATGAAGGAGCAGAGGGTGGTTCTGTTCATGCTCCAGTAGAATTTACTACTCTAGAGAAACTGGCCGACTCGGTCTGCAAGTATGGGGCAGATGCCAGCTTCACAATAATGCAAGTGGAGCAGTTGGCCAATATGGCCCTGACCCCAACAGATTGGCAAACTACAGCGAAGGCCACCCTTAATCACCCGGGGCAGTTTATGGAGTGGAAAGTCCTTTGGCAGGATGCTTTACAGGCGCAGGCAAAATCTAATGCTCTCTTGATTGGTAATCAAGCACAGTGGACATATGATCTATTAACTGGCCAGGGTCCATATGCTAATAATCAGACAGAATATGATTGGGGAGCCTATGGGCAGATTGTCGCTGCAGCAGTGCAAGCTTGGAAGGGGCTCTCGAAAAGAGATGATACTGAAGGGCAGTTAACAAAGGTTGTTCAAGAACCTCAGGAGTCCTTTTCAGACTTTGTGGCTCGTATGACAGACACTGCTACAAAGATTTTTGGAGAGACAGAAAGAATCAAAATACTCATAGAACAATTAGTGTTCGAGAATACTACCCCAGAATGCAAAGCTGTCATCTGGTCACGGAAAAGAAAGGGGCTGGATGATTGGATAAAAAGTTGCCGAGGCATAGGAGGGCCCCTAACCAACACAGGATTGGCCGTGGCCATATTACAGTCTAAAGAGATGAGTGCTCAAAAAATCTGTTATGGGTGTGGAAAGCCGGGCCACTTAAAGAGAGATTGTAAAAGCAGTCACGAATGATTGAAAAGACCGCCTGGCCTATGCCCAAGATGTAAAAAAGGATATCATTGGGCTAAAGAGTGTAGATCCACCCGTGACCTCCAGGGGAACCTCCTCCCTGTTGGTGATAATGATGAGGATCAATCAAAAAACGCCCTTATGGGCCCCAGGAGCCAGGGCCCCAAGAAATATGGAGCCAGGAAGGGATGGACGGTCACCGAGCCTACTCAGGCTCGGCAGGACTGGACCTCTGTGCCGCCACCAGATGCCTATTGATACCACAAATGGCGGCCGTTCCTGTCCCTGTTACATTTACTATGTCCCTGCCCAAGGGCAGTGTGTGCTCATTTTGGGATGGCCTTCTCTTACCCTTAAGGGACTTGTGGTTTACCCAGGCATTATAGATACAGACTTTAAAGGCAGAGTCCAAGTCATTTGTTCCAGCCCTCAGGGAGAATTTTTTATATCCCCTGGAGATCGTATAGCACAACTTGCTTTGCTTCCTAGCTTACAAGATGAACTTCCCTCTACCAATTTATCCAGGCCAGAAGGTATGGACTCAACAGGGACTGACTAAGCTCATTTGGTGGTGGATCTGTCCTCTAGACCCACTTTACTCCTAAAGGTGGAGGGAAAATCCCTCTCCAGTATCTTAGACACAGAGGCTGACAAGAGTATCATATCACAGACATTATGGCCTAAAACCTGGCCCCTTACCCAGTCGTCCCACTCTTTGCAGGGTCTAGGATATGAGGCTAATCCATCCATCAGCTCAAAAAACTTACATTGGGAGGCCCCTGAGGGGCAAAAGGGCACATTCACGCCCTATGTCCTACCCCTACCAGTTAACCTATAGGGCAGAGATGTCCTTCAACAATTAAATTTAAAACTGACTGACAATTATTCTCCTCAAGCTGTTAATATGATATCTCACATGGGATATAGACATGGTAGAGGCTTGGGGCCAAGTGAGCAAGGCATAATCGAGCCTGTAATAGCTCAGTCTAAGAATGACAGAAAAGGACTGGGTTTTTCCTAGGGGCTACTAGGGAGTTAATATCAATACCATGGTTAACTCAAGAAACTGTGTGGGTCCACCAGTGGCCCCTACCTATTGGAAAGTTGAAGGCAGCAATAGAATTGGTTGAAGAACAATTGAAACTAGGACACTTGGAACCCTCAACCTCCCCCTGGAACACTCCCATCTTTGTCATCAAAAAGAAGTCTCGAAAATGGAGATTGCTCCATGACTTAAGAGCCATTAATGCACAAATGAGGTTATTGGGCCCAGTACAAAAGGGACTCCCCCTTTTATCTGCCCTCCCAAAAGGATGGAAAACACTTATTATAGATATAAAAGATTGCTTTTTTTCAATACCCCTGGCAGAACAAGATAGGGAATGATTTGCATTCTCCCTACCTACTACAAATCATTGGCAACCCGGTAGACGTTATCAATGGAAGGTATTGCCTCAGGGAATGGCCAATAGCCCCACAATCTGTCAATTGTTTGTTCAAAGAGCATTGACCCCAATAAAAGAAAAGTTCCCCACATTATTAATTGCCTATTACATGGATGACATTTTGGTATCTCATGAAACAGTGTCGGTGCTTCAACAGGCACATCCTCTGCTGATAAGCCAATTCCAACGATGGGGACTGAATATAGCTACCGAGAAAGTTCAGTTGTCTGGGGTAAGCTCCTTTTTAGGAGCCAAAATTTATCCCCATAAAATTATTCCCTATAAAATAGAAATTAGAAAAGATAATTTACAAACCCTAAATGATTTTCAAAAGCTCTTGGGGGATATTAACTGGCTTCGACCCTATCTAAAGCTATCCTCCATGGAATTGAAGCCTCTATTCGATATCTTAGAAGGTGATACACACCTCACCTCTCCCAGGAGACTAACCCCTGAGGCTCGCCAGGTCCTATTAAAGGTCGAACGGGCAATCCAGGAGGCTACTCTGAAAAGAATAGAAGAATCTCAGCCATTTTATTTGTGTATTTTAAAAACAAAAGGATTACCCACTGCAGTCCTTTGGCAACAGGTCCCACTCTTGTGGATTCACCCCAATGCCTCGCCATCAAATGTTATCGAGTGGTATCCTGATACTGTTGCAAAATTGGCGCTGCGGGGATTAAAATCAGCCATTACACATTTTGGTGGCCCCCCAGTTATGCTAGTTGTCCCCTATACCGCTCAACAGGTACAGGTCCTTAGTGCATCCTCTGATAATTGGGCAGTACTTGTTACTTCTTTTCTAGGTATTATAGACAATCACATGCCAAAAGTCCCCATTTTACAATTTGCTGAAGCTCAGACCATAGTTTTTCCCAAAGTCACTACTGATAAACCCATTCCCCAGGCTACGGTAGTTTACACTGATGGCTCAAAAACAGGGATAGGGGCATATGTAATAGGTGATTCAGTTTACACCCGGCAGTTCTCCGAAACCTCACCCCAAATGGTCGAGTGTCTTATTGTATTAGAAGTCCTTAAAACCTTTCAAGAACCTCTAAATATTGTCTCTGATTCAAATTATGTGGTAAATGCTGTAAAAATTCTGGAAACTGCAGGTATTATAAAACACACAAGCAGGGTTGCAGAGGTCTTTCAACAGATCCAAACCGCCCTTTTGGGATGAAGTTTCCCAATGTTTATCACTCACATCAGATCACATTCAGGTTTGCCGGGCCCTATGGCCCAGGGTAATGCAAGAGCCGATGCGGCGACATATATCGCCGTGGTGGCCTTGCAAGACTCACCAATGATTCAGGCCAAGAACTTTCATAACCAATTTCATGTAACATCAGAAACCCTACGCCATCGCTTTAAAATTTCTAGACAACAGGCAAGGGACATTGTCGTTAATTGTAAAAACTTCTGTCAATTTCTTCCCACCCCTCATGTCGGGATTAATCCCCAAAGCCTCCGGCCACTTCAAATTTGGCAAATGGAAGTCACTCACGTCCCATCCTTTGGGAATATGCGGTTTGTGCATGTGTCCATAGATACATGCTCTGGCATAATATATGCGACCCCACTGACTGGTGAAAAAACAAGCCAAGCTATTCAACACTGCTTGGAAGCTTGGAGTGCATGGGGAAAACCACAGATCCTGAAGACAGATAATGGTCCTGCCTATACCTCACAAAAATTTAAACAGATTTGTCATGCTATGAATATTACCCACTTAACTGGGATACCATATAACCCCCAGGGTCAGGGCATTATTGAACGTGCCCATCGTACCCTGAAATCTTACTTAATTAAACAAACAGGGGAAAAGGGGGTTTTATCCCCTGGACCCAGATCCATGATCTCATTAGCTTTGTTTACTATTGATTTTCAAAATCTGGACCACCAAGGAAGGTCGGCAGCAGACCGACATTGTACACACCCCAACACACAACATGAATTGGCAAAATGAAAAGATGTGTTAAGTGGTCAATGGAAAGGCCCAGATCCGGTGTTAATCAGATCCAGGGGAGCCGTTTGTATCTTTCCACAGGACGAAGATAATCCATTTTGGATACCGGAAAGGCTAACCAGAAGACTGTTAAAACATGAAGACTCACCAGAATTGGAAAATCGCACTGATAACCCTCGGAATCCTACTCCTGAACCTGAGGACGGTAACGGGGAAACCAAGATGGGGAATTATGACAACCTTCCCAATACCCATGCTAGTGATGCATGATGCCCAAGTATTTCCCTGGTTCTTTACAGCTAACAAGAGCTTGGGTTTACCATATATTCCATTTGATGGACAAAGCCATAATGTAATTACCAACAATACCTATTTCTTAGAAAGAAGCCTGTGCTTCACAATAATTTGAAATCCCAATGAAAGCAGTCATTGTATTCAGATTTACAATCAATCCGCTGCCTGGCTAAATGAGGCAAATTCGGGTGTCAATTTTGATATTGTCTCTAATGCCACAGTGTTATTTGGATGGTGGCCTGGTGGCATTAAAGACCCCATTAGGGCAACCCCTCAACCGAAGCTGGCTCCCTTTTGCAAGGAAATGAAATCAGAAGATTTATTTTTTCCATGGACAGGCTGCCAGGCTAGACGGGCATCTTGGACAGTCCAAGATTACTTTACCTTTTCTCCTAATATCAATACATATTTTAATACAACATTTTCTGGATTTGATTTTACCAAGGTAGATTCAGATAGGGTAGATGCAAATCCTTTTGCTTCTTTGTGGCATCAATGGGAGCTGTACTGATCTTTCTCCCTTTGCTATGCTCGGAGGGGGACTTGCAGCCAAGGGACAAATCAAATTTGACTGGAAGAGGACCCTTAGCAGTTCCCTATTCTCAGGGAAGTCGTCAGGTAGTTTTTCCTGGCAAACTGCCACGACATATTATAAACAACATAATAGCTTTAATTTGGCCCCCACACCCGTATGCATGTGGCTGCCCTTTATCTGGATTGTAAGCAATGACAGTTCGGTATGGAATGAAACCCTACAATGTAGTCCGAAAACCTGCTTTTTTGTACTTTGCTGGAATGCTACAATGTTTCCCTTTGCTATGGCGACCTGCTTGCCCAGGTTTGTTCCCATGCCAGTTGAGGCACCCAATAGTTTGAGTCGCTTCAGGGTGCAGAGAGATTTTGGTATCTCAGCTATCATTGTGGGCATTATTTCAGGAGCCACAGTAGTGGGATCAGTTACGGCCTCTGCTCTTGCCTTATCCACCTCACTACAAACGGCTGATACTATAAACCAGCTGTCCACATCAGTAACTTCAGCCCTTGATGTCCAGGCCTTGGCTAACTCACAAATAATGGGAGGCCTAATGTTGGTAAACCAACGCATAGACCTGGTCCAAGAACAAATTGACATCTTGTGCCAGCTGGCCCAATTGGGCTGTGAACAAAAAATGCCAGGATTATGTATCACTTCCATACAATATAAAAATTTTACTCGTGCAGCAAATTTGTCTAAAACTCTTTCTCAGTTTTTACTACAGAATTGGACCTTGGAATTTGAAGAAACGCTTCGCCAGCTACATCTTGCCATCATTGAAGTAAATTCGACTCGCTTTGATTTATCCCTGACCGAGGGGCTGTCCTCTTGGGTCTCTTCAGCTATTTCTTATTTCAAAGAATGGGTGGGAGTGGGTCTTTTTGGAGTAGTCCTATGCCTTGGTCTGGCAGGTACTCTCTTCTTGTTGTGTAAATTAGGAGCTCAAAGGAACAGAGACAAAGTAGTGCTGGCTCAAGCCTTTGCCGCTCTGGAAAATGGAGAGTCTCTGGGAATCTGGATGTCTATTTTAAAAGATTGATGCCTCTTACCCTATTAGTTCTTAGATTTTGCTTTTATTGCTCTTAGCTTCGGCTTTTGCTGTTAAAAACACACAGAAGAACACTGGGAACCAACCCAGGCATCTAGTCCATCCAACACTTGTTAACCCCAGAGGGCACAGGTTCCCATTGCACCTGGGGGAGTGTGGACACAGTCTGGAGTTAAGGTTGCCCCTACACTCATTAAACTTGGGAGGGCTCAAGTTCCCATTGCACCCCTGGGGAGTGTGAAGGCCCGGGCCTGCCTCGTTTACTGGAGACGAGTCCTATCAAAACCTTGTCTCTTTGATCATTGAGTGTCTGCCTAGCCCATCATGTCCTTCTGTTATGCGTACATATTGGGCTTGGGCCAGAGAGAGCCCACAAAATTTATTAAAACAATTAGGGGGAGATGTGGTGCGCCAACGTCATTGCGGGTGGTGTGCCAACGTCATTGCGTACTATTTCACCACTGCCATTGGAAGATGGCGCTGACATCAGCCCAGACTCATCCTGCTTAACTAGTAAACAAGTGCTCAGAGCATGCTCAGAGTCCCTTGAACCAGATATGATGCATCCTGAGACGTCATATCTCGTGAGCTCTGCTAGCCAATTACAGAGGTACATGCTGACACGCCGACCTAATAGGTATTTAAGGACATCTCCCTTTCCTATTGGGGTCTTCCCTTCATTTCCGGCTGCAATAAAGCTTGCTGTAGAAGGATCCTGTTTGTCTGAGTCCGTTCTACATGGATTACTCTACAATCCTCAAGGACAAGGCATCATAGAATGAGCCCATCGTACTTTAAAAGAATGTTTGGATAAGCAAAAAGGAGATATAGCCCATGGGTGATCCCCCCGAGAGAGGCTGGCCATTGCTTTATTTACTCTTAATTTTTTGAATTTGGATAAGCAAGGGCACACAGCAGCTGATGGCCATGTTGCATCAGTGGTACCTTATAAAGGTCGTGTAATGTAGAAGGACATTATAACTGGAAAATGGTATGGACCAGACCCAGTATTGGTGTGGACGAGGGCTCTGTTTATGTATTTCCTCAGGATCATCAACCGATTTGGATCCCTGAGTGCTTGACCAGAAGAGTGCAAGAACCTTCAGATAAAGAAGATGATGGGAGTGTTGTGCCTGCTGATGCTCTCCATGATGATGCCCCTGATTGAAGGACAGGATTTTTGTTGGGGAATATTATCAGTATTCTCCAAACCGTTGGTATTCTGGGTTGTGTGGCACTGCAAGGGATGTCCTTGAATTATGTCAAGGTAGGTTCCCTGAGGGATATGCCTGATTGCATGGAGGTTGACACCAAAATCCTTCCCCCATGAAAAGGTGTTGGGACAGGTATGATTAGTAGACCTACTGCACAACGAAAGAAGTCCGAACATCATTACAATGTCCCACACTTGTCATCCTGATGGGGATCAGGCCTCTACCCCCCAGTTAAAAAATTGTAATGAGTACACTATACTCTTTTTGTCTGAGGTCGGTGAGACTTCTCATCAAATCAATATAAAAAGAAGGAGATTGGGGAGCAGAACTCAAGATGGTCCGTGGCTGGGTGCCAGATGCCCCTGGCTTGTTGAGTCACCATTTCAGGAAGCCTGGGTGGCATGTAGGCTAGGCTTTATTGCGCATACATTCTACATCGTTACATAAGATCGGGCCATGTGACGTATGCACTCAACACCAATCAAGAGTGACTGCATGACAGGTTCTGATTGGAGAGGACACAGAGATTTAAGCGCTGGGAGCTAGAGCTCGAGGGCTTTTTAGTATACTTCAAAGTTTCTGAATAAACCGTGTTGGGAAGAAGTACCTGTGTCCATTGTCTTCTGTCTGCTGGTCGGATCAGGAGGCGACACTTATTGCCTTAAGTACTGGGGATATTATAAATAATACAATTTTATCCTTGCCAGTAAGGAAACAGAGAAATGTAATCTAGTAAAATGTAGCACAAATAATGAGTGAGGAGAATATGGTCAAGATGAAAAATTGTGAGGGCAGAAACTTATCACTCAGAGCTCCTAAGAAAATAGAAAACTCCAAGCACAAATTAGTATTGAAATTTAAAGAAAAATCTAAAAACAGAATATGAACTAAAAATGAACACTGGCTTCATCTGAATCCTCAACAAAGTATATGCTGCTTTGCTTAACTTAGTACCAAGTCCAATATCTTCATTAGATATTCTTTTTACATTTAAGTGAAATTTCTTAACCTTTTTCATGATATCAGTTTTGGAGAATCATTACCTATAAATAAATCCAATATGGTTTTAATCCAAATTATTTTTCTGTCTGTGTTTTTTTGGGAGGTTGGGGGTGCAAAATTTCCCATTATGTTGTTCCTTCTTTGAAAATTTCCTTTAACATCTTCCATCATACTCTCTCTTAGTTCAGTTATTTTTAACTACACAGTTTTGTTAGTGAGTGAACATATACATTTTGAAAATTCTTTTAATGTTTGAAAAACAAAATTTTGCTTATTTGTTATAGCAGTTAGTATTTATCTATTTTCTTCTTTTCTTTTGTTTTGTGTATGCTCTGCATATTATGCATATTAAGTGCTCAGGGATGAACACATGGGAGGTGTGCATATATGTATGCAAGTGGAGGTTTTCACTTTATATTTAAAGTCTTCTTTGATCACACTTCTACATTATTTTTTGTGAGGGGAGTTCCTGACCAAATGCATAACTTGATTATATTGCTAGTCTTATCAGTCAGTTTATTCTGTACACCATTTTTCTCTATGAGACTCACTAGCTCTACCTGAATAGACTGGAGATATTGACATACTTGGCATTTACATAGACATTGACATTCCAGACTCTACTGATCTTCTTCCTTACATTGCAAATACTTTAAACACATATTTATCTCCTCAGACCACGATAATGCTTATATCTGAAAGAAGATCCTTGAATTAGCTGCCATTTCAAGTTATATAGAAACTTCATTGTTATATATATTTGTGTGCATGTGTGTGTCTGTATACATGTATATGCTTTCCTGACACTCAATAATACAGTTGTACTTTGTATCATTCCTTTACACTTTTGTTTTTTATTATTGTCATTAAATACCTTCTTCTCATAATCCCTTTCTTTGTGATAGTCTCTACTTGAAATCTTGACATTCACTCTTCTGAGTTCCTTCTTAATTAATCAATTCCATACTTAATTCCATTTCCTTATACTCATTCCATATATATCTTAAATTACCCATCTCTTAATGTAGCATGTGTATACACACACACACACACACACACACACACACATACACACACACAGAGAGAGAGAGCGAGAACGAGACAGACAGACAGAGAGAGAGAGAGAGAGAGAGAGAGAGAGAGAGAGAGAGAGAGAGAAAGATTGTTCCTTTCTAATCTTTCTGTCTAGATGCTGGTTAATTTGGCATGGCAAGTGTCTGGACTACTTCTAGAATCCAATGCTTCTATCACCTGAAGTAGTAGTTGAATAACAAATCAATTATACAATAAAACTAGATGTATTTCTGGCTCAGGCTCCTATAGTTGACTTCTAAAGAATACCTATGCCTTTTGACCTATCATAAAAGTGGCTGGGTAAGCTGAAATGAAAAGAAAGAGGGAAAAATTAGTGAAAATGGTTCATTAGACAAATATTTATGCTAATCAAACTATTCTATATAGTTTGCCTGAAGATAAATCATTTGGGTTGATGATGCCTCCTCCTAACCCCCAAAAGCATAAACTACATATTTTTTTAAAAAATAGAAAAGCAACTAATGGGAAAATTGTTTAGAATCACTTGTCAGGATACTCTAAGAAACTCCAAAATAATATATGTGGTCTTTAATCTCAGCATATGGCTGGCAAAGAAAGGTGGATGTATGAGAGTTGTCCTCCACCATAGTTTAAAGGGTAAGTTACAGCCTACATCTTTCCTCTTTATAAATATAACAAAACTGTATAAATGTTTTAGAAATTTGTAAAATAGTATATACCATATTTTTATATATACAATATTACATACTTATATAATGTACATTATATACAAAATGTAATTAGTAATTATAATAGTAATTTTTATTACAGATATTGTTTTTGTTCTCTTTGATTGATTCTCAGAATTTCCTGAAGACATTATATATTTTTAACTCAGAACTTGTAAGAATCAAGTAAAGACAAAACTAGAAACTACTTTCATATGTCTAGCACTGTTTGAAGGTAACATACAAGCACCAAGTTAAAAAAAATCATTAATAGTCCTAACCAAATGTAAAGTTTATGAACCACAACAATAACCAACAGGGCAAAGATATACTGAGGAGTGTAAAAGTGTAAACCAACATTTGTCTAATTAGACATCAGACCAACTCAATTAAAGAAGATTAATGGTGAGTGTTATAAAAGCTAACTACCAAGCCATGGCTAGTAAGGTCATACATAGACAATATAGGAGAACCTAATACTGCTACTTTCTTAAATCAGTGTAATTTCTAACCATATTCTAGAAACTTGTCCTTATGTCCACAGGAAGCTGTAGAACTTATCCCTCATCAAAGAATTTTGTTTTGTAGCTGAGACAAACCTCTTCCTAGGTTATCCATTCCCAAGGAACATCACTAAATGAACTCATTAGGCTCTATTTACATATGCATATACATGAAACAATAATAAGAGAAGAGATTATGAATTTAAGAGAAAATATGAGGGAGACAAGTTGAAGGAAGGCATGAAAAGGATGTGAATACAACACTCATGCAAGAAATTCTCAAAAATGTTTAAAATTAACTTATTATTGACTACATAAATGTGTTCTTTCTTTAGTATCTGTGAGGAATTTTCTCATAAAGCCACACAATCAAAAATATTAAATTGACTTTCAAGTCCGTTATATGGAATGGTGTACTCTTTGCATAGAGTCAATACTCATACTCCTATGTATGTTAACCAATATATAAATAACTTTTAATGCCTAATACAAGGTAAATGCCACCTAAATAATAGCTATTCAGAAATTACACTTACTGGGATGGACAGTGATCTACAAAAACTGTGGAGGAACTATGTTGTTGGTCCCACAGCAGAAAGATGAGATTAGACACAGCAGGAAATGTGTTATAACTGAAGGCTAATCCCTATAGCCTCTGTTGTTCTAAATCCTCTTTACTTCTTTCAAAATTTTCCAATTTCGATGCACACTTTGTTTTCTTGTTTGATTTCTTGGGATGTTTGAAGAACAGCATCTCTCGGCCTCTTTACACTCTATTAATCCATTTATTTCTCATTATTGTATTACTTCCTAAAATCTTGCTTTGATTTGTGACTTTATGTGGGTTCCTTGTGAGGAGAGTGGAACTTCTTGGCTTTTTCTGTGGCTAGAGTTTTAATTTCTGCTGTACAGGGAAGAATTTCTCCAAGGTGAGTTTCTGGAGTCAGTTTGTAGATTTGAGGCTTTCTCATTTTTATCTTCTTCTTCTTTTTTTTTTTCTTGATGTTAAAGGACAGATCAAGATTTTCTGTTTTGTAGATTCTATGCAGTCAGACTACCACAGGATTCTCTATTGCAACTCTCTCCTGCCCCAAACACCTAGCTTCACTGTTTACAAATATCTGCTTCCCATTGACAATGGAAATTTAAATTCAGAAAAACAATGACAATAGGACAAAAGAAATGAAAAAGTCATTATAAGCTTAATAATATGTAAGTAGTAAAACTTGAAGATTGCAAGCTTAAACCCCTGAATCTTTCCTCTATTTTTCCCCTAACCTCTCCCTACCTCAGACATCCAGGCAAAAGATAGAATGCTATGATTTCAGTAGAACATGCAATTTTGAGCTGGTTTATTTATGTTAATAAAAGCAAGAGTTCTCACTTTCGCTTTTGTCAACCCATGCAGGAGGAGGAAATTGCTTTATCTGGCAAGACCTGGGGAAGCATGACAAAGGCCCACCATCAGAAAGCTGGGGAAACAGTGGATAAAATATTTACCAAGTAAGCATGAGGACAAAGAGGTCAGCTCTCTATAGAAAAGTAATTTGAGTAATTTTTTGGTATGGTAAGCACCCACTTGTAGGAAGAGTGAAAGGAGTCTATGTGCTGCTTACTGGCCAGAAATTCTACCTAAATTGGAAAAGTTCAGGTTTGGTAACATACCATTTATTAAAAACTAAGATGGGTAATGAGTAAGCCAATATCTAACATCATTCTCTAACTTCTATACTTATATGTGCACAGAGACACAGAAATGCACACACACACACACACACACACACACACACACACACACACACCATCAAACTAGGGAAACATGGTCTTAGTTGTCTCTTCCCATGTCTCCTGGAATCTCCAAAACTACTTGGGTAGCACCTGGTTACTACAGGCAAGGACCCTTTGAACAAGTTTTGTGGAAGTCTGAAGTAGATGACAGATAAGGTCTGTTCGAATTGGGAAATATCCTTATTTTCAAGTAATACAAAGCCAAATAGATGTATTAGTTACATTTTAAGTGCAACATTCTAATTTTCTCAATTCTAGTTCTGCCCTCCATTATATGAAAAAATCTTATTTCAAGCTTTTCTACAGTTTTTTTTTATGTTGACCATAGTTTTTCTTTTTACTTCCTACCCATCTTTTTCCCCATTTCTTATTCTGTTCATCTTCATTCTAACCTAAATCTTTTTAATCTTTTTATAGTGTTGCAGGTGTGTGTGTGTGGATGTGTGTTTGTGTGTGTGTTTATGTGCACACATATTTCAATTGAATTAATTTACTTAATATGATTATTTTCAGTTGTATACAATTTTCTAAATATTATATAGTTTTCATTTTCTTCTTAAATATTTTCATGAATTTTGGGGAATTTCATACATGAATACTACATTCTCATTTCTCTTTCCTTCTCCTTCTTCCAAATAATTCCACATCATATTCTCCACACCTCAAATTTATGTTTTCTGATTCTTTATTATTGTTACATGTATACATTCATAAATACAACCTGTCTACATTTTTTAGTGCTTACAGCTGACCACTTTGTTACAGTGTATACAGCTGGACACTTTGCATTGAATCATCTACGAGGGTCCTCATTCCTAGAGCTTAGTGATTCTTTCTGTATTTCTCTGTCTGTCTCAGTCTCTCTGTCCCTCTCAGTCTCTGTCTCTGTCTCTCTCTGTCTCTCTCTCTCTCTCTCTCTCTCTCCCTCTCTCTCTCTCAATAGCAATTCATTACATTTAACTTATAATTAAGAAATGGGGTTTTCTGAATTTTTCCTTTGCATAATGTATAAGTGTTTTAAGTATCTTTATATACATAGGCATATCTGTCATTAATCATCAAAAATACATTTTGCAGCAGAAAGAGATTGTTACAGGAAGACACAATTTCTCAAACTGCATACAACAACTGATTGTTGTGTGCTCGGCTTCAATCAATAAATCTACAACAGAACCCCAGTGCCAAAGTCTCAGGAAACATCAAGAAAAACAGTTTAAAAAGGTGTGAGATAGTGTCTTCTTGTATATGACAGGAAAATTGTATCCATGAAATCACAATAAAGTACTGACAAATGAAAATAACAATCGACACTGTCATTGCCTTTATGTTTCTGGTTGGAAAAGTCTGTTGTGTATAGAAATCAGAATTCTCTAATTGAGAATTCAGACTATATAATTATCTATATTAAAAACACACATTCACACACACACACACACACACAGAGACAGACAGACAGAGACAGAGAGAGAGAGAGAGAGAGAGAGAGAGAGAGAGAGAAAATCCAAGATACCTAGGATTGGAAACAAAATAAACAGCACATTTAACATTTTTAAATGGTTTTAATTGTCGAGAGAATGTGAATGCACGAATGTAATGTCACATGTGTGGATGTTAGAGAAGAAATTTGATAATCAGTTGTTATTCCACCTTGTTTCTGAGGCAGCTTCTCTCATATATTTTGCAGCTGATCTACCTAAATTACCTTTTAACATATTCCCATGCCTCTGCCTTCCATTCTGCTGCAATTAGAGATTCCTATTCCCACACAAACTTTTACATGTCACCTGTGACTGAACTGAGGTTCAGTTATATATGAGTGTGTCAGTGTTTATGTCTGTCTGGGTGAGGGTAAATGAACATGAGTGAAGTTGCCTGAGAGGGCCAGAAAAGAGTTAAATCTCTGGGAACTGGAACTCAGATGGTTGTGAGTCACTGATCATGGGATGAGAACTGACCTCAGACCCTCTGCAGTAGCAATATGTTCTTTTAAACACTGATACACCTCACCAGATACAAATTATAGTATTTCTACTGGTATACCAAGATTTTTGCTCTTGTGAATACATAATAATTTAAAGATTAAAAGCATACAGCTGTATTATTTCTTCTTCTCATTATGGAATGTCAAATTATCCTATCTGTGGTTTGTGTTAACATTTATTTTTAAAATTTGCTGTCTAAATTTTTCTGAAATTTTATAATATTATAGAATTAATATAGACTTAATACCAGGATATAATTTTCAATATTTACTGAAATGAGCATAAACATACCGTCTTCTTTTTGTTGTCATGCTTATGAAATGACATGTTCTTTTCATCATTGACAATTGAAATTAAAATATTGATCAACTTTAAAGACCTTTCAATATGTTCCATCTTGGAGTATCAAATATTCAGCCATGATTTACTTCTTTATGTGAAAAAAAAAGGTATATTATTTCATTAATATCTTTAATTTGTACTTACTAATGTTTTATGTGTAGTATATATGTATGTGTACATATTCACATATACTAAATAATTGTTAAAGTAATTTTTAAAAAAATGTATCATAACTAAATTGTTAGATTTGTATACCTGCTATCATATATTTGGCCATATAATACTCAGGTAAAGTATAAGGACAAGAAAATTCTTAACAATTTTCATATATGCTGAGGCCTGAAGCAGACACCCGCCCGGTCTGCTTCTGGGGGCACCAGATCCCTCCTGACCCATTCTAGAGGGTGCAAGGAACCCAGAGCATTAGGTAAGAAGACCCGCTCACTGCCCTAGGCCCAGAGCTGAGTGCAGGGAGTGCTCAGATTCCAGCAGAACCCGAAAACCCACCCCTGCAGAATAGCATACCCCTTCCACCTCTCTCCCAGATCTAAGGCCTGAAGCAAACACCCACCCGGTCTGCTTCTGGGGGCACCGGATCCCTCCTGACCCACCCTAGAGGGTGCAAGAAACCCAGAGCAGTTGAGGATCCACTGAACCCAGAGTGGCAGACGACCAAAGTAACTCAGAGCGGCATACAACATATCATGAGACATAATAGAGGAACCATGGCACTCAGAGCAGTGGACAATTTAGCCTGAGACATTCTAGAAGAGACATTACACCAAGAACAGTGGACACCTAGCTGGACTGCTACCTAGGAGACAACATATTCTGAGTTATCCTAGAGCTATCATCGTTCTCAGAACAGCTAAAGAAGATCACAGAGACATTGGGACCTAAAAGAGACCAGAAACAAGCAAGATAACTGGAAAGGGAGGCCTCAATCAGAGACAGAAAGTACAGGGAGCACTAGCATTAACCAAATGGCAAAAGGCAAGCACAAGAACGTAAGCAACAGAATCCAAAGTTACATGGAAACATCAGAACCCAGTTCCCCCATTATAGCAAGCCCTGAACACCCCATCACACCAGAAAAGCAGGATTCAGAATTAAAATCTCTTCTCATGATGATGCTAGAGGACTTTAAGAAGGACATAAATAACACTCTCAAAGAAATTAAGGAGAACACAGGCAGACAGATAGAAGTCCTTAAAGAGGAAACACAAAAATCCCTTAGGGAATTGAAAGAAAAAATAACCAAACAGCAGAAGGAATCAAACAAAACCTCCCAAGATTTAAAAATGGAAGTAGAAACAATAAAGAAATTACAAAGGGAGACTACCCTGGAGATAGAAAACCTATAAAAAGGATCAGGAGTCATAACACAAGTATCACCAACAGAATACAAGAGATAGAAGAGAGAATCTCATGTGCAGAAGATACCATGGAAAACATTGACACAACTGTCAAAGAAAATTCAAAATGCAAAACGCTACTAACACAAAACATACAGGAGATCCAGGACACAATGAGAAGGCCAAACCTAAGGATAATAGGTATAGATGAGGGGGAAGACTCCCAACTTAAAGAGCCAGTAAATATCTTCAACAAAATTATAGAGGAAAACTTTCCTAACCTACAGAAAGAGATGTCCATAAATATACAAGAAGCCTACAGAACTCCAAATACCTTAGACCAGAAGAGAAATACCTCCCGTCACATAATAATCAAAACATCAAATGTACGAAAGAAAGAAAAAGTACTAAAAGCAGTAAGGGAAAAAGGTAAAGTAACATATAAAGGACAACCTATAAGAATTACACCAGACTTCTCACCAGAGACTATAAAAGCCAGAAGATCCTGGACGAATATCATACAGACCCTAAGAGAACACAAATGCCAGCCCAGACTACTATACCCAGCAAAACTTTCAATCAATATTGATGGAGAAACCAAAATATTCCATGATAAAATCAAATTTGCACAATATCTTAACACAAATCCAGCACGTCAAAGGATAATTGGGGGAAAACTCCAACACAAGGAGGGAAACTACAACCTAGAAAAAGCAAGAAAGTAATCTTCCAACAACCCTAAAAGAAGACCCCTCCACAAACATAACTCTAACGCCAATAATAACAAAAATAACAGGAAACAACATTCATTATTCCTTAATATCTCTTAATATCAATGGACTCAACTCTCCAATAAAAAGACATAGACTATCAGACTGGATACATAAACACAACCCAGAATTTTGCTGCATACAGGAAATGCACCTCTGTGAAAAAGACACACACTTCCTCAGAGTAAAACGATGGAATACAATCTTACAAGAAAATGGTCCCAAGAAACAAGCTGGAGTAGCCATTCTAATATCAAATAAAATCAATTTTCAATCAATAGTAATCAAAAAAGATAAAGAAGGACACTTCATATTCATCAAAGGAAAAGTGTAGCAAGAGGAACTTGCCATTCTGAATATCTATGCTCCAAACGCAAGGACACCCATATACATAAAAGAAACTTTACTAAAACTTAAAGCATACATTACACCCCACACAATAATAGTGGGAGATTTCAATACCCCACTCTCAGCTATGGACAGATCAAGGAAACAGAAACTAAGTCGAGACACAATGAAATTAACAGAAGTTATGAACCAATTGGACTTAACTGACATCTATAGAACATTTCATCCTAAAACAAAAGAATATACCTTTTTCTCAGCACCTCATGGTACCTTCTCCAAAATAGACCATATAATTGGTCACAAAACAGGCCTCAACAGATACAAAAAGATTGAAATAATCCCTTGTACCCTATCAGACCACCATGGACTAAGACTCGTCTTTGACATGGACAAAAACAACAGAAAGCCCACATACACATGGAAACTGAACAATGCTCTACTCAATGATAACTTGGTGAAGGAAGAAATTAAAGACTTTTTAGATTTAAACGAAAATGAGGACACTTCATATCAAAATTCATGGGACTCCATGAAAGCAGTACTGAGAGGAAAAATCATATCTCTAAGTGCCCACAAAAAGAAAATGGAAAGAGTGTGCTTTAACATCTTGACAGCACACCTGAAAGGGTGTGAGGCGCAGGTGCAGCAGCACAGTCAGCTAAAATGGTGCCTGGGCCAAATCTTATGAATGGCATCTCTCAAATCTTATGAATGGTGCTGCTTCTTGGCAGTTTGCCTGCCGCGCGCCATTCCCTAACTGAGCCACAACGGCAGAACTATTGCACAGACTCACTGCCACAAGAATCAGGCTGTTTGAGGTGCACCAATGAGGCATGCCCACGAGGCAGGTGCTGATTGGGACAGGCAGGGGTATAAAAGGACGGCTGTTAGGGAGATGGAGGAGGAGGGCCTCCAGAGAGGAGATTGTAAAGGATCCTGAATAAACTGTGTTGAGAAGAACTCCCACTTGTTTTGTTCCTGTCTGCCGGTCAGAGAGAGAACTGACAAAAGGGTTAGAACAAAAAGAAGCTAATATACCCAAGAGGAGTAGACGGTAGGAAATAATCAAACTCAGGGCTGAAATCAACCAAGTTGAAACAAAAAGAACTATACAAAAGATCAACAAAACCAGGAGCTGGTTCTTTGAGAAAATCAAAAAGATAGACAAACCCTTAGCCAGACTAACCAAAGGGCTCAGAGACAGCATTCAAGTCAATAAAATTAGAACTGAAAAGGGAGACATAACAACAGAAACAGAGGAAATTTAAAAAATTGTTAGAACCTACTACAAAGGCCTATACTTTTTGGAAAATTTGGAAAATCTGGATGAAATGGACAGCTTTCTAGATAGATACCAGGTACCAAAGTAAAACTAGGAGCAGATAAACCATCTAAACAGCCCTATAACCCCTAAAGAAATAGGAGCAGTCATCAAAAATCTCCCCACCAAAAAAAAGTCCGGGGCCAGATGGTTTTAATGTAGAAGTCTACCGGACCTTCCAGGAAGACCTAATACCAATTCTCTTCAAACTATTCCACAGAATAGAAACAGAAGGAACAATAACCAATTTGTTCTAGTAAGCTATAATTATGCTCATACCAAAGCCTCACAAAGACACAACAAGGAAAGAGAACTACAGACCAATCTCTCTTATGAATATTGATGCAAAAATACTCAATAAAATCCTCGCAAACTGAATTCAAGAACACATCAAAGCAATCATCCATCATAATCAAGTAGACTTTATCCCAAAAATGCAGGGTTGGTTCAATATTCGAAAATCCATCAATGTAATCAACTACATAAATAAACTCAAAGAAAAAAAAAACATGATCATCTCACTGGATGCTGAGAAAGCATTTGACAAAATTCAACATCCCTTCATGTTAAAAGTCCTGCAAAGAGCAGGAATCAAGGTCCATACCTAAACATAGTAAAAGCAATATACAGCAAGCCAGTACCAAACATCAAACTGAATGGAGAGAAACTTGAAACAATCCCACTAAGATCAGGGACTAGACAAGGCTGTCCACTCTCACCCTACCTATTCAATATAGTACTGGAATTCCTAGCTAGAGTGATTAGACAACAAAAGGAAGTCAAAGGGATACAAATAGGAAAAGGAGAAGTCAAAATTTCTCTATTTGCAGATGATATGATAGTATACTTAAGTGACCCAAAAATTTCCATCAGAGAACTCCTAAACCTGATAAACAACTTCAGTAAAGTGGCTGGATATAAAATCAACTCAAACAAATCAGTAGCCTTTCTTTACTTAAAAGATAAACAGGCTGAGAAAGAAATTAGGGAAATGACACCCTTCACGATAGTCACAAACAACACAAAATACCTTGGAGTGAAGCAAGCAAAAGATCTGTATGACAAGAACTTCAAGTCTCTAAAGATAGAATTAGAAGAAGACCTCAGAAGATGGAAATATATCCCATGCTCATGGATTGGCAGGATTAATTTAGTTAAAATGGCCTGTGACCCTCGCAATCGTCTCGCTGGCAAGAATGCACGCGGGCACCAGGATCGTTCTGCAGCATGTGTTTATTACCATGTGTGGAGGAAGAGAGAGAGGGAGCCAAGATGGCGCTGCTTTATATACACCCTAGAGTGGCGTGGACATATTTGATTGGCTGCTTGCTCAAACCCTGTATGACACCCCGGATTGGGAGTTGATTTGGCGGGCCTTTGCCACTGCACATGCGCAATTTTACTTGTTTACCCACGAGTGTCAGGTGTGAGTGCCATGTTCCAATGGCGGATGCTGTCACCACTCACCGCGGCTCTCCACAATGGCCATCTTGCCAAAAGCAATCTACAGATTCAATGCAATCCCCATCAAAATTCCAAATCAATTCTTCACAGAGATAGAAAGAACAATTTGCAAGTTTATTTGGAACAACAAAAAACCGGGATAGCGAGAACTATTCTCAACAACAAAAGAACTTCGGGGGTATTCATCATCCCTGACCTCAAACTGTACTTCAGGGCAATAGTAATAAAAACCACATGGTATTGGTACAGATACAGGCAGGAAGATCAATGGAATAGAATTAAAGACCCAGAAATGAGCCCACATACCTATGGTCACTTGATCTTTGACAAAGGAGCTAAAACCATCCAGTGGAAAAAGAACAGCATTTTTAGCAAATGGTGCTGGTTCAACTGGAGGTCAACATGTAGAAAAATGCAAATCGATTCATTCATATCTCCTTGTACAAAGCTCAAATCCAAGTGTATAAAAGACCTTAACTTAAAAGCAGATACACTGAAACTAATAGAAGAGAAGGTGGGGAAGACCCTCAAATACCTTGGCACAGGGGAAAAGTTTCTGAACAGAACACCAATGGCTTATGCTCTAAGATCAAGAATTGACAAATGGGACCTCATAAAATTGCAAAGCTTCTGTAAGGCAAAGGACATTGTCAATAAGGGCAACCAACAGACTGGGAAAAGACCTTAACCAATCCCACATCCGATAGAGGGCTAATATCCAAGATTTACAAAGAACTCAAGAAATTATACTTCAGAAAACCATACAACCCTATTAAAAAATGGGGAACAGAGCTAAACAAAGAATTCTCAACAGAGGAAACTGGAATGGCTGAGAAGTAATGTAAAGAGCATTCTTGTGAGGTCTGACTGGACCCAGCATAGGCTAGATGACCTAGCAAAAGGCCAGAGGGACAGAATCTAACTATTAGATAAAAAGTGAAACTAGATATGTGGTTTGTGAAGAGTGCCATAGATAGATAGGGAAGCCCCAGGGCGTTCCCTAGTTGGAAGTGAGCTTAAAAACCCCAGAGAAACTCCACTCTCATGTCCATCATGACTAGGCCCCCAACTCCACGCCAGTCTGGACTCTGATGAGACCCAAATGATCATCCAAAACCCCACTGCACTGGGTATTGCCAGCGGAGCAAGACTCGCTGAAGGCACAGCCAAGGCCAAAAGAGGTGACAGAGAAGTCCGAGCCTGAACCTGAGCCAAGAACATGTTGTATTACGAGTGACTGAGTGATGTGGATAGTAGCAGCCATAGCTTTAGTATGTGCCTCCCTAGTTTGGTTTTGCATGTGTGCTGTGACTCTATTTATAAGACAATTTGACTTTCTTATATGAACCCAATATTGAAAGTAAAGCATTTGAAAGACCAAATCTCGACTCTTGCCTTTCTGTCATAATTCCCGAGGCACCTCCTGTCAGAATCAACTGACAGTCTGGGATATAAGTGATCGAGACAAGCACCTTAAGAAATGCTCAACATCCTTAGTCATCAGGGAAATGCAAATCAAAACAACCCTGAGATACCATCTCACACCAGTCGGAATGGCTAAGGTCAAAAACTCAGGTGATGCTGGCAAGGATGCAGAGAAAGAGGAACACTCCTCCACTGTTGGTGGGATTGCAAGCTGGTACAACCACTCTGGAAATCAGTCTGGCGGTTCCTCAGAAAACTGGACATAGCATTACCTGAGGATCCAGCTATACCACTCCTGGGCATATACCCAAAAGACGCTCCAACATATAACAAGGACATATGCTCCACTATGTTCATAGCAACCTTATTTATAATAGCCAGAAACTGGAAAGAACCATGAAGTCCCTCAATGGAAGAATAGATACAAAAAATGTGGTACATCTACACCATAGAGTATTACTCAGCTATTAAAAATAATGAATTCGAGAAATTTATAGTCAAATGGATGGAGCTAGAAATTACCATCCTGAGTGAGTTAACTCAATTACAAAAGAACACACATGGTATTTACTCACTGTTAAGTGGATGTTAGCCCCACCTCCCCCCAAAAAATAGCAAAGACTCAAACCACAGACCACGTGAAGCTCATGAAGAAGAAAGACCAAGAGGGGATGCCTCAGTTCTACTTAGAACCAGTAACAAAAATACTCAAGGGAGCAATTATGGAAAAAAACATGGGACAGAAACTGAAGGAGGAGCCATCAGGAGACCATTCCACCTGGACATCCATCACATGTACTGTCACCTAAGCTAGACGTTGATGTAGAAGACTGGAAATGCATGCTGTCAAGAACATATTATAGCTGTCTCCTTAGAGATCTGCCAGAGACTGACACATTCAGAGGATGAGGCTCACAACTAACCACTGATATGATCAAGGGTTTCCCAAGGGAGAACTTAGAAGACTGAGGGAGCAGAAAGGGTTTGTGACCCCAAGATGAAAGTAACAATACCAAACAATCCAGAGCCCCCCCAGGGTCTGAACCATCAGCCCGGAAGCACATAGGGAGGGACCTACGACTCTAGTTGTATATGTAGGGGAGGAAGGACTTGTTGGGCATGGATGGGAGAGGAGATTCTTGGTCCCATGAAAAACCAACACAGAAAGTGGGGGGGAGTGTGAGGGTGAGGAGGGGTAGTGGGTGTTCGAGGTGGGTGCGGGCACAGCCTCATAGAAGGGATATAAGGGGGGAATGGGATAAGTGGTTCCTGGGTGGTGGGGGAAATGGGATAAGAGGATAAAAATTGAAATTTAAATATTATAACCAACTACATAATCGGGGAAAAAAGTTGTCAGAACCAACATCTTTTAAAAAAAAATGTCAGCCCTCTAGGAAAAAAATTTTTTTTTCTTAATACTAAAACTTGTCCAGAGAATTGTATATTGCATAATGCACAGCCTTGGTGTATCTACACATTGAGCAAAATGAGTGGACCTATACAAACCTCCGGTGTCAGGGAGTTCCATCTGGATGCAGTGAGGACACAGCGTCAGAGGCTTATCAATTTGCTCTTGCCCCTACCCATCTTCTGATGTCTTGACACCCATAATCAGCTTGAAAAAGTTAAAGAAGAGTCAGTGCCCCTATTACCCGGGCTTGGGGACTAAGGTGGTTAATATGGGGCTGTCTCTCTGGGGAACAGCACTGATTTTGTTAGAACAGGAAGGATTAGCTAGGATTTATGGCATAGCCATAACCTATTGGTAGAAATCTGTATAATTTAGTATCAAGATGAAGTTATAATTTCTTAAATGGTACATAATTCACTTGGATTTTAAATTTAAGGTTTTCGTTGGTATAAGCTTCTCATCGATATGAAAGTGAAATGAATATAGATACTCTCATGGGCATTGTGCCTGTATAACACATTTAGAAATACAAGACTTAGACCCAGTCCTTCTTTAACTTTTTTAACTGACTTGGGATGAGTAGCCTGTGAGTTAAGGGACTATAGCAAATTCATGACTTTGAGTTTATTGTTAGGGTGTTTTCTATATTTCATTTAGAAATAGCTGAGAGAAGATAATTGACAGCAGTCCAGGTTACCTTAATGGATAGTTGGATTTCAAAACGTCAGAAATCCATAGAATTGACGTCACAATTATTTCTATATTAATGTTCATTTTGATTAGAGACCTGTCTGCTCCTGACAGCTTCCTGTCTTGGATTCTAAAAAGAAATTGAGCATCATTGGTGTTACTCCTGTTGTGGTGAGACAGCTACAAGGCAAGAATTGTCTCTCTCCATCTACAGAAAAGGACACACTTGCAGAATAGTCGACTGATTATATCTGCCTAGACAGAGTAACCAGCCTTTAATAATTCTTCAGCACTAAAGTCTGTCAGATGAGTTTGGGCCAGAAGGTTGAAGATTTGATGCTCCAACGTTCAGTAGTATAGGGGTTGTCCAGGTGTTCAGCGGTCTCTATAAATTGGCTAAGTTTTAGAAGCTATGCTTATTGCTTCCCACAAATTCACTTAATTTAGTCATTCTGGATTTCTGACGTCATTGAAGACCTATAGACTCATAGCCAATCCAGGCTATTTACCTTGAGCGAAAAGATCTGAGTGGAGGGTTCTCAGCTGACATTCATTCTAAAGCCAAGAAAAAACCAGGTTCAAAACTAAGAGTTCTAGTCAAGAGAGATGACAGAGGTTCTGGCTAGTCAACAAAAGGATGGACTGGTTATTAAGACTATCTTGTACCTCACTGGTACAAATAGGAGTAATTATGCTCTAATTGTATTGTGAGAAAAAAGCTTTATTTTAACAGGAAGGGTAATATGTAGGAGGTGCTAAGGGGAAAGGAGCACCGAGATGAAAAAATGGAGTAAGGAGAGGAGAAGAAGAAGTAGATGAGAAGCTCGGTAATGAGAAAGAATAAGAGAGAGAAAGAGAGAGTGGACATGGAGGCAGAAATTCACGTGTCTCCACTAGTCAAAGATAGTTTACATATCTAGGGTGGGTATTAGGTTACACTTCTGATTGAGCATTACCATACTTACAAAGCCCTTGCCTAACATTTAAAAAATTGTATAAAAGCCAAATGGAAAAGGGGGGGGGGGCATGGGATAGGGGTTTTCTGGGGAAGGGAAATGGGGAAAGGGATTGGCATCTGAAATGTAAATAAAATATCCAATTAAAAAAAAGAAAACAAAACAAAACAACAACAACAACAAAACCAATTTTCATTTATTTTAAACTGGGTATAAGTGATTACTTATTCATTCCTTTAGCATAGACTTTGATCGAGAACCTCAGTACCAGATGTTTTAGTGAATGTATCATCCATCCTTCCTTCAGAATAGTCACTTAGATCACTGAAATGAGTAGTGTGAGGTAGTAGTAACAATAGAATTCCAAATGCACCAGGTAAAGCACTCAACACTTTACATGAACATTTGCTTAGTTTCACTTGGCCTAAATGTTATCTAGTTTACAAATGAGGTCCAAGAGTCAAGGAATACACCAGTGGGCTCATTTTAATATAACAATTAATATTTTTGCAAGACATTAAATTGAGATTATCTTTAGGGAAAAGAGATGGCTCAATCAGTAATGTGCTTGCTATATTTGCTTAGGGACCTTGAGTTCAATCTCTAAGAACACATGTAAAAGGCAGGCATAATGTGAGCTCACATTCCCAGAACTGGGAGGACCCAATAGGATAACAAAGGTGTGATGAGTAGTCAACCTAAACAAACTATCAAACTAAAAAGTTCCAAGGTCATTGGAGGCATGTATCTTAAAAAAAAAAAGGACATAGTAAAGAAACAGAAAGATGGACAAAATGACAGACAGACACATAAAAACCCCACAATTGAATATAGCGCCCTTCTCAGCACCAAAGAAGCATTGTTAGAAATCTACCATATTTTACCTCTGGTTACCACTTCTACATATTGGAGCTGATATTATTTTTATATAAAATTAATCATACTAATATTTTATGAGTAAAATCTACAAGGTTGACTTTCCCTTAAGAGAAGAAAAAATTAGGGATTCCTTGTCCACAAAAAATAGGACTTAATAGTACTGTAATGTGCCTAGACAACAATAAGTATTAGAAAGCTATTCAATTTACTCCATCACATTTCTCATTCAAGTATTTTATCCAAAATTATTATCTGTGAATATAACCTAAACAGGAGAGGATATCATTTCAAACTATTTCTTAGACTTAAGATTTGGTAAAAAAATATGTTACTGATAATATCTACTTTAGTTGTGGCTTTACTGATCTGGTGATATATCAAAACCATAGCACCAATAAAAATGAAAAATGTTTGATTGAGATATGCTTAGCTCAGAGGTTCAGTCCCTTGTCTTTATGGGAAGAAGCATGATGCCACATAGCCTGACATGAGGATAGAGAAAGAGCAGAAAGTTCTACTTCAATATCTGTAGGCATGTACTGGTCGAGAGAAGAAGCCATTGGGCCAGTCTTGAACTTCAGCAACATCTACATCCACCCACTGTGATATACTCCCTTCGTTGAGGCCACACCTATGAAGGTCACAACTGTTAATAGTGCTACTCATTATTAGCCTATGGGGGTATTTTCAGTAAGACTACCACAATATCTGAATTAACACTTAATAAATACATAGAAAATATAAATCAACTCTGAAGTAAACATTGCCTATATTGGAGTAATAAAAGTAATTTTATCAAACACAATAATTAGTCTTGGTAAACTGAAGCTGTACATTAAGTTTACTGTGTAATAGTTACTTTCTAATCACCAACATTATTTACCTATCTCTTGTGTGAACTGTATGTTTTTTCATTAAAAATTTGCAAGAACATGAGTGATCATATATTCCAGGGTATGCTATGTTCTATCCTGCTCAGACTACTGAACTAGGGAAAAGCACTCTGTTCTCAGCTAACATTATTCTTCAGGGCAATGAAGGCACACTAAATCTGCTGTGATTCACATCCTTTCTGAAGTTCAGCTGGAAGGAAAATGACATTATAATTTAAAGAAGTCACTCTGATTTGTTTTGTCATTCTTAGATAGAATAAATGAGCAAAGACAAAACACTTAATTATTTAAGTCTGATATCTGGTTTTCAATTATATGTATTGATTATTAAAGATAAAACCATTTCTCAGACGATATATTCTCTATTGTAATTATGACAGATTATATGTTAAGAACAAAATCATTAGCAGTTTATTAAAATTAATCAAATTTTTCTGTTTCAGTAATTATTCCAGATGAATGCATTATTAAATATTTATAGATGTCCTAGGGAGATGGCAGAGAATGTGAGGTATTTGTCACATAAATATGAGGTTCTGAGTTTCAATTTAAATGAACAACTGAAAGGTGTACAAAATACTAGGAGAACCTATTTATGCTCTTATGATAAAGTAGAGACAGGAAATTCCCTAGGAGATGAAAGAGATAAGAGATAAATAGGTAGATAAATTAGATAGATAAATAGATAGATAGATAGATAGATAGATAGATAGATAGATAGATAGATAGATGATAGATAGCTACATACATACATACATACATAGAAATATATACTGCTCATGAGTATTCATTATTCACATATACATAAATAATATATATTATATACATTTATTATATACAATTTACACCAAATGTAATAACATATAATATAAATAAATGACATGTATTGTAGTATTTAAAATATAATATATACTATATTACATAAATTTAACATGCCAACATCTACAGTTCCCCAAGCCTATCCAGTTACTGAAGGTTTTCCTGAAAGCTAGGATTATACTGAAATGAACTATATTACAAATTTAAAGAGACATATGCATTTGAGTATCCTGATTCACCCACTATTAAAGGTAATATATTTGGTGACTCTGTTAAAAAAAAAAAAACTTTGAGTGTTTGTAGAAAACTAAGTAATATGATGCTGATTTGTTGTTCTAGTATCTCTGGATAAATTGACAAAGAAAAAGATCAAGTTTCCTGATAAAGTGAATCAAGTCCTAGCATCTCAGAACACGCTGAAGGACAGTAATGAACTCCATGGTATATTGACCAACTCCAGATTAGCCTAAACATCTAAAGATTGTTAAGTGTTCACACAAAGACATATTTTATGGGAAAGTCAAAGAAATTAAGCTATGGAAAATCAGATAAATATGTTCACTATAAGTTTGGCAGAATTATAGTGAAAATTCAATTTTCTGCCTCAGAAGGTATTGGCAATGCAAGTGAGAGAATTCATGGGTTAAAAAACTGGGAGAATCCTGTAAGTATGGGTGGAAGTGTTTGGAGAGGACCTCGTTGAAGCTGAGAATTGTGAAACTTAAAGTTGTCAAGCATAGGTTAGTGAAGTAGTATACTGAGGGTCTAAAAAGGTATAGAAACTGAAAGCTCAGTATGTGTTGAATAAAAAGACATAGACTAATATCAAATGTAGTTCTAGAGACAAAGGAAAGAAATACATAGAGTAGGTCTTCTCCTTTTCCAGCCATTTAGGCTTAATATTTATTTGAAAGATTTTAGATCAGTGAGATGTTATAAACTAAAGGATAGAGTGATAAAATTTGCCACATGCACTCTGTGTGTGTGTGTGTGTGTGTGTGTGTGTGTGTGTGTGTGTCCTTGAGTCTTTGTTTCTTTGCACTCACACATATGTTTCTGGATGCAAATACACACTGTTGAGTCTGGGAGCACTGAAATTGTGCATTCTCCAATGTCTGGCTTCAGAGGAGCTCAGGAGCTTGCACAGCTAACAACTTACACACATAGTCATCTCCCTTTTTCTGAATATCTATGCCTGATTGAAAAATTAGAATTATGCAGAAACAATTTGGATACTGCTGTAACATCTAAATCACTGACATAGTAAACAGGTGGTTGTCAGTTTCTAGTTACACTAGTTTTTGAAAAACTAATAAACTATAATTAAATTCCAATGACATACAATAACATGAATTTATCATATATAAATGTCTACTAATTTTCTAAATACCTGTCCAACAGTCATTCTAGCTGTAGTAATTCATTTCTCTGAGTTCATATCAACTATACTCAGAAGAGCATGTAAAACTCTAGATAGTACAGAGATACTGAAGAACTGTATATGATCTGTCACTGTAAATCATACTATGTGATTGAGAAATAGCAAAAAATACAAGCCAATCAGTGTCAGATTATTTAGATTAAGCTAACTGAAATAGAAAGTTCTACACAAGGTGTGGGCAGGATGATATATGGATAATGTTCTGGACTAAATGCAAAGGGAGAAGTTACTAAATAGCAGCACTCATATGCTTCCTTACTTTAGATTTCAGGAATATGAAGAGATACCAATGATATTTCTACCATAACTGACAGTTTCACCTGGAACTCTGAGCCAAAATTGCCTCTTCTTTATGTAACTTTTGAATTTATACATAGGACAAGTGACTAATATACTGGCTTTAAGTTTTTCTCAAAGAAATTACCACAAAACATCTGTTCATATTCCATGGAATAATAAAACAACTCTTTTGTGTTGTGCATTACTCAATTGTAAAGAATGTAACCATGCTCTAAGGTAATCTACCTCATTGTTTTCATGTGCCTTTGATTTAATAAGGCATTTTGTAGTGCCTGAAAAAAGTTTGTTTCAGTATAAGAGTTATTGTAACTATATCTACTGAATAAAGGTCAAATATACTACATCCATCATTGCCAAGAATATCCCCTCCACAACAAGGAACTATGTAGTCAAAACAAATTATGAATGTTAGAAAAAACAGTTGAGCCCCATCAGCAATTCAAATTTGATGCGTGGTTAACTGTTTCTGGAAATTCAGAATTAAGGGAGACACACCTGTGTACAACATCTTGTGAATTTGCCAAGATCCACATTAAGAAAGTTGCCAGGAGATGGAGTGATGGCTCAGTGGTTAAGAGCACTGGCTGCTCTTCCAGAGGTCCTGAGTTCAATTTCCAACAACCACATGGTGGCTCACAACCATCTGTAATGAGTTCTGATGTCCTCTTCTGGTGTGTCTGAAGACAGCTATCGTGTACTCATAAAAATAAAAATAAATCTTTAAAAAAAAAGAATGTTTGCCAATCATGATGCCTTGAGTAAACAATTGGTTTGAAATATCTATACTGGCTCATGAAAGCTAGCTATGTATTCAAGACAAACGAGTAGTAGAGCACGCTTATCTATAGCTTTGTTTTTCAATTCCATATGCTTATGATCAACCGTGTCCAAAACTGTTGAGTATTACTTTCAGATATAACAATTCATAGGTTTATCAGATAAACACTGTCCCTGTTTGCCTTTTGTTGCTGTGAAGAAAAATCTCAAAGCAAACCAAGCACCCATCCAATTAACCAACCAACCAACAAACAAAAACCCACTCAACCTTAGCACTACTTGGAGAAAGAAATGGTTTATTTGGACGACACTTCCAAACTCCATCACTGAAGGAAGTCAGGGCAGAATGTCAAGCAGAAACTTTGGCAGAAATCATGGAAGAATGCTTTTTGCTGACTCCTTGAAATTCATGCTTAGCTAACTTTTGTATACATTTTAGTCCTATCTGCCCAGGAATTGGTACCACCCACACTGGGCTGAGTCCTTCTCTATCAGTTAATCAAAACACTTTCCCACAAACCAGTATAATCTGATCAATCCTACAACTGAGAGTCCTTTCACCTGTAAGTAAATTGATAAAATAAATTGATAAAGTAAATTAGGTAAAATTGATAGTTAAAGCTAAGTAGAGTATACTCCTGTAAGTAGAGTAATAAATATTAACATGCACCTTTCCTTTTCATTTAAGACAGGAACCATAATATAGATTTTGGCAACATTTTTATTTATAGAAGTTTACTATGACACTTTGGGGCCTATCTCTCATCAGTAACAGAGGAATGAGAATACAGAATACACTTTTTAAAAAATGAAAATACTAAGTGTGTCTTTATGCTTTCTGTGGACTTAGGGGATTAGCATCTCTCATGAAGCTTCTATACTCACAATATAAAAGTGAAAGAAACTATAATGTATCCCTGCAGTTGATCTCAAATGTCAGGCAGATGTTTCTCAAAGTGCTGAATCAAGTGTGTGGAGGAATAAGACTTCTATACTATGGGAGTATCACGATCACACTACTGCTCTAGACAGGGGAAGAATATATTGAAGTCCAACTCAATATCAGCAGTAGTAACTCACCTCAAGTTCTTGAAAGTGAGATGAAAAGAATGAGCCATTCTGAGATATCTTCATCAAGCATCGTGAATACTACATTCTTTGTTTTTCAGTATCTAGTATGCTTCATTTTGTATACCATCCAAGACTAGTGTTAATAAAAATAACTCTCTGTGCTTCAAGATAGGCTGTTTAGGCACATTGATACAGGATATCAAAGACACATAAAAAACAAGCAAAGACCACTTTGAGGTTTCCAGGAAAGTACTTTTGCATTCTTTTACCAAGGCTGTGGATGAAATGCCTTTTTATCCCTGACTGGTACTGGTGAACTTGTGTAGGAAATTAAGATGCTATAAAGGTAGTTTTATAACTCTAATAAAAAACAGTCTAAGAATCAGCAGATCCATTAGTGAAGCTCAGAGAAAAGTCAGGAGAAATATTAGTTCTGATGTAAACAACCATGGATATTTCAAATATAAGAATTTTTATTATCTGAAATTAAAATTTAATTTTATGGGTTGTAGAGGTGGATCAATAGGTCATAGCACTTGTTATGTAAGCATGAAGACATGAGTTCAGATTCTAATTATCAAATATATTTTACTTCGCTAGGGTCATTCAATGAAGCAAGAGGCTGCATTGCTCTGAAGAAAAATTCCACATTTCATGACATTCTATTATCTCAATGTTCATTTATTAAAAGAAGGTTATTTGACCCATTCAGAAGTATGGGGGATCTTCAAGAAATGAATCACCAAGGTTTTCATATGGATTTTGTAAAGGTGGTAAAACTGATAACCACAATAATCTTTTTGTCAGATTTTGCCTGAAGGTTCTTAAGTATTTATCACAATGTATTTAGTAGCTTATTTTCTTAACATTTTAGTAACAAGAAGCTGAACATTAAAAGAGCTCAGACTTGAGATTGTATCTTAGTATTATCTATATCTAGGAGGGCATTCATAAGCTTATAGGCATTGTATAACTTATTGCTCAATTGTAATACAAGTTAAACCTTTTCATATTTTAATGCATGCTTTTATTATTATCATTTAAACTATATAATATTAGAGGGTGAAAATGTAATAATTTAGCCATCACTTGTTGTCCTTCAATGTCTTTTTTGTTTTGCTGATTTAAATACTCCCAGGACCTTTTAATTTTCACATATCTTCTCTATTTATTTTATTTTCCAGTTTGCTACTATTGCCTTGTCCTCTTCATTTTTTAATCCACTAGACCAAACAACTCCATTAGGACAAAGGTTCCAGATACGTAAAATTAAGTGATTGTTTTTTTAATTGGAGGAAAGAGTGTTTCTCAATACCCAGTAAAATTGATGATTTAAATGTTCCCTCCATCAGAAGGGAGTTATATTTTATTTCATTTTTTTAAACTGAAGTTTAGTTCAACTTTATTATACATATATAACTTTTGACTCAGTCTTGCTCTTACTAATGTTTTGGTCACTTCTGAAACATACATGAGTTACAATCCTGATTAATATCTATAGCGATACATGTATCTGTACCTATCCCTATACATACATATATACATGCGTGTGTGTGTGTGTATGTGATTGTCGTTTTGTGCATATACATAGTATCTCTTCATGCATGTTATGTGTGTATGCCTTTGAGTGTATAGTTTAGGCACATATATGGGTTTAGAGATCAGAGTTAAAAACAATGTGTATTACTTTAAAAGTCTACCATCTACCTATCTAACATCTATCTGTCTATCTTTCATCTGAGACAGGTTTTAGAGTTCACAGATTCAACTAGGCTGGAAAACCAGCAAATTTTATGGATGTACCAGTCTCTGCTTCTCCTGCATTCCAAGTGCTGAGGTAATAGGCATGCACTGTCTGAGTTTTCATATATGCTGAGGATTAAAAACTCAGACCTCATGTTTACATTTTGACTTCTGAATTAATCTGGCAAGTCAGGGCTATCAATTTCTTCTAGAATAAATAACTGTTGAACATAGCACTTCAGGCTATATCATCAACTTATTTCCAAGAAGGCAGACTAGTTGTAGAGCCTTTGTGTGTTTGTGTGTGTGTGTGTGTGTGTGTGTGTGTGTGTGTGTGTGTGTGTGT
>JANHMN010000009.1:14398982-14415837 GCA_030674055.1 Rhabdomys pumilio
GTGTGTGTGTGTGTGTGTGTGTGTGTGTGTGTGTGTGTGTGTGTGTGCTACCTCTGAACAGCATGGAACCACTGGGGATCAGTATTTTAAATATCTTTGATTCTGTAACAGAATTCTCAAATAAACTGCATACAAAATGAGAGGCATTTCCAACTCCCCTTCATAGTACCTGTGTTCTTTCCTTACCTTTAAAGTGGGGGTCTTTTAACTGAGAGGAAGAGAGAAATGAAGAAAACTAAGGATGATGTAAATATTCATAGAAAAATGGTGATTGTACTGACTTAGAATTACATATTTATACTCCCAATTACAAACATACACACAAATGCTTAAAAATCATTTAAATGAAATTATGCCACTTAATGTGATAATGTTCCACCAAGTGCCATAGACTAAGTAGCAAAACCAAGCATCAAGACCTGGTGCTATTTTCCATTGTTGGTCTGGGAGACGAAGAGATTCATAAAATAACATGGACTACTTTCACTTCCCTTGGTTGCTTCCCAGAACATAATATAAGACCTTATTGTGAAAATACCACAGACTTAAAACAGGACTTAGAGAAATGGAGTTGCAACTGACTTAGAAGCATCCTCCCTGAGGAGTATTATTCACAGTAATAGAAAAGTCTATATAGCTTCCAAAGGTGAAAAAGCAATGAATAAACTTACTCAGCTATAAAGGCTATGAATCAAACCAATGGCTAGTACAGCAATTATTTTCAAATGTCCAACAGTGGCATTTATAACCTGGAAAAAAACTATTTAGACTCTAGTCAACATCAAGAATCCCTGTTAATACTATATATCTAGCAAAAGATGTACGAATACTGAGGTAATATATACTAGATGAGAACCCACTACTAACATATTTTTATACCAGTAATATTTCCAACTGTATTCTAGATACAAATCTTTATGTCCACAGATAAGAGTAGCTCTAAATTCTTAGCATTTTTGTTTTAGGTAAATAAATATATAGAAACGTATCTAAATGAAGAGAACAATTGACATTAAAATACCAAACCACAACTAGTAGACCTAATACACAAACTTTATGCCTAAGGCTCAAGGACCATCAAAAGAGAAAAGGTGGAAACACTGTAAGGTTGGAAGGACCAGGATATTTGTAGTGAGATAATCTCTTCGATCAGTGGCAGGAAAGTACACACATGAAATATTAAAAAGAAAGTTAAGTAAGTAAGACCTACACAATGACAAAACTTGATGATGTTCTAATATGAACATTAAAAATCTCATAACACCATGAATAAAAAGCTAGAGGCAACTAATGGGCACAAAGTAATGGGATTATCTAACATATTTAGATACATTATCTAATAAACAGCACTCAACCCTAAATACATACACACAAAAGGAACAGTAAAGGAACTCCACAAGTTTTATACAACCATTTATATGACAGTGTGTGTGGTTGTGTGTGTGAGTGTGTGTATGAGTGTGTGTGTGTGTTTGTGTGTGTGCATAGGTGTGTGTGTTTAATAATTGAAAAAAGAAGCCATGAATTTTAAAGGAAGGAAAAATGAGAAGAGGTAAAAGGGGAAAAAGTTGTAGTTATTCATGTAGTGTTTCTGTTTTTCAAACAAGATTTCATACATTTAAGGATAAAATTGAACTCCCAGTTTTGCTGAGGAGGAAATTGAGTTTTTGAACTCTCTGCCTCTACCTAAGTGCTAGGTTTATAGGTAAAGACCACAATTACTGATTTATATGGTCTCAGATAAAATCCAGGTCTTTGTGCATGTGACGCAAACACTCGACTGAGCCTTACTAACTTAGTTTAATTGAACACATAATTTGAATTGAAATGCAAGACAAATTTTTGTTCCTTGTCTGTAATTAAAGGATGAATAGTGAGTTTAATCTTTCAAACAAATAATTTGACTGCAATCATTTTTGTAGTGAAAACTTAGATACAGATTTTACTATATGCATTCACTCTTCACTTGGATCTTTAAATATTTGTTGGTTGCTAAAGTAGCACAAAATTTCATATTTTTATCTTCATTTTAAACATTTATCTGTTCCAATCTCCTAATTTAGCTTACAGTCCTATTAAATAACAAGTATAAAAATGTTAAATTGTAAGGAGTCATATTAGTTATTCTTTTGATATTGTGATAAAACACTAGACAAAGCGACTCAGAAGATATAGTTGATTTGTGTTCATAGTTCTAGAGGGATTATGTTTCATTACAGAAGTAAGTCATGGACGTATAGAGTACAGTAATTAATGCTTAAGAATTCTTCTTCCATGTCAGCTGCCTTTCTTCCACTGTACATTCTTACCATTCCATGCCTGCTTCTTTTTCCTCTTTTTCTTCCTCTTTGTAGTCTCTAGCCCAGAAAACCTAAACTCCAACTATGTCTACCCCTGCAATTAGCTGCTGGTATCTTTATTTACCAGTCACAAATAACTGAGGACAGGGTCCCTCCAGCTAACATGCAGACACCAAATTATGGAGGCCAGCATATAACATTACAATAAACAATAAAATACAATACTTCAACATGGCAGAAAGTAGCAGGTATGGTGGCAGTAGCAGGAAGCTGAGAGTTTACATCTTCAATTACAAGCATTAAAGGGAAAACTAGAAGTAGATAAGTATTTTTAATCTTAACTCCACTCCCAGTAATGTACTTTCTCCAGCAAGGCTGTATTTCCTAGATTTCCCACCAAAAGCACTACTAAGGAAGAATTATTTAACTGTAAAGAGCTATGGAACCATGTCTGTTTCAACCAACTACAGAAGAGTCATTATAAAACAGACAATCTATCCCCCTTAGGGCCAAAGACACTAAAAGAATATGTAACTAAGATTTTCCTAAATTTAAAGAGAGATCATAATAAATTATAAACTGCTATGTTTTACCAGATGCCTTTTCTGATTCCATGAGTGTCACATATAAGTCTCCAGTCAGAAGGTATTTAGAGACTTGATCACACATGCAAAGAAAACAAAAGTTGAAAATGAAAGAAATCATATGCTTACCTACCAAGACACTGAGAATCACTACAAAATAATAATAATACTAATAATAATACTAATACTAATACTACTAATAATAATAATCTTCCAGATGTGAGTTTTGAGTGTTTTTCCCTACATTTTCTGGTTCTGGGCTTGATCTTTCTATCAAGGAGCCTTGGGAGCCCCTAAGAGCATTCTGCTTTCATGTGGAGATCTGTGGATACCTCAAGAACAAGCAGCTTGTAACACTACTAACCCACCAATCACTAGCCAGTTGGATCTGCCTGGGGCAGAGCTAGCAGAGCTAAATTGACTGCGTGTACATGGTACTCTGACCTCCACTGTCTGGTTGCAGGCTTGTCCTGGTACCTATGGGGCTTTGGGAAATCCCAAGAGCATCTTCCCCCCCCCCCCCCACAGAGGCTTATAGGAGTCAGAAGAACAACCAGTTAGAAATGCAGTCCCAACAATCCCATGTCAGTCTTGTGTGCCTGAGGCAGAGTGAAGACATTTGAAAATTCTGACCTCTATTGTGTGGTACACAGCTCTCACTGCCCTCCCAAGGGGTCCTGCTGGCATTAGGATCATTCAGCCAACATCAGGGAAAAGCAGATGGCTAAAGAACAGCATAAGTATTTAATCAAAATGAACCAGAGCCATATGGCACCACTAGAGCTCAGCTATCCTAGTATAGCTAGCACTGGACATCCTCACAAATCTGAAGCACAAGAAAATGATCTAAAATGAAAAATTATAAATATTATAGAGGATTTTAAATAGAAAATGAATAAATGCCTTAAAGGAATACATGAAAATACTTTGAAACAGATAGAGACTTTAAAAGAGAAAATGAACAAATATAAATCAATATGAGAAAATAAACAGTTGAAGTACATGAATAAATGTTTCAAAGCTGAAAGTAAAAATAAAACCAAAGAAAAGAACAGAAACTAAGGCCATCCTGGAGATGGAAAACCTAGGAAAAATAACAGAAATTAAGAAATAAGCATCATCAACAGAATTCAAGGTATGGAAGAGAGAATTTCAGGCATAGAATATGCAATGGAAAAAAATCAATATATACCTCAAAAATTCAAACACTGAAAAGCTTATGATACAAAATTTTTAGAACATTAGGGGAATTGTGAAAAAATAAGCCTAAGGATAATACTCATACAAGAAGGGGAGTTGACTCCTAGTTTAAAGGCCCAGAAAATACCTACAACAAAATCATAGAAGAAAATTTTCTTCACCTATAGAAAGAGATGGTTATAAAAGTAGATCAAGCTTACAAAGCACTAAATTGACTAGAACAGAAAGATAAAGTCATGATACATAGTAATTTAAACTCTTAAAGTACAAAACAAACAAGCAAACAATAATAAAAGCTGCAAAGAAAAAAGCCACATAACATTTAAAGATAGAGATTTAAGAATTACATATGAATTCCCAAGAGACATTCTAAAATCAAAAAAGGCCTGGGTAGATATCTTACAGACTCAAAGTTACTGTAGGTGTTAGTCAGTCAGTACTATTATACCCAGTAAATTTCAACCAAAATATATGGATAAAATGTTATATTTCAGCATAAATCCAATTTAATAGATAGAGTAAGAAAATTTGAATTCATTGATGTTAACTACACTCAAGAAAAAATATGAAATAAATAATTTTATACTATTAAAATGAAAAGAAGCTTCTGGGCTGGGCCTGAGCACTGAGCAGATCCCAGGTAGCAGCTCCGCACTCAATCTCACAGAGTAAAGGGTAAGTGGTGCTCCCAGAAGTTCTAACCCAAGCTGTATCTTAGGTAAGGATTCAGCAACACCTACCCCAAACAGTGAATAACTGGGACCCAGGAATTCACTCCTGGCCCAGAACACTGGTTCCTTCCAGTCTGGGCCAGAGCACTGAGCAGATCTTGGGACTCAGCTCTAACTGAGTAGCAACACACACCTCACACAGTTCTGAAACACCAACATAATTAGAAAGACAGGCTCCAGTAAAAGACTAGGCAGGTAGCCCTAAGTAGATACAGATAGCAAAAGGCAAGCACAAAAACATAATCATCAGCAACCCAAAGTACTTGGCATCATCAGAACCTAGTTCTCTGACACTAGAAAGTTCTGAATTCCCCATATCACAAGGGAAGCAAAATTCAGATTTAAAATCACTTCTAATGATGATGATAGAGAACTTTAAAAAGGACATAACACTCTCAATGAAATTGAAAAGAACATAGGTAAACAGGTAGAAGCCCTTAAAGAGGAAACACAAAAATCCCTTAAAAAATTAGGAGAAAACATAACCAAATAGGTGAAGGAATTGAACAAAACCATCTAAGATGTAAAAATGTTAGTAGAGACAATAAAGAAATCACAAAAGGAAACTATCCTGAAGAAAGAAAACCTAGGAAAGAAATCAGGAGTCATAGATGCAAGCATCACCATGAGAAAACAAGAAATAGAAGAGAGAAACTCAGGTGCAGAAGATACCATAGAAAATATTGACACAACTGTCAAAGAAAATGCAAAAAAAGTTCTTAACACAAAACATCCAGGAAATCCAGGACAAAATGTGAAAACCAAACCTAAGCTTAATAGGTATAAAAAAAAGTGTGAAGGTCTCCAAATTAAAGGGTCAATAAATATCTTCAACAAAATTACAGAAGAAAACTCCCCTAACCAAGAGAATGAGACATACAAAGAAATAAACATACAAGAAGCCCACAGAATGCCAAATATACGAGACCAAAAAAGAAATACCTCTTGTCACATTATAATCAAAACACCAAATGCACATAACAAAGAAAGAATATTAAATGCAGTAAGAGAAAATGACCAAGTAACATATAAAGTTAGACTATCAGAACTATATCAGACTTCTCACCAGATATTATAAAAGCTAGGAGATTATAGACAGATGTCATACAGACCCTAAGAAACACAAATGCCAGCACAGGCAACTATACCCAGCGAAACTCTCAATTAACATAAATGGAGAAATAGGAACATTTTATTACAAAAACAAATTTACACAATATCTTTCCACAAACCCAGCACTACAAAGGATAATAGCAGGATAGAAGATAGAAGCTCAATAAAAGCTCAAGCTCGAATAGAAGGGGAAAATTTTACCCTAGAAAGAGCAAGAATGTAATCTTTTTCCAACAAATCCAAAAGAAGATAGCCACAGAAAGATAATTCTACCTCCAATAAAAAAAATAACAGGAAGCAACAATCACTGTTCCTTAATATCTCTTAACATCAATGAACTCAATTCCCCAATTAGAAGACATAGGATACTTAAACAGGACCCAGCATTTTGCTGCATACAGGAAACTCATGTCAGTGACAAGGACAGACACTACCTCAGAGTAAAAGGCTGGAAAACAATTTTTCAAGCCTTTGCTCCTAAGAAACAATCTAGAGTAGCCATTCTAATACCTCCAGCCTAAGAACACAAAGGGAGGGACTCATGCTTAATCCTGTATAGGTAGTTGAGGGTGGCCTTGTCGGGCAGCAGTGCAAGTGAAGGAGGGCCTTGGTGACTGAAAGTTTGTATTTCATAGTGATGAGGAATTCGAGAGCAGGGATGCAGTACAGGGAGGGTGGTGGGATCATACCCTCATAAAAATAAAAGGAGGGTTGAATGGGAAAAGATATTTTGGGGAGAATGGGAGAGAAAATAACATTCAAAGGTAAAGAAATAAAATATCCAATTTTAAAAAAAACAGATAATGGGTCTGGCAATTGTAGTCGAGCAGTTGCAACTTTTTGTCAACAATTTATTACAGGGATTTTGTATAATCCTCTAGGACAAGGTATTGTGGAAGAGGCCCATTAAACTTCAGAAAGATTGATGAGACATATTGTTGCTGAGAAAAAAAAATGATGTTGACCTGTGAGCTTGCTGAGTGCCCTGACAAGGGTGACTGGGGTGCTGTATTGAACATATGTTTCTGACACCTTTGCTTGACTATATCCCAGATGGGACAAACTGCCTTGCCTCAAGTTTTTAGAACTTGATGGATAAAAATCCAAAAGAGAAATTATGTCTGTTGTATTCTTCTTAAAGGTGCCCAGCTTTTAGGTCTCAATCATGTACTGGTCTATAAATTAATACATTATGGGAAATAATAAACTATGCTTGGAAGACTGGATACGGATTTTGTCAGCAAGATATTTGCAAGCTAGCTGTAGCTCACTATGATTATAGAATAGCAAGAGATAATGTTGAGACAGGATCTGAATTTCAAACAAGGGTTAGTGCATGTTTTAAGGCTCTTTAAATTTTCAAGCTAAAATTGGTTTTGTATCTTTAACAGCATTTATTGTGAGTTGCATTGAATGTATAACTTCCAATTATGTTAGTGTGTTGAAACCTGGCATGTTTGTTATAGGGGTCTATCAACCAGCATTTGTCTTACTGCTCTGAGTATTAGAAAACCTTGATTCTCTGAAAAAAAGCTTGAAAGTTCTGGAAGAAGTGAATTGGGCTTTATGCAGACACAAGAGGGTAACAGGCTTGATTATTGCTGGTATAACAGATTTAATTCCATTAGTGGCTAGCACCACTACCACTGCTTCTACAATTACATTGACACAAGGAGTTAGAACAACTATGTTTGTTAACCATCTACCAAAAACTAATTATTACTAATTATTAATTAGTTTATTTATTAGTAATTAATTATTATTAATTACTAATTATTAATTACTAATTATTGAGTATACAAAAGGATTTATATAAGTATCTTAAACAAAGACGGATTCTCTATAACTCATTCAAATTATCTGAAAAAGGTTCTGGGTTCAAGACTTAGGAGTCCTCCCAAGTGTCATGACAAATATTATATTGAGATTATAAATTTAAAGAAGGTTGCTCTGTTGAACTTTGATGCTGCAGATAATGATGATAAAATTATACATGGCCTGAACTCAGTATTTCCATTTTTGTCAAACCTCAGGAATGGCATATATAGCTTGATCAGGCTAGACCTTCTTGTTTTGGGAATAATTTTATTTCTCCACAGTGTGTTAAAGCTTACCTTAACAACATTAACATGTTGGCAGCCAAAGTATATCGCCTAAATCTGAAAATGGATCCCCAGACAGAGTTATTATATTCTCTGGATGGCAAGCTAAAGATTGGTATGACTCAACAGAGCCTTACCAACCTAAGACAGAAGTGCATTGCCTTTGATAATGCATATTTCATGATGGGTAAGGAAGTCATTATTGTCAGAATGACCTAAGACAGGCTCAGTCTTGTTAATAAAATAACATAGCAGGAGAGGTGGAGACCCTTTGGGGTTGTTTGGCAAGAAGCTGACAAGGGACCTAGAACAAGAGAAGAAGCTGCTTGTCAAGAATATGGCATTGGTCAAGAACAAGGAAGGAGGCTTCAAGCAGGTTTCTGACATTAGGCTAGAACAAAGAAGTAATTTAAGTAGAAGTCTAAATTGTAGACTACAACAAAAAAGTAATTTCAGGCAGAAATGTAAATATTAGGCCAGAACAAGGAAGTAGGCTTAAGACTTGAAAATGACCTTGTATTGGATAGGGAAGTTGGCTCAGATGCTTTGGTCATCCTGAAAAGCCTTTAGAAACAGTGATCACAGGAGTGTTCACATAACTAGGTTTAATGCCTTGCTTTTTCTTTGACTGTTTGTGTTTATTGTCTTGCTTGTACCTCAACTATTTGCATCTGTTGTATTGCTAGACCCTCAACCTAGAACTGACCTTAATACATGCATGTAATCAAAATGGTATAAAAGAATAAAGGAAGGGGGGTATAGAATAGGGTGTTCTTGGGAGGAGAAATGGGGAAAGGGTAGACATCTATATTGTAAATAAATAAAATATCCAATTAAAAAAGCAAAAAACAAACAAACAAAAAAACTAAAAGAAGGAAACACACACTCACACACACAATGCAACTATGAATATCAAAACTACAGGAAATAACAAATACTGGGAATTACTCTATCTCAACATAAAAGGAAAAATTTCACCAATAAAAAAATCACAGGATAACCGAGTAGATGGAAAAAAAATCACCTCATCTATCCTATTGTTGAATACAGGAAATATAACTCGACAGAGAAGATAGATATTACTTCATATTAAAGGGTGAGTAAAAGGATTTCCAAGCAAAATTACTCAAGAAACAAGCAGGAGTACTTATTCTAATACCTAATAAAATAGATTTCCCCCTAAATTTATCAAAATAGATAACCAAATATGCTTCATAATAATCAAAGTAAAAGAATCTACCAAGAAGACTTTTAAATTCTGAACTTAGGAGTCTTAAATGTAGTACAACCAGATAAAACTTTTCCTCTAGTAACTTACAAATAAATGTGACTAAGACTATGCTTATTTTATTTGGCTTTAACAATTATCTGTGGGATTGGAGGTGGTAGAAGGGAATCCTTTATCTACTCTTCCAACTGCTGACCTGGGTATCTCCCCAGTGATGTACCCCAGAAATGTACCTTTCTCTGGGCCTTATCATGATTGTCCATCTGCCTTCATGGAAACTTCCTCTCTCCTCTCATTCTTCCTTCTCCCATTGATCTCTTTTCCTCCAATCAGGTCACTTTAAACCCACCTCCCTCTAATCTCTCCAGTAATTGTTTGTAGCCAATTTTATTTAACCAAAAGTTTTAAATAAGGAATAATGTTTGCAAAACAAAAGGTTGTAAACCTTAAAAGTTACTGATAGGCATTGATCTTCAGGTGTAGAATTTAGCATTACAAAAAATAGCAATAGTTCATACCTCACAAATTCCTGTTTTTGTTATCTAAATAAAAAGGATCATTCTCTTATAATAATATACTGCATACCCTAAGAGCAATTTTGAAAATATTATGAAAATCATTAAACAAAAGTTATATTAAAAATACAGTATGATCTTATTTGGCACTTAAGGATAAAGTACTTTTTAATCTATCTTATCCTGGTGAGTTCAGAGTTCTTCAAAATCAGATTTTATTCTAACTTTATTATGCTCCTAAAATTACCGTCTTAGACTTAGAACATCCTATTAAATCCTAAACAACATAAGCTTTGAGTAAGACCATGATTATTTAGTCTGCAACAGCAACAGATGCATGGGAAGGAAATAAATATTACCTGAGCATGCAGGAAGCACAAGAATACAGCTTCCAAAAACATAGAATTGACTGCTGGGACAGTCCCTAAAATTTTTTAATGATGGAGCATTTTTCTCCAGACATCTGACGCAGAATAGCTGACAGATCTTTTGTTAGGTCGCAATTATGAATACTTGTTTATCCTGTCTTTGCAGAACGTGGCAATTGACTTCCCTGCATCTTTTTTTTTTTCTTTTTTTCTTTTTTTTTTTTTCTGGATAGAATTCTGTCTGCAGATAAAGTTAGAAAATTTTTGAATTTTGCCCAGTGGTTAGCTTGCCATAATTGAAGTAACTCAATATGAAGGCCTTTTGGTGCTAATCATCTTCTTCCAAGATTAATGGGGCTGCTATGAGCCGACTTTTTGAAATGTCAAAAATGCCTTAAATGAATAGAAAGCATCTTCAAATGCCATGTTCTGTGAGTATCTGAGATTTTGAAGATGATCTATTTACTTACAGCACATCTGCACAAGTAAAAGTTTTTTGTCTCCAGCTAACTCTTATCTTAACAAGTCACACTGTATGTTGCTGTGATAATCTAGACTAGAGTGTAACGTGACATGAGTTTGATTGACAGGCTAGTAATTTGTATTGCTTAATTAATATAAACAGTTTGTATTAGCAGTTATTTAAAGGACAATGGTTAAACTTTGTACTTTTAAATGAGTTGTATAGGCATAAAGCCTATCTAAGAACTGAAACATACATATATATTATGTTGTAACAAAATTTATCTTAAATTGTGTCACAATATATAAATACTTATAACAATGAAAACCTTAAACCTGTGTCAATATATGAAAGTCTGTAATAATATAACGTTATGGCTATAAAGTGTTTCTGTTTTAAGAGTATATTCAACAATATACCATTATTTGTCTAATTTAATTTTTAATAGTATTTTATATCTCCTTTTATTTTCACCTCCCTTTCCCTTACCTAGGGGGAAAAAAAGCAATAATTCTTGAGTCTAAGCTTCCTATTTTGTTTCTTCCCTATCTAAATCCATAATTATTTTAATCATCTTTTAAAATAACAACACATTTATAATTTATAAAATGACCAAAAATAAATATCCATCCCAAATTAAAGGATAGGGATGGCAGTCTTTTTTTCTTTAAATTTTCTTTTTGTTGTTGTTATTGTTGTTGATGATGTTTTCAAATTATGTTAGATATACTGTTTAATCTTCTTGATTTTTCTTCTTCCTGTTTGTAACCAAGATCTTTAGCGAGTCTTGCTTTATTAACTCTGATCCATATCACTTTGGAAGAAATTAAAATACATTTTCTTTTTAGTTAACACAAATATAGAGCCTTAATCCCAAAATGGCATGTTCTTGGTCCTGCAACTCAAAGTCATCAAAAGAAAAGCTTGATTGAATCTAGCAGCCTCCTTTTGATATAGGTCTGTTCAATATAAGCACCAAACTTACAACCACTTTATTTTAAAAGTGAAAAATTTACAATAAAAAAATAAAACAATTTAAAGAAATTATTATTATTTATTGAAATATGTTTTTTTCTTCCTAGCATGACATGGTCCAGATTTATTTAGATTAGATTGGCTTCAGACTCACAAGAAACCTAACTCTCTTTTCCTTTGTCTCCTGGATTTATTCATTCATCAATGTATCCTTTAAACATTTATGTCAATTTATATTTGTTTCAACCTTCTATCCTTGAAATTGATACATCAATTTACACTTATTTCTCCATTTATTTGGAGACTAACATCTCTGTAGATAAATATACTTATAACCTTTTTCTTTTTATATAAATCAAACTAATAGCCTTTTCTATATTGAACTTTATTCAAATTTCCTTTTATTTACTGTATAAGGCTATTTTCAAGTCAACATAAATCTGTCATGTGCTAGTGTAAGCAGTTCCTGTATTCCCTTGGAGCTGATGTTGAAAGAAAGTAGTTTCTTAAGTTAGCACTGACATCTTAATTTTATTTTATTCTCTATAATTTTTTCACTATAGAAGGCATGTAACCTTTCTTTCTTCTCTCTAAATAGCAGAACTTTGCCTGCTTCATTGCATAACAGAAACTTTTAGCCTCTGACTGATTAAGCTACATCTCTGAGTCAGCAGTGGACAGTAGCATTTGAAAAGACCACAGCCTGGAGTTTGATCCTGTTGCTTGTCATGTTTTGTTATTTTTTTTTTTTTGGCTTGGGAGGAGAACAGTTGTGTCTTAGCTTATGCTATGAACACCAGAGTCAGGCACATCAAATCAGAACACATATTTGCCTGAGCTTTGCACATCTTGGAAAAAAAACATTACAGGTTTGCTTAGAAAACAATTCTCCTGGTCTCCTAATCTTAAAGGGAGAACATCTGTTTTCCATTCAGGTACCTGAAATTAATTTTTTTATGTGAGTTTTGCCCCATGCTAAGCGCCAATTTGTATTACCACTAGTTTAAATTTATCCCCAACTATCTTACAAACAAATGAAACTCAGACTACAGTTGATTTATTTGGCTTTTACAATTACCCATGGGTAACGTAACCCCTAATCTTCTTTAGCCTGTTTACCTCCCCTGTAGTGTACCACAAATACTTGCTGTTTCTCCTGGCCTTGTGCTTATCTTCTATCTCTGCTCATGGCAGCTTCTTATCTCCCCTCTTTTTTCCTTCTTTTCCCAATGTTTTTTTTTTTTTTCCTATTCCATCCATGTCACTGCAAAACCACTTACCTCTAATTTTTTCAATAATTACCTCTAGGCAATTTTATTTAACCAATAGTTTAAAATAAAGAAACAAAGTTTGCACAACAAAAGATTGTAAACATGAATATTCATTGGTATGCTTAGACTTTTTGGCAACTTAACAGCACACCTGAAAGCTCTGAAAGAAAAGGAAACAAAAATACCCAAAAGGAGTAGATTGCAGGAAATTAAACTTAGGGCTGAAATCAATCAATTACAAAGAAAGGAAACAATTCAAAGAATCAAGGAACCAAAACCCGATCATTTGAGAAAATCACCAAATAGACAAATCCTTACTAAAACTAATTAAAGATGGAGAAACAATATTCAAGTTAAAAAATTACAAAGAAAAATGGAAATGTAACCATAGAACTGAATAAATGCAAAGAATAATTAGTTCGTACTACAAAAGCCTGTATTTCACAAAAGTGAAAAAAAAATAAACGAAGTGGATAATTTTATTGATAAATTCCACTTACAGAAATTAAATATAGACCATGTAAACAAATTAAACTGTCCTATAATCAACAAGGAAATAGAAAGAGTCATTAAATGTTTCCCATCCAGTCTCTGAGAGCTCAAGGGTCTGGTTACTTGATTCTGTTGTTCTTCCTATGAAATCACCATTCACTGAGAGGCCACATTCCTTCCTTCTATTCTTCCATTAGAGTTCCCAGATGCCATACACTGGTTGGTTAGGAGTGTCTCCATCAGTGTGAGTCAGTTTCTGAGTGGAACTGCTCAGAAGCCAGCCATGTTAAACTCCTGTCTGCCAGCATAACAGTGTAATTAATAAGGTCATGGATTGCTCCTTGCCCAGGCAATAGGGGTCTCATTGTTGGCGAGTTATTGGCTGGTCATTCATTCATTCTTTGCTCCATCTTTCAACTCTACCTTTCATGTAGAAAGAATAAATTTTGTGTTATAGGTTTTGGCTGGGTTGGTGTTCCTACCTCTCTATTGATGTTCATTCTTGGCTACAGAAGAAAACCTGTTCAGGTTCCATATACTTAATGTTATGATTCATAGCTAAAGACACCCCCTTTGATTCTTTGTTGACTCTTTTATCCCATGTCTCTCTCATATCCTAGAGATCCCCACCTCAATACCTCAAAAGTAGAATTCTTTTCATTCTCATGCACAACAGGCGGTTTCTACTATGCTTCCCCATACCTGACCCTGAATCCTATATCCTCCTCTCCATCTCCTCTCTCAGTCAGTTTCTACCCTCCATCTGCCTCTTATGACTATTTTATTCCTCCTTCTAAGTGAGATTCAAACATTCTTGCTTGTTCCTTTTTTCTTGTTGAACTTATTTGGGTGTATGTAGTGTCTCATGGACATCCCGTTTTATTGATAATATTCACTTTTAAGTGAGTATATACCTTGCCTGTCCTTTTGGAACTGTTTTACCTCAGTCAGGATGGTATTCTTTAGATCCATCCATCCTGTAAATGTCATGATGTCCTTGTTTTCATAGCTGAATAATATTCCATTACGTACATGTTCCATATTTTCTTTTTCCATTTTTTCTGTTGAGAGATATGTAGGTTGTTTTCAGTTTCTCATAAAAGCTGAACCACCAACCAAAGAACATGCATGATCTAGACCAAGGCCTCTCCACATATATACAGTAGATATGAAGCTTAGCAGATTAGTCTTCATGTGGGTCACAGAAAAAACAAACAAACAAACAAACAAAAAACAAAAAAACAACAAAAAACACTACTCCCAACGCTGTTTCCTTTTGTTCATAGGATATATCCTTCTAGAAGGGCTGTCCTGTCTGGTCTCAGTGGGAGAGGATGTTCCTAGCCTCACAGAAACTTCATATGTCAGGGTTAGGAGATTCCCAGAGCAGGAAAGGGGGGGGGGGGTCAGTGACTGGGAGGTAAAGTAAATAATTATTAAAAATAAAAATATAATAGTAATAATTAAAATCTTCATCTCAAGAAAATTAAAGATAATAATGCTTTAAGCAAGTTTATCTTACCACAATCATCTAGTCAATATTATATCTTTAAAATTTATATATATAAATTTTATAAATATATATATATATTTACTTAGAAATCTGTTAAACTAGATATAACAATAGATATTCCTGCTATATTATGAGATCCTGGATACTTTAAGAACAATAATCAGTTTTCTAAAAGTGTCTGAGAATGTATGTAAGATCATGATGGCCAAGGTAACAGTTTGAAATTCTTACAGGAGCAAGTGATGGTGTTCGCAACACATATAATAATAACCTAATAGATTGCTAAACTGGTGGTGATGGTGGTGAGGGGTGTGCTTACAAATAAAAAGCCCAACCATCATAAAGATATAAGCACTTCCCAAGTTTTTCTCAATCAATAAAAATACAAAAACAAAATTCAAGAATAGATTTCTCAGGTTAATTACTTGCTGAGTCTGTATTATTTGGATGAAAAATAAGTTTGAGTAGCCTAAAAAAATTTTCTGAACCAAATTATTTTCATGCAGAATTCCGCTTGACTTTCAAAGAAGAGTTATTACCAATATTCTTCAAACTATTCCACAAAATAGAAACAGAAGGAACATTGGCAAACTCATTCTATGATGTCACACTAACCCAGATACCTAAACCAAAAATTACTCAACAAAGAAAGAGAATTTCATACCAATTTCTCATATTTAACACTGAGACTTTTTCAGCATCCATGTGATGTTCATATGTTTTGTTTTTTATTTAAGTTATTTTACATGGTGGATTTTGTTGATAAGTTTACATATATTGAACCTCCCCTGCATTCCTAGAAAGAAGTCTACTTGATTATAGTTGAAGTTTTCCTGTGTTCTGGGCTTGGTTTTGTATGTATTTTATTAAACAGTTTTATTTTTTTTATCACCTCCTCCATTCCCATATCGTTCATGCTCACTATAGCCTGCCTTATCTCAGCAGCATAAGCCTGCTCTCTGATTCATGTCTTCTCCCAGAAGCAGCTTTAAACATCAGAGGCTTAAGCTCCTCCAGCAGTTCAGAAATTGATAGAGCTTCTCACTGAACCACTAAGCAGAAGCCCACATACTTGGTTTGGCCTGAATGTGTCCTAGCCATAAGCCGTGAACCCCAGAATCATGCACTCTAATCTAGCAAAACTTCTTTTCTAGTTCCAAGCCTGTGCAGTTTAGGTAGGAACCACATGGCTTGGCTTGGCTTGGCTTGGCTTGGCTTGGCTTGGCTTGGCTTGGCTTGGCTTGGCTTGGCTTGGCTTGGCTTTCATGAGAAACCAATTCTCGTGGACTTTTAAGCTTAAAGGGAAGGCATTTGAATTCCATTTGGTAATCTTCAATTAATTTTTAAAAATGAGTTTTTCCCCATGTTGGGTTCTATTTGTTGAATCATTTTTCATATTAATAAATTCTATTGGAAGTTTCACAATCCACCTCAAAGCTTTATGTTCCTGAATGAATGGCACACACACAGTCTTTATAATTTAATATGTCTTAAGCTGCTCAACAGTTGGAACACTGCCTAACATCCCCACAATTAATCCCAGATATTACTTATTAATTTTATATTCAATCTTGGCTTCTCTAGACATAGAAGGCTGCCTAACTGGGCCATGCTTTGGTTCATGCATCCCCAGCTCCTCTCCATGGCAGGCATGACTCTCTGTTCTGCTCTCTTTTCAAGCATGGCATCTTTCTTTCCTCCTCCTCTCTGCCCCAAACTTGGGAATCCTAAAGTCCTGACTTTGTCTTTCCTGTCCAGCTATTGGTTGCTGGTTCTTGGTCTGGGGAAGACACAATGCCCCAGTGAAAGGCAATGCCAGGACAAAAAAATGGGGGGAGGGTTGTATGGGTGGGTGGGTGAGCTTCCTCATAGAATCAGGGGAAGAGAGGATAGGATAGGGGCTTTCTGGAGGGGAAACCTGGTAAGGTGAAACCATTTGAAATGCAAGTAAATTATATATATATATATATATATATATATATATATATATATATATATAT
>JANHMN010000009.1:14415847-14443478 GCA_030674055.1 Rhabdomys pumilio
TATATATATATATATATATATATATATATATATATATATATATATATATATATATAGAGAGAGAGAGAGAGAGAGAGAGAACTTACTTAGGTATCATCAAAACTAGATCTTGCAAATATCCAGAAGAAATTGACTGTGAAGTTAAACTAGTGAGCTAGATATCCTGATTAAGTTTTCCTTTCATGCATCAGTGCATGGATTCCTATTCTCAGAAGCCATTTTTTATATATATCATGGACTAAGTAATAATAACATTTAGTCTGAACATTTTGAATTCTAGGAGATCTTAAACATCAATCTTCATTGCTCATTTTTGCTGTTTTCCCTTATCCTTTGTAGACATAAGGAGCCATTTTCCTCAGTAAAAGTATTTCTGGAGAACATGCAAGAAAAGCACCATGGAAGCTGGCAAAAGAGTGCCACTTGATCCCCTAAGTCCACTTTTAATAAGTATAAAAAGCAAACAATAATTTACTAATTTGTACACTAGAGGTTGAAGCCATTAAATAGACTTTCATCTTCTCTGACTGTTAATTAAAACTGTACCTGGAGTATCAAGGCTTAAATTTTCAGTTTAGATGTCATCAATACTCCAGGATGCTGTTTCATTATGCCAAGTAAAGAGTCATGCACTGGTAAAATACATATCAAAGGGACTTGATCGATATATATAGAAGAAAGAAGCAGATAAATGGGCTCAGTTACTCAAGTTCATTTGGAGGCACTAATAGGGGCTTTATTATTAAGTAAAGGAGGAATAAGAACCAGCAGCATGGGGTATGGCAAATAAGCAGTTCTGGTGATTAGTGACATGATTGAAACTTGTCTCCATTGAAGCCTACAAGAGGGCTTCAAAGAAGTTGTTAATTTCATGGTTACTCAATAAAATTAGCCTTCTTAATACAATCAGATTACTGATGAAAGATGGGAGGATTGCTCAGTTTTTGAAAAAATAATGAAGATCTGCATTAGGATGCTTAATACTCATGTAAAAAGCTATATATGATAATGCTCTAATTTGAATGCAGCAGAGATAAAGACATAAGAATATCTGAGGCAATTTGTAAACCAGTATAGTAAACTTGATGAGAGCTACAACATTCCAGAAGAGACCTGGTCTCAAAATAAGGTGCAGAGTATTAGAGGAAAGATACATAAAATAAAACTCTGGCCTACATGTGAACATGCACACATGTATAAACAATCACAAACACGAGAGGGAAATTATTCATAGTCACAGCAGATTTAGGATAGTGAGTTATCTTTGTGACTGCAAATTTGAGTAAAGATCAATTAAATGCCTGTCACAAAAGCCAAGGAAAAGTTCCTTTCAACAAACAAAACTTAGAAAAGACAGAAGGGAAATAAAGTTGCAAGTGTGCAAGAGACTTTTTTTTTTTATGAACCATTGTTTTCTGATTCACAGTTATGCAGAAGCACTATAAAGTTATGGAGTGAGATAGCCTGTGGTCTGCATCCTGAGAGTTAACATGTTTTTTAATAATTCCCCAAATTAAGCTGAAATAATTTACTATATCAGTTTGTACTTGTCCCTTTTAGGTAAGAACTACTGAGATTACTCTATTCATTAATACATTCATTTTTGTTCTCAATATTACCATCAGTCTTAAAGTCTTTCATTTATATTAGCAAAAACAAACCAACAAAAACGACTGAATAATGTTACATCATAAAACCTTGATCTGCTCTCATCTGTCTCTTTGACATACCAATAAACATCTGCCATTTTCTTCATGGACAAAAAATTGATAAAGCAGGTTGGGGTACTACAATCTTCTTTTGCCTTGCAGATGTAAGCAAATTGAAGACAACTTTGAATTCTCACTTTAATCTTATCAAGATCTTATATAATTTTGGCATAAAGTGAACCTTACCCTATTCCTGAAAATCTGTATAAATCAGAAACTCCCTTTGTCCTATTAAACTCAAAGCTCCCTCTCCCTTCAAGACCACATTATACTATCTACATTTTACTATTCTCACTCTTCAAAAGCTCTTCATATCTGCTTGTGAGCCTGCAGTACCCTAATATTTTCCAACATTGTGAATCCCTCTAGGTAACCTGTTTCCATGAGCCTATAATTATAATTGACAACATTCTTCTGAGAGAAATTTTTTTTTCAGCTTTCTTTCCATGGACCTGCCATTTCATTTAATAGCTAACAAGACCTGTCATTGGTTTACTCATATTTGGCATCAATTGCGTATGGCAATACAAAACCACTGGAAAATAGGTATGACAGTTGTAGATTCGGGAAAGCAGGCTTTGTTCTCTCCGATAGTCCCATATTTATTTCAAAATATGTACACTATTAGCTTATGAAGGTATATTAAAGATATCCACAGCACCACCTCTGAAAATATGCTTAATGTTTATATGATAATCATCAATTGCTGTTCTTAGAAGATGTCTTCACTAAAGCATATTCCATTACTTCCCCAAAAATGGCATCAAGGTCAAAGAGTTCCTGAGCCACATTGTAGAATACCCACTTTGGAGAGGGTGTCTTACCCCTCATCCCATATCAGGTATTTTACATAGTAAAACAATAATTGAATCAGGAATGCAATAGTATATGACGTCGTTCAACATTTTGTAAGATGAGAATTTAAATCATGAATAATGAGCAGATTTCTTCTAGGGTAATTTATGGTCCTGGCAACTGGGAATGCAAGCTGCATATATGTGCCATGGTACTCTTCTTTTGATCCTGGAGAGTTTAGAATGCGCTTCAGCTCATTTAAATCCCTTTCTTTGTGACTTCAAATTAGAGTGGAATACTATATAGAACAATATTATATATAATATATTATTATATATATTATAATATATTAATCTATAATATATAATATAGAACAATATTATATATATATATGTATTATATATAATATATAGAAGAATAATAGGTGAAGCTGGAGAGGTCACTCAATGAATAAGAACACATGCTGCTTTCTGAACTGAGTTCATCTACTTCATCTATTTCTGGCAGCTCACAACCACCTAGAATTACAAGTTCTATTCCATTTTCTGGCATCCAAGAGCATTACATTCATGTGTGTACTGACCTACAGTCAGACAAATGTCGGACACAGCTCCAGATGTGGTGCCACAAAATCTCCGGCTTGGCAGTGTAAGCAGCCATTGCCTCTGCCGCTGCTCCTGCCCACGGGTGGTCCAGGGTAGACTGTCAGCAGGGAAGGTCTGCTCTTGCCTGTTGCCCTCTCTGCAGCAGAGAGGAGAACCCCAAAGGCACTCTGGGTGAGCTGGCATCTTCTGAAGTGTCACAGCTCTTTGCTAAGCCAGGAGGTGCCGCCTAGGTATCAGGGAAAGAGAGCAGATTATTTTGCCCAGTGTTAACAGCTGGTGAGGTGCCCCCGATTAGCTGGCAAAGAGGGGAGGATCAATGCCAGAAGATGGTTTTTGCATGCTTTAACTTCTCAATTAAGCTCAATATATACAGTTTGGGGTGGGTGAAGGATTTAGCAGCAGGTAATCACATTGGCTTGGTCTGAGACTTTGTGGATGCCTCATATGCATGTGAAGAGAGCCTGGGGCACTATTCCTACCCTATGGTCATACACCTCTCTCTGGGGAAGGGGCTGTGAAGGGCAGAATCTGAGAGAGCCAGGGTCCCAGGACCAGAGCTGAATGCCTTCCTTCCCAGGGAGTCTCCAGGGTTCAAATGCTCTTTCAACCAGGCACCTGACTGTTTCTCATAGCTCAGCAACCCACACTCCCCTTTTTACTTTCAATAACAAGACTGTTTTAGGTCCTTCAGAGAAGAATGCCTTCCTTACACGTCATGGAATATACATTATCAAAAGCAATGCACTGTTGTCTTAGGTTAGTAAGGCTCTTTGAAGAATCTTACACATCTTTAGCTTGCCAGGCTGTTAAATTAATAACTCTGTCTGGGGGTCCATTATCAATTTCAAGTCATGTACTTTGGCTGTCAGCATGATGATGTAGTTAGAGACAAGCTCTAACACAATAAGCAGGAATAAAATTATTCTCAGGACAAGAATGAACAAGCTATATATGCCATTCCTGAGGTTTGACAAAAATGAAAATACTGACCTCAGGCCATAGATAATTTTATCGGCATTATTGGCATCATCAAAGCTCAACAGAGCAGCATTCTTTAAATTTGTAATCTCACTATGTAAAATTAACACACCGAGAGATGTGTTGGGATTATGCCAAATATCCTACAGGTGTCTTTAATCTTTTTTCTAATTATAATGAGAATAATTGTGAATTTCAAGAGGAACACTACTTCAATAATATTTTTCATGACACTTGGAATGGCTCCTAACTCTTGAATCCAGAACCTTCTTCAGATATTTTGTAAAGGTTATAGATTATTATCTGTCAGGTTATTTGTATAAGTTTGTATCTGTTGTTCCAGATATTTTTTTTGTATACTCAATACATTAGTAACATTTTTTTGCTATAAGTTAACAAAAATAGTTATGTCAATGCTATTGGAAATTAACAGCTTTAATTTCATAAATGGTGATATCAATTTATGAAATTAAAGCTGTTATACCCGCAATAATCAAGCCCGCTACCTTCTTGATTCTGCTTAAAGCCTGACTTGTTTCTTCCAGAACTCTCAAGCTTTTTTCAGAGAATCAAGTTTTTTTTATACTCATGGCAGTAAGACAAAAGCTGGTTGATAGACATCCATAACAGACATGCCAGGTTTCAACACATTAACATAATTGGAAGTTATACAGTCAATGTAACTTACAATAAATATTGTTGAAGAGATAAAACCAATTTTAGCTTTACAATTAAAAAAGCCTTAAAACATGCACTAACACTTGTTTGAAATCCAAATCCTGCACCAACTTTATCTCTTGCTATTGTAACATCATAGTGAGCTAAGCTAACTTCTATATATGTCTCTGATAATGTGCAGATCCAGTCTTTCAAAAGTAGACTGTTATTTCCAATATTGAATTTATTTCTAGAGCACTACATGATTGAGTTCTAATAGCTGGTCACCTTTAAGAATATAAGAGTCATTATAATTTCTCTTTCTGATTCTCTATCCTGCAGGGTCTAAAATCTTGAGGCAAAGCAGCTCATCCCATCTGGGATATAGTCAATCAAAGGTGGGTCAGGATCTTGTGTCCAATACAGCTTCCCAGTCACCCTTTTCAGGGCACTCAGCAAGCACTCAGGTAGGCATCGTTCTTTGTCTCAGCAACAGAATGTCTCCTCAATCTTTTTAGAGTTCCATGGGCCTTTTACACAATACCTTGTCCCTGAGGATTATATAAAATCTTCACAATAAATTGTTGACAAATGTCTCAAATGCTTGATTACAATTGCCAGACCCATTATCATTTTTATTGGGTATTTTACTTATTTATCTTTCAATGTTATCCCCACTCCCATTTCCCCCAAAACCACTTATCCCATCCCCACTCCTCCTACTTCCATGAGAGTGTGCCTCCACAATCCACTCATTCCTGCCTCCCTGCTCTCAAATTTCCCAACACTAGACAATACAAACTTTCAGTGACCAAGGCCCTCCTCTTCCACTGATGCATGACAAGTCCATCCTCAACCCCCTATATAGTTTTAGCCAGGAGTTCTTCCCAGGCTGGAGGTTTAGAGCCTGGATGCTCTGGTTGAGTATTTTGATACTACTTCTAAGAAGAACCAAATCACCAATACTATGGTCTCCCTTCCTTCCTTTCTTCCTTGCTTCCTTCCTTCCTTCCTTCCTTCCTTCCTTCCTTCCTTCCTTTCTTTCTTTCTTTTTTCTTCATGTGGTCTATGAGTTGCATCTTAGGTATTGATATTTTTGGCTAATATTAATTTATCACTGAGTGCATACTATGTGTGTTATTTTGTGAATAAATTACCTAACTCAGTAAAATTTTCCAGTTCCATCCATTTGCCTAAGAATTTCATGAACTCATTCTTTTAAATAGCTAAGTAGTACTCAATTGTGTAAATGTATCACATTTTCTGTATCCATTCCTCTGTTGAAAGACATGTGGGTTCTTTCCAGCTTCTGTCTATCATAAATGAGGCTGCTATGAACATAGTGGAGCATGTGTCTGTGTTGTATGTTGAAATATCTTTTGGGTAATTGCCTAGGAGTAGTATAGTTGGGTCCTCAGGTAATACTATGTTCAAATTTCTGAGGAACCACGAAATTGCTTTTCATAATGAGTGTACCAGCTTACAATCCGACCAACAATGGAGGAGTGATCCCTTTTCTCTACATCCTCACCAGCATCTGCTCTCCCCTGTGTTTTCGATCTTATCCATTCTGACTGGTGTGAGATGGAATCTCAGGGTTGTTTTTATTCACATTTCCTTGATGACTAAGGATGTTGAACACATCTTTATGTGCTTCTCAGCCATTTGATATTCCTCACTTGAGAATTCTTTGTTTCCCTCTGTACCCCATTTGTTAATAAGGTTATTTGATTATCTAGAGTCTAATTTCTTCAGTGCTTTGTATACCTTGGATATTAGTCCTCTTTCAGATGTGGGATTGGCAAATTGGCAAATATCTTTTTCTAATTTGTTGGTTGCCACTTTGTCTTATTGACAGTGTCCTTTGCTCTACAGAAGCTTTGCAGTTTTATGAGGTCCCACTTGTCAATTCGTGATCTTAAAGCATAAGCCATTGGTGTTCTGATTAGGAACTTTTCCCCTGTGCTCATGTGTTTTAGGCTTTTCCACATTTTCTCTTCTATTAGGTTTTTTTTTTTTTTTTTTTTTTAGCTGATTATATGGGGAGGTCCTTCATCCACTTGGAATTGAGTTTTGTACAAGGAGATGAGTATGGATCAATTTGCATTCTTCTACATGCTAACCTCCAGTTGAACTAGCACCACTTGTTGAAAAAGCTGTTTCCCTCCCCCTGCTGTTTCCTGCCCCCCTACTGTCCCCCCAATAGATGGTTTAGAACTGTCCTTTGCTGAAGAACAAGTGATCATAGTTTATGGGGGTTCATTTCTGGGTCTTCAATTCTATTCTGTTGATCTTCCTGCCTGTCTCTTTACCAATACCATGCAGTTTTTATCACTATTGCTTTGTAGTACAGCTTGAAGTCAGGGATGGTGATTCCCAAGAAGTTCTTTTATTGTTGAGAATAATTTAGCTACCCTGAGTTTTTTGTTATTCCAAATGAATTTCAGAATTTTTCTTTATATCTCTGTGAAGAATTGAATGGAAATTTTGATGGAGATTGTATTAAATTTGTAGATTGTTCTCAGCAAGATAGCCATTTTTACTATATTAATGTTCCAATCCATGAGCATGGGAGACCATTCCACCTTATGAGATTTGCTTTGATTTTCTTCTTCAGAGACTTGAAGTTCTTGTTATACAGATCTTTTACTTTCTCGGTTAGATTCACACCAAGGTATTTTTTTTTTTCAATTTGTGACTATTGTGAATGGGGTCATTTCCCTTATTTCATTCTCAGCCTGTTTATATTTTGAGTAGAGGTAGGATATTGATTTATATAGGTTAATTTTATATTCAGCTACTTTGTTAAAGTTGTTTATCAGGTTTAGATGTTGTCTGGTGAAAGTTTGGTGGTCACTTAAGCATACCATCATATCATCTGCATATAGTGACATGTTTACTTTTTCCTTTAAAATTTGTATTTCTTTGACATTTTTTGTTTGTTTGTTTTCTAATTTCTCTGGCTAGAACTTCCAGTACTATATTGAATAGGTAACAAGAGAGTGAGCAGCCTTGTCTAGTCCCTCATTTGAGTGGGATTGCATCAAGTTTCTCTCCATTTAGTTTAATGTTGGCTATTGGTTTACTGTATGTTGCTTTTATTATGTTTAGGTGTGAGCCTTAAATGCATGATCTTTCAAATACTTTTATAATGAAGAGATGTTGAGTTTTGTCAAGTGCTTTCTCAGCATCTAGTGATATGATCAACTGGTTTTTTTCTTTGAGGTTTTTATATAGTGGATTACATTGATAGATTTCTGTATATTGAACTATCCCTGCATTCCTGGGTTAAAGCCTACTTGATTGTGATGGATATATGTTTTGATATGATCTTAGACCAGGTTTGTGAGAATTTTATTGAGTATTTTTGCATTGATATTTATAAGGGAGATTGGTCTAAAGTTCTCTTTATTTGTTGGGTCTTTCTGTGGTTCAGGTATGAGTGTAATTGTGGCTTCATAGAATTAATTGGGTACTGTTCCTGCTGTTTCTATTTTGTGGAACAGTTTATAGAGAATTTGTAGTAAGTCTTCTTTGAAGGTCTGATAGCACTCTGCACTAAAACCATCTGGTCCTGGACTTTTTTTGTAGCTAGACTTTTAATGACTGTTTCTATTTTTTTGGGGGGGGGGAGAATTATGGGAATTTTTAGATGGTTTATCTGGCCTTGACTTAACTTTCATAACTGGTATTTGTCTAGGAAATTGTCCATTTCATCCAGATTTTCCAATTTTTTGAGTATAGTCTTTTGTATGAGGATCTGATGATTTTTTGAATTTCCTCTGTTTCCATTGTTATGGCACTCTTTTCAGTTCTGATTTTATTAATTGGATACTGTCTCTCTGCCCTCAGATTAGTCTGGCTGAATTTATCTATCTTGCTGATTTTCTCAGAGATTCAACTCTAGGCTTTACTGATTCTGTGTACAGTTCTTTTTGTTTCTAGTTGGTTGATTTCAGCCCTGAGTTTGATTATTTCCTGCAATCTACTCCTCTTTGATGTGTTTGCTTCTGTGTGTTCTAGACCTGTTGGGTGTGTTGTCAAACTGCTTGGGTATTCGTTGCCCTGTTTCTTTTTGTAAGCACTTAGAGCTATGAGTTTTCCTTTTACCACTGCTTACTTTGTGTACCATAAATTTGGGTATGATGTGTCTTCATTTTCATTAAATTCTAAAAAGTATTTGATTTCTTTCTTTATTTTTCCATGATCACATTATCATTGAGTAGAGCATAGTTCAGTTTCCATCTGTATGTGGGCTTTTCATTGTTTTTGTCATTATTGAAGACCAACCTTAGTCCATGTTGATCTGATAGGATGCATGAGGTTATTTCAAAATTTTTGTATGTGTTGAGGCCTGCTTTGTGAGCAATTATATGGTCTATATTGAAGAAGGTACCATGAGGTGCTGAGAAAAAGGTATAATCTTTTGTTAATGATGAAATGTTTTATAGATATCTGTTAAATTCATTTGGTTCATTACTTCTGTTAGTTTCAATGTATCTCTGCTTAGTTTCTGTTTCCATGATCTGTCCACTACTGAGAGTGGGGTGTTGAAGTCTCCCACTATTATTGTGTGAGGTACAATATGTGCTTTGAGTTTTAGTAAGGTTTCGTTTATAAAAGTAGGTGCTCTTGCATTCAGTGCATAGATATTCAAAATTGAGAATTAATGTTGGCTGACTTTTTCTTTTGACGAGTATAAAATGCCCTTCCTTATTCTTTTTGATAGCTTTAAGGTGAAAGTTGATTTAATTTAATATTAGAATGGCTACTCCAGCTTGTTTCTTAAGACCAATGGCTTGAAAAATTGTTTTCCAGTCCTTTACTTTAAGGTAGTGTCTGTCCTTGTCACTGAGGTGAGTTTCCTGAATACAGAAAAATGCTGTGTCCTATTTATGTATCCATTTTGTTAGTCTATATCTTTTTAGTGTGAAATTGAGTCTATTAGATGTTAAGAGAGCTTAAAGAGAGGAGACTGTTGCTTCCTGTTATTTTTGTTATTAGCGGTGGCATTTTTTGTGTGGCTATCTTCATATGGATTTGTTGAAAAAAGATTAATTTCTTGATCTTTCAAGGTTATAATTTTCCTCCTTGTATTGGAGTTTTCCCACTATTATCCATTGTAGTGCTGGGTTTGTGAAAAGATACTGTGTAAATTTGGTTTTCTCATGAAATGTCATGATTTCTCCATCTATGGTAATTGAGGGGTTTTTTGGATATACTAGCTTGGCCTGGCATTTGTGTTCTCTTAGGGTCTGTATGATATCTGTCCAGTATCTTCTACCTTTTACAGTATCTGGTAGGAAACCTTGTGTAATTCTGATAGGTCTGCCTTTATATGTTACTTGTCCTTTTTCCCTTACTGCATCTAAAATTCTTTTTTTTTTTTTTGATTTTTTTTGTTTGTTTTGTGCACTTGGTGTTTTGATTATTATGTGACAAGAGGTATTTCTTTTCTGGTGTAATCTATTTGGCATTCTGTAGGCCTCTTGTATGTTTATGGGCACCTCATTCTTTAGGTTAGGGAAGTTTTCTTCTATAATTTTGTTGAAGATATTTTTTGGCCCTTTAAATTGGAAATTTTCACTCTCTTCGTTACCTATTATCCTTAGGTTTGATCTTCTCATTGTGTCTTTGATTTCTTGGATATTTTGTGTTAAGAACTTTTTGCATTTTGCATATTCTTTGACAGTTATGTCAATATTTTCTATGGTTTCTCAAGCACCATGCATCTGTATGAGTTACATATTCTCAGAATAATCTCTAGTGCCTAGCAATACTCTAAAACCCTTTTCACCTACAAGATATTCCACCTCTTATTTCCTATCTATGCTACAGGCTAAAGGTTCATTATTCAACAATTTATTCAGATAAAAGTTATTTCCTTACAGTTTCTGCCTCTTAGTGTCTCTTTCTGTGTCTCTGTCTCTGTGTCTCTATTTCTGTGTCTCTGTCTGTCTGTGTCTCTGTCTCTCTCTCCCTTTATCTCTCTCTAATTCATACTTGTGATTAAATGTAAGCTCTTGGCTATTTTTCCAATGATATGCCTGTGCTTGTTATAATTCTGCTATCATAAGTGTCACAGACTTACATTCTGAAACTGTATAGTTCCCTCTTAATTAAAAGGTTTATTTTATCAATTATTTTAGCCATGGTGTTTTGTCTTGATGAAATAGAGAAGCAGTTCAGATATACTGGTGTTAGGGACCTAGAAAAATGGCTCAGAGGTTAATAATGATGGCTGCTCTGATCTTCTATAGGTCCAGCTTTCAATTTCCACCACCGACAAAGTTTCTGACAATAGTATATAATGAAATCTGATACTCTTTTCTGGTTTGCAATCCTAGATATGCATGCATGCTTGTGTGCAAACACACACAAACACATGCACACACAGACACACACACACACACACACACACACACACACACACACACACACGATAGATAAAAAAAAATAAAAGCCTTAAAAACCCAAATAATGAAAAGGAAACAAAATTCTTTTTCTAAACTAGAAGCTGAAAATATTTTTGATAAAATGTTAGATAATAAATGTGATAGACTCTGTAAGTTATGTGATCTTGACATGTTCAGTTGTGTTATTTCATGTGTAGACCTTATGCATAAAAATAAACCACCTTTTCAGTTCAACTTTAGCTTGCATCATGAAATCTAAAACTCAGAGAATTTTTATGTTTAAGGCAGTTGTGTTTTCCTCTTGAATTTTTAAACCTAGGACTATAGAATGCATTTGATACCAGATAAGCAAAACATGAACTTTAGGCAGTACTGACCAATTCACTGTAGGTGACTGTTCCCTGAAATATCATGAGCCTATCCATTGTCAGTGAGTTTCTTTCTTTACTTAAGTCTCCTTGATCTATCTTTACATTTGTTTTCAATTATAGTTCTAACCCTCTCTTACACATCTTGGTATTAATTATTATGTCTGCACACTTGTAATCAATCTCTTCCTCTATTTTGAGCCCCTGTCCCTTACTGTTCAGAACTTTTGTACATCTTGGCTTCCCTAAATGCATGGAGAAATGTTGGCAGCTCTTTTTCACATCCTATTACAGCAGCTTCCTTCTGGATAAAGGTCTTTTTATAAATCATGTATTTATTTTGGTCTTACTGGACAAGCTACTACTTTCACACATTAAAACAACTCTCCCTTTTGCATTCCTAATTGCACAGTTCAAAGAAGGAGCAATCCTCTGATTACTTCATGACTGATTCATCTAAGCAAAGCTTCTGATCTCGAGGTTCATTTGTCATGCTGAAAGCAGATGGAACAGTGTGACCACTGTACTGAGAACTTTGATAGATCTTAGCAGTCAGAGGTTTTACTGGAGGCTACATCTTATCTGAAGCAGATGACTGAATCAAGCCACAGCTTACACTACAATTTTCTTTTGACACTTGACTCTAAATACAGCATGACAGATTAAAAACAACTTTCCCCTGAGACTTGATACTCTCTGACAAGTGACACCAGTCTGTATTTTCTGGAACCCAGGGAGATATAGACTTCAGAAAAAGATTATTCTCCTAATCATGGACTATGACTTTTATTCTGGGCTAATGCCCTGAACTGTGTCTTTCACAGAATGAACCCTTCAGTATCTTTCTACTAAGCTGTGATTATATTAGTAATCTATTAGTTTACCTACTCAACTCCCTAAAGCTTTATCTTATTAAAAAGGCAAAGTGAATATCTTAAATGTAATAATGTCTGTGAAAGTAAATCATTCCAAAATATAAGAAAGTGATAGACAAACTGCTTTTACATTGATTCTGTGGGATCTATACTCAGATTCTTATGCTTGTTTATCAAGAACTTTTCACTTTGAGTTGTCTTCCCAGCTCTTTTGTAAAAGTACACACAGGACATAGTGAGTTAACATATCCTTCACTGCAAACATAGAATCAAATATGTTGACTATTATCATCTAGTATTATATTTATTTTGATATTTGATAAATAAATACTGCCTCCCAGTGCATTTTATTCACACATGAAGCTCTCACTTAGCTCAAATAAGGAAATTAAAACAGATAAAAGAAAGAACAAGTGTCTGTAGGCTCTTCTCCAAACATGTTGATACCCACCTTTATGGTACCCTCTTCCACAGTCTCTTCTCTCTATGATAATAAGAAAAATAAAACATGCCTAATAAAATGTTGGTGCTACCTCACTAACTGATTCAATTCTCATGTCTTTCCCGACCTCCAATCATGGCAAAGAAACCCCATGCTCCAACCATAACTGCAGTCATCCTGCTTTCAGAGCAGTATTTGTCTTGTTCTCTGTCCTTTGTCTGCCTTGAATAAAGTAGAGGCTTACCCAGGGGAATAGGTTTTTTGAACACAAAAGAAAAATTAAATAAACCATTTAGGATGCAAAAACAACATAACATATTTTGATTGATTGATTTTTCACAGAGAATAGCAGATGCATTAGTGTTTGTAAGACTTAGATTTTAAAAGCAATCAGTACACAATTGACAAATCATGTTTACATAGTTTTTTATTTGTCTTTTTCTCAAAGATACAAAAGCATCAGTGTAGTGAACCATGCATGCGCACTCTCGCTCAGCCATCAACTGTCAAAAGTAGCCAGCAACCGCCAAAAGGTGACGTAGCCTGAGATGTCACATCAGCCAAGTCGTGCAAGCAAATAGAATAGGGACACGCCAACCCAGGGGCTATTTAAGGAAGGCTGTTTCCTCCTTCGGGGTCTTTCCTCTCCTCAGCTTCAATAAAGCTTGCTACAGAAGGATCCTGGCATCTGTGTGCATTCTTGCTGGCGAGAAAGTGACGCGGGATACACATCAGTACAAAAATAATGACAATTTGCCAGTTAATGTATCCACTTATCCACAGACGAAGCCTGTTCCTTTTCATTTTGAAAATTAAGATGGGACGAGAGGTAAAATAGGGAATGAAAGATATGGTGTAGTGATGTACTAGAAAACATTAAGTTGTACAGATTAATGCAAAACAGCATTACTTCCTTTCTAGTGCAATAGAATCACACAATAGAGAATTTCTGAAGCCTCAAAACTTTTCAGTTTTCTTCTTCCTAACAATCTCAACTAATTTCTTCTTTCTTTACTTTTATTGTGTCAAAAGATAACTAATCTAATAGGTGTCAAGAGGTTACATTAATCTTATACTCTATGCAGAGGTAATTGAAAAGTAAATATGAATAAAAACAGTACTTGTACTATGTGAAAATAGGATGTCAGAAAAAGCATTTTCTAATAGAAGATTGACATGGAAAAAGATGAGTATGTCCTGGAGAAGACTTCATAGTTCAAGTGTATATGTAGAGCATTAGGACCTGAGTTTAAATCCACAGAATCAATGTAAAAAGCCAGATATGGAAGCAATGTAGTGAAGTTGAGGGGATGGAGACAGGCAGACTTTAAAGCTGATTGGCTCACCTGACTAACTAAATCCATGAGAGTCAGGCTCAGTGAGATGCTTATATAAAAATAAAAGTTGAACAATGATAGAGGAAGAATTGTATATCAATTTCTGGCCTCTTCTTGCACATACTTGAGTACACATATTCATAAACACTCACATAAATGGCAAAAAATACAAAAGCAAATGACGAAAGAATAATGTGCTATAGTAACAACAGATGATCAATTTGGAGTATGCAAAGAACCAAGAGAAAGCCTGTTCAAAGGCCCAATGATAACCTATCCTGAGAAAAAACACGACAAATACCATGGGGACTTGGGTGCAGGTGACTTCAGGAACCAAGAGGTTGAAGAGAGTCCGCTTAGCTGATACAGCTCATCTTTGTTCATGTGTGTACAAAGAGTTGTGAAAAAGCGCATGTGTCAGTTTTAAATAGTGAAAACTGAAATGTCTAGAAGAAACTTGATTTTACCAAGTTCTAGTAATTACATAAAAGCCAGCGTTCCTCAGGTACTTATGAAGCTGCTTCCCCTCTAAGCAATTTTTCTTATCACTGGCAGCAAGGACAAATCGCTGTCTGTGTTGGCTATGAGTATACCAGAGGGCATGCTGGCCTACAGGTTTTCTCAGTATCATGGATAACTATTAAACATTTCAGAGTATCTGCTGATGTCCTGACTTTTATCAGCCCACCCCCAACATCTACTCTAAACTTACTCCAGCTTAGAAGCTTCTGTTCCCTCAGCTTCACACCCTCATCATAACTTACTATTTGGCCTATGTTGTCCTTTAGTTTTCTCTTTTTTGCCTGACTTTTCTCTTTGTCTTCATCTCTCTCCTCACCTCTTTATCTCTTCCTCTCTTTACTCCTCTAGTAGCCATGTTCAGTCTGCTAACGTTGTTCAGTGGATTTCTTTCTCTCTCAGCTTTGGATTAATCAAGGTGCTTCTTGCTGTTCTATCCCTCATAATACAATCAAAACCTTCCCCTTAACCTACTATGAAGTGATCATATCATCAGTTTGTATAGAAATTTCCATTCCTTCCTTGGGATACAGCTCTTAGTTTTTGAAAAATCCACTTTTTTTGTCACATACTGTAAAAGAATAACCATTTGTGAAAGGTCTTTGTTATTGAAAGCAGATATTGGGGGAGATTGTTCTTTTGCTTAAGTGACTTAATGAAATAGTTTATAATATTATAAAATGACCGTATGGGAATGGCACTGGGAAGAGATTTATGGGATCAAAATGAAGCATACATCATGACAAGATAGATCTCTGAGAAGGTTGTGAGGCAGAATGATGGATTTTCGTGTTATCACCTTGAAGGTTATACAACCTGTAGATTTGATGTTTGATGTTGATAGTTGAGCTATTCCTAAGTCTTAGGTGCCAGATGAGGGATGAATGGATTTTCAGTTTTAAGAATATAGTAAATAATTTTGTTACTAGGTGACTTAGAAGATGAGAGAAAGTGGGTAGGCAGGGTAAATTTGGCATTATATGAGTAGAGACTCTGACACAAGAAAGCTGGCAGTGTAAAATTCTTTGGGAATAGGAATTACAGTACCTATCATTCTCCTGGAATTCAATCACCTTGGCAAATATCTTAGGTTCCATCAGAGAGGAAGACTTACAATCATGACAGTCACAACAGTCACAGTAGAGCTACTACAGTTGTATAAGATCTGAATTTTTCTTTGCCCCAAGCCTATTGATTTGCTTGTCCATTCAATCTATCCATCCATTTTCTTTCTTTTTCTTTCTTTTTTTTCATTATTTCTTTCTTTACTTTCTTTTCTCTTCATTTACTCTTATTTTTCTTTCTACTTCTTTCCACTTTCTCCTCTCCTTTATTCCTTCTTTCTTGGTGATTATGTGTGTAGAGTCTTACTTAGGAATCCTTGCTAGCCTGGATCTTTCTCTATAGTGCAGGTTGGCATGAAACTCATATAGATTTTTCTATAGGATCTACTAGAACTACTGTGGGGCATTATGAAGTAAATCCTGCCTCCACTGAGGATTCTCAGCTTTCAAATTTTACTGTGTGCTTAGTTAACAGAGAGAATTACTTTTCTTCTTTGTGTTTAGATGGCAGAATGCCAAAACTGGTGCCCAGACTTTTGGAAATGTTTGTCATCTACAGGTACCATCCCAATGTTTGTGTTAGAAGAAATGTCTTCTGTTGAAAAACCATATGTACCAGTTATGGGTATCATAAATGGCTAATTAACTTGAGCATGAACAAAGTCCAGGAATTGAATCTTCATTTGCAAACAATTGTTATAGTCAGTGCTTTAAAAAAAATAAAATTCATTTACTGAAACATTTTTGTATATTGTGACAATAAGAATATCATAGAAGGCAAAAATGTCTTTGACATAGATGAAGCTAGAAACTGACACTTAATCAGATATCCCAGCATACATTACCGTAGAATTTCTTCTACTATTTGCAGAAAACCTTTCACAGAGCTGTTTTAATGTTCTCTGGTAACATGTACAATGCAGACTCAACTTGAAACTTGACAAATTTGGCCCAACAAACACATGTGCTTCTTTCCAATTTATTTAAAATCATCTTCAATACAAACATAAACCCTGGGCTGGTGGCTTTGGGAAGTATAAGACTGAAGGCCAGACCATTAGCTTTATACAACAAGTGGTAGCATAGATGAATTCACTTCTCTGTTCTCTTGAATATTTTAATGTCTATCTGCTTGTGTTTCTGTCTTCAGTTTCCCACAGTGATACACAGAGACATGGCATGATGAGGAAAACAAACACTTTCCTCCCATGTGTTATTTTTCCTTTCAGTTTTATTATCACAACAACAGAAATAACATAAGAATTATGTCATATAATTAGAAAAATGAGAAGATATGTATTCAGATTTTGGTCTGGGACCATAGTGGATCATCTTGTTATGATCAATCACCTGACTAGAAATACTCTAAAGCAGGGAGGGTTTATTTTAGCTCACATTTTAATATGAGATGCAGTCAAGTATGTCAGAAATAGCACAATCACCAGAACCTGAGTTGGCTATTAACATTTTTTCTATAGTCAGACAGTGGTACATTAACAAAAATGGGACCAGGTTAAAAGACATAATGATCTATCTCCATTGACTGATTTCCTTCAGTAATGCAGTACCTTATGAAGGTTCAACCACTTTCTAAATCACAACCAGAAGCTGGAGAGCAAGTGTTCAGAAATATGAGCTGATGAGGGAAATTTTTACAAACTTTACTATCACAAGCCTACACAGTGGTTTCATAAATTTTCTAAGTAGGAAGAGTGTCATTTACTAGGTAAACCTCTTTTGTGGAATTTGTAGGTACAAATAGTGATGTTGGATGGATAAAGACAGGCTTCATCTCCATCAGAACAAGGAAATCTGAGGGCACAGGTTATATTTTTCCCCACTTGATACCAAGTCAATTATTACATTCTTTATACTACATTCTGACTTCTGCTTTCAGTGAGACCAAAATCTATTTTAAACTGTGAATGTCCATGTTCCTTTTATGCAGAATACTTCCCCTATTCTATGTCGTGAAACTGAAGAAATTAACACTCTACCTCTGAAAGATATGATACTGGCTCTTTACAGTCTGTCCACGCTATAGTCTCCTTTGATGATTTATGCTCAATTCAATTTTTTTTTTGTTTAACCTCTCTTTCCAGGACTTCTGTGTGGTTAAGTTAGCAAGTTCTCAAGCCAGGGAACAGAAATAAGAATAAACCCATGTATCTTATACTTATGTCTTAGGAGGCTATGCTTTCTCTGCTGCCATGAGGATTATCTGATATAAATGTGTAAAATAATTACATAAAGAGTCTCAGGAGATGACTCATTTGGTAAGTTGCTTATAGTTCCATCAGGTGTATCTGAGTTAAAATCAAGTTACAGGCATAGAAGCTCAGCATGGTGGTATGCTGTTGAAGCATGGTGCGAAGCAAAGACAGGGTAATTTCTGGAAACATTCAGGACAGCTAACTAGTTAGATGATTGGGAATCCCAACGAAGATTGTCTTCTTACCTCCACATAACATAGCATACACACTCACTCACACATAAAAATACACACATATATGTACATCACACATTTGAAAAGACAATAAAATAATTGTATGTGAAATTTGACATGTTGTCAGTAATAAGTAAAGTCATAGAACATATTTAAATACAATTGAGGTAGAATAAAATTGAATTGTTTCCACCCACATCTTCAAAGAGAGAGCTGAAATAGGAAAAAGATTGAATCACATTGTCTATGACTAAAGCAGCAGGCCATTGGACTTATACAAAAGCAGAGAATAAGAGCCACTGATTAGGAAAGACACAGAGCTGACAAGAACAGTCTGTAAGGCTGCTGAATGAATACTTGGAGGAGTTCACATTTGCAATCTGACAGGGCATAATTTAAAGTACATATAGAAAGGGGGAATTACAGTCTTCGTGATTATGGATTCTGAGACTCACTGAATCATAATGGTCGGTATTCATTAATATTGCTGTTCATTATACTGTTCTATATCAAAAGTGATAATAGTCTTACATTTTCAAATACAGGCAGAATGGGCCAGTTTATTCTTTAATGACAAGCAGTCCTCAAGAGGCAAGAAAATTTCTCCATAAAACATGCATTTCTCTTTCATACTAATGTCTACCCATATAAGCCATTGAAAGTTCTTTAGGTTATTTGAACTTACCCATCTGCATAAGCTTTTGTGGAGTATGATAAGGAATTATAGGAAAGCAAAGACTGACTTTTAAGCTCCAATCAAGAAGTAACACAGTATGCTTCTAATAAAATGGGATTTATCAGTGTGAGGTCATCTGTTATTTCAAGTGGGGAGAAAATTTTAATTCTCCCATGCAAGCTGAAAGACACAGACCGGAAACCAGTGTGTACCAAGAGTCCAAAAATCACCCCAACCTCCAAAGATTACACTTCAGGAAAGAGACTTTTTATACTCAAATTCATGTGATAGACATTCTGAAAGTGACTGAACCAAGAAAGTGGGTTCCTAAAGCAACTTGATACAAATGCTTAAAAATGTTTGTATTTGTGGGATACTAGCAATAAATGGTCAAATTATAAATGGCCTTACCTTTTGCAAAAGACTCTCATTTGAACAATGCCACACAGCTGTATGTGCTCAACATACAACTAACTGAAAGTTCAAACTTAATATTATAGTAACTCTGTTGTGTGACTTTCCCTGGGTAGATATGTGCAAATGTTGGCCTACTTATCCCAGATAAAATATAGACTATTCAACCTGAGTCTTAAACTTAATGAACCAGTGAGTTTATTCGTGATACTTGCAGTAGCAAAAGTACAAAGGTGTACCATCACCAGAAAGCCCACCTGGCAACTCATAGAAATTACATCTCTTAAGTTCCCTGTATAGCCTGTAGTTGGCTTTATCAAATAAACCCTAACTGTAGCATGGAATTCTGTGAACTCTTTAGATCACAGAAATCTCTCAAGTTCCCTCAGCTTCTAGAGTTTTCATTGGTAGCTTTCTTTTTTCCAGATTGAATGTTTTAATTAAAAGGAACAGATACTCAACATACTTTCTAGTAACTATGTATTAAATGATGTTAAATCAGGACACTTGAGGAAGCAGTTCTCCTCAAATGACCCATGAAGTGACTAGACCAAAGAGAAGCACAAAGAGTCTTTGACAGGTGGGCACTGATGTAAAATTGACAGATAATAGGCAGAGAAGTAACATATGATGATAGAGTTATAGCAGATATAGAGGTGACTTATAAATTGATTGAAACATGATTGACAGATAATACATAAAAGATAGAAGAAAGATAGGGTATAGACAAATGACAGATGAAATGTACATATATTAATAGATACATAGCAATCATGTAGATTGATATATATATATATATATATATATATATATATATATATATATATATATGAATGGATGAGAGGTGGATAAATAAATAAATAAATAATAAATAAATAAAATGATAGATATATGAATAGATTTTAAACCAGGGGATGTGAGCTGAACTCCTTATGTGCCCTCAAAGCATGTGAATTTATCTATCAATAGCACATCACTCATTTGTCCCAAACAGAATGGCCACACAGAATGAGTTGGAAGACATATAAATAGAAATGATATTTGTCTGAGCCCAATCATGGATAGTCATTAATATTGCTAACAGGCCATATGTAAAGTTTGGCCCAACACCACCACCAGATGCATCCTCTCAGACAAGCTGAAATACTTTCTAATGATGTCTATAAGCCAAAAACACTGCATCTACTTCTATTCAAATAACTTTCCCACTTGGCTAGAAACAGACCATCAGGCAAGAAATATGTCCTAGGGAGGCTTCATTTCATGAATAATGAATGCGTCCAGGGGCTGAGTCCTGCAGCTAAATCTGCCCTAAACACGGTATATTTTTTCTATTGAGAGTGGAAACTATTTGCTTTATAATATAGACAAGCTTTTGAGTTAACAAAATACAACAAGGTTTTGTATATAGTCATATTTCCGTCTTATGCTTAACTTTCCATGATATTTAATCTTGATTACTAACTAACTTTATGAGATTTAAAGTCACTATGAAGCTAAACATCAAGGCAGAGTAGATTTTAGACTGATACCGGAGTGGGAAGTCCCACTCTAACTGTGGGTGGTTTCATCCCATGAGCTCAGGTCCTAGACTAAAGAAAAAGCACAAAGTCAGCAATTCAGTAGTAATTACCTCTCTGCTTTCTGACTGTTGATTCAATGTAATAAAACATTTCATTATCCTGAAGCCACAATGTCTCCAGCCAGGATGGAGAGTACCCTTAGACTGGTAGCTAAATAAAATAAAGATTTCTTCTGTTTTAACATTATTTTGTTGAAGATTTTGTTCTGTCAACTAGAAAAATAACTCATACAGCTTGTAATAAAGAAAAATAAGAAAGGAATTATTCATAACCATGACTAAACAAGGTTCTGTTTGGTGAGAGTGTGCTAACTGAATCATAATGCATAAAATCAGAAAGGATCCAAGACATCTTAAGATTCTACTAACGAATTATAAGACACTGTTTCCTATAACACTTGCAATATACACTGTATTGTTCCTCAGATGAAGTTGCCAGTGCTGAAAGATTTTCTGGTTTTCCTTATGGCCCAGAAGTTGATAGACTCAATATTGGAACCTCTGATTATAAAGACCATATTGGTAAATTCTCAATCAGAAAATGAGAGATAAGTCCTGAAAATAGTCTTAGAATATAACTAATAACTATCAACTTTCTTAGCCTTTACAGAAAATTAGTCATTTAGCCTGCATACCAACATGCAAGTTAGCTGCTAATATAATGCTTATTTGCAAACAAAGACATATGCATAAAAATATGAGTAAGCAATTAGTCGAGACTTACTCAAGAAAACACGAGGAAAAGTGAGAGTCTAAACTCTATGAAGTTCTTACATTCTTTTCTGCTTCTTTTAATTAAATAGTATGAGTTGGCATCAGGTCAAAAAGCATTGCTAGGTCTTTGTTTGAAGGTGTCATTGAGTTTTATTATCTGGGTCAAATGAGGAGTTTTCCACCTCAGCTATCTCTGCACTTTCTTCTCAATATCTACAAAAGAAAAGTTTCAAAGCTTAGATGGGTACAAAGTTCAAAAAGATAAATAGAAATGAATGAAATGTGAGAAAACAAAAACAACAATGATGACAGAAAAATAATAGATAGATGATAGATAGATAGATAGATAGATAGATAGATAGATAGATAGAAAAAGATAGATCGTAGATAGACAAAAGATAGATGATCACTAGATTAGACAGAAAGAGAGATAGATAATAGAAATGATAAATACATATATAGAAATATTTTAAAAACTGTGTAGGCTGATAAACTTGCAGATATATATACACATAGATTTATATCTGTGTATAATATATACATATACAGACATATATATCAATACATAGATACACACAATTGATATCAATACTTTCAAAACTTCTTCTCAAAGAAAAATGGGACCCCATAGGTTTCAATTGTTCTACTTCCAATTTTACACCCAGAGAAATGGCAAGAATTTATATAGCAATTCCACTTGGTAGAAAGAATACACCTGAGGTCATATGTCTCCAAACTTCATTGATAATCATACTGTGAAAGTTTAATCCAGAAATAGCAATGCTGTTAACATCAAGAATCTATTAATTTACAGATTCACTCTTACTAGCTACGGTTGGGAAAAGACCAAAGGGCCTGAGATGAAAGCTGAAGAATGTGGTGGACTTTAGGTTTTCAGATTTGATCCCTAAGAGGTTAGTTAATTTCTCTTTAAATTTGACAAAGAGCATGGAGACAGATTTAATTAAATTAGGAATAAAAAGTTAAATGTAAGATAAAACATATATATTTATAAATATATAAATATTTATAATATATAAATATTTGGTGGTTTTAGTGTGTGTGCCTGAGTCATACTCATGATCCTTTTCTACTTTGTTCTCCCCATTTTCTGAACAAAGGAAGAAAGAGAAAGGAAGAAAATAACAAAGTCACAAAGATTTCAGTGTTACACACACACACACACACACACACACACACACACACAAAGAATAATATCAACTGTTTCCCCACGCAATAAGATAAGGATATTTTTGCTTCTCAGGACTGTGTTGCATGTCTTTTTTTTTTTTTTTCATTAAGACTTTCATGGCAGAAACCAAATACTCACTTTTACAGTGAGAGTTAACTAGATGCACTTGCTTGCTTGAAGGGGATTGAAAATGAATACTGGTATTTAACACTTTTATGATATGTTTGACCGTGAAATGAAGGTAACCATGGCTTTGTGACAGCTTAAAGCAATTGGTTCCACTGAAAGGAAATGAGACATTAAAATGAAAAAAGGAAAAAATTGGAGGATGCTTTCCCAGTAATTGGAATCCATTCAACAATAACAGTGTTGCTGAATGCTTGCTGCTTCTTATGAAAAGGTCTCCTTTATTCCTAGAAAATAAAACCTCACATTCTGTGGAGCATCATGGCTGTACCCAAGAGGAAAAAGAGCAATTAAAAATTATTTTGCCTGAGTACATTTGCATTTGAATCAAGCATGTCCTAAATTCTGTGCAAATTCTGGTTGCAGATTCTCTTCCTATATTCTCCTTATAAAAAGTCACAAGATTTTACAGTTGAGGGATGTGTTTAAAGGGTAACTTTGAATCCAATTTTAGTTTCATGAATCACAAAATAAAATCATAATAAAGTAAAATAGTGGTTGGCAAGATGGCTTAACACATAAAGATGCTTGCCCCCAAGTCTTAAATGCAAGCTCCAGAAACTACATGGTAGATAGAAAAACAGATTATTGGGAGTTATACTTGGAACACCATTGATGGGCTACATTTATGCAATTGCATGTAAATGTACACATGAATGCACACATGTTTGCAATTGCTTATATATATATATATATATATATATATATATATATATATATATATTTGCACAAAATATATATGCACAAAATAATTAATAAACAAAGAAATACATAAATTTTTTTTCAAAGAATACAGTTATTTTCCAATCACATGAACTCTAGAACATGTTATTGAGATAATGGAAAAGTATCATTGATTGTCCACATATAAAAATAAATATCAAATAGGAATATAAGGACTTTTCTTTTCAACAGTAAGTCAAGAGTATTGTCATTTTTGATTATCCCAATATAATACATACAGGCAAATAAAATTGTCTTATGAAAAGAACAAAAGCAATCATGAATATAAATATGTACTTGCAACATACGAGATAATGGGGAAAACGGCGTATGGATTGTGGAGACTGTGAGATTAAGCTGGAGTTACAAGGATCCCTTGTTACTACCATCTTAATCCTACAAAACCATTACACATAATGGGGATAGCATGGAAACCCCAAACACTGCTGCTCCTTTATGTCATATGAATATATTAGTTTTAAATTCATGTGGGAAATCTTACAAACCTTCACATGAATTTCCTTTTTCTTTATTTTTTAAATTTTTTATTAGATGTTATATTTATTTACAATACAGATGTCATCCCTTTAGCCCATTTCCCCTCCATAGAGCCCTGTATCAAATCTCCTTTCCTTTTTTATGTTTTTATATCAGTTTAATTACATGCATAAGTTAAGGTCAGTTATAGGTTGAGGGTCTAGCAATACAATAGATGCAAATAGTCAAGGAACAAGCAAGACAATAAACACAAATAGTCAAAAAAATTAAGGAATTAAACCCAATTACATAAACACTCCTGTGATCACTGTTTCTAAGAGCTAATCAGGATGACCAAAGTATCTGAGGCTACTCCTGTACTAGCTCAAATTCATTTTCATATCTGAAGCCTAAAATTTAGAATTATTTCTGAAATTATTTCTTTGTTGTAGCCTAATATTTAGATTCTTGTCTGAGATTACTTATTTGTTCTAGCCTAATGTCCAATTACTGCTTCATGCCTACTTCTTTGTTCTTGTCCAATGTCATATTCCTGCCAAACAGCCCATTTCCTTGTTCTTGGACCATGCTAGATTTTTGCCAAGAAACTCCAAAGGCTCTCTACCTCTCCCACTTTTTATTTAATCAACAAGTTTGAGTCTGTCTTAGGTCGTTCTGACAAAAATGCCTTCTTTACCTGTCATGGAATACACATTATCAAAAACAATGCAATTCGATCTTAGGTTGGTAAGGCTCTGTGCAGAATCTTACATATCCTTATGTTGCCAGACTATTAATTGAATAACTCTGTCTGGGAGTTCATTTTTAGATTCAAGCCATGTACTTTGGCTGCAAACATATTGATGTTGCTAAAGAAAAGCTTTAATATAATGGAATAAAAGAATTCCCAGGCCAAAAAAGGGCAAGCATGATCAAGGTATATATTCCATTCCTGAATTTTGACAAAAATAGAAATACTGACCTCAGGACATGGAAAATGTTACTTGCAGTTTTTACTGCATCAACAGTCAGCAGAGCAGCATTCTTGAAATTCATAAGCTTTGTATGTATAATTAAAACTTCCAGATAGGTGTTAGAATTATGCCAAATACACAGCAAGGGTCATTAAACTTCTTTCTAATTATAATGATTACCACTGTAAATTTTAGAATAACATAAATCAAATTCTATTCTCATTACACTCAAGATGCCTTTTTACCCTTAAATTCTGGACCCTTTCCAATAGTTGGAATAGGACAAAGAGCATATATCTGTCCTTCCAAATGACTATCTAAATACTCTTGTATATTCAACACATTAGTAACATTTTTTGCTAAATTATTAACAAAAGTAGCTGTCTTAACTTCTTCTGTCACAGCAATTGCAGAAGCAGTGGTGCTAGCAATTAATGTAATTTAAGCTGTTATATCAGCAATAATTGAGCCCACTGCCCATTTGACTCTGCTTAAAGCCTGACTCATTTCTTACAGTACGTGCAAGATATTTGTAGAATACCAAGTTTCTGTGGTACTCAGGGCACTAAAGCAAAAGCTGGTTGAAAGACCTCTATAACTGACATGCCAGATTTCAAAACACAAACACAATTATAATGTGAAAAATAAATGCAACTTACATTAAATACTGTAGAAGAAACAAAAGTATTTTTAACTTGAAAATTTAAAAAGCTTTAACACCTGTTTTAAATTCAGATCCTGCCTCAACTTTATCTCTTGCTAACATAACATTATAGAGAATTGAAGCTAATTCCCATATATGTCTCTGAAAATGTCCAGAACCAGACTTACAAATGACAACTATTATTGCCAATATTGGATTAATTTCTAGACCAGTCCATGATTGAGGCTAATGGCATAATAATAACTGGTGACATTTAAAAACAATACAAAAGTCATAATAACTTTTCTTTTTAATTCTCTGTTCCAGAGTGTCTAAGAACTTGAGGCCAGGCAGCTCGTCCCATCAGGGGTAAAGGTAAGCAATGTTGGGTCAGAAACTTATTTCCAATACAGCTTCCCAGTCACCATTGTCAGAGCATTGAGCAAACTCACAGGTCAGCATCATTCTTTGTCCTGACATCAACATGTCTCACCCATCACTCTGGCAGCCACTATGCTCCTTCAGCATCCTGCAGAAAAACAGCAAACATGCCCTCTTCCCCATATTTAATACCTGATCTAGATCATGTCTTATGCCAGTAAGTGGATCCTTCCCTTTCAACTATGCATAAGTATGCCTAGTTTTCTAGTTTTAGGTCATCCTAGACACTTAACAGAGAGTTCCTTAGCATCCAATTTTATATATATATATATATATATATATATATTTAAAAATTAAAAATAAAAATAACATGATTTAAATAAATTTGTTTTGTACAGGGGTATATCACCTTTCTTTTTAATATATGAAGATATTGCTTTAAAGTTCCATGGTCCCGTTTCACAATCTTGTCCTAGACAATTAAAGGAAATCCCCGTAATATGGGTAATACTAAATTGCTGCTAAAATGTCTCAAATGTTCGACTGCCATACCAGTTCCATTATCTGCTTTTGTTTGTTTGTTTGTTTTTCTTTTCTTTTTTAATTATTAGGTACTTTATTTATCTACATTTCAGATGTCATCCTCTTTCCATGTTCCCCACCCGCAGAAACCCCTTAACTTTTCTTCTCTCCTCCTATTTCTATAAGAGTGTGCTCCTACAAATTCACTCACTCCCACTTTCCCTCCTTCCAATTCACCCTCACTGGGGCATCCAGCCTTCAAGGGACCAAGACTCTCCTCTCTCACTGATGCCTGACAAGTCTCTCTTCCTCTACAAATAGAGCTAGAATCATGGGTCCCTCCATGTGTGTTCCCAGGTTAGCAGTTTAGACCTAGGGAGCTCTGGTTGGTTGGTGTTGTCCCTTTCTCTATGGGGTCACATGGAACTTCAATTCCTTCAGTCTTCTCTCCAACTCTTCAACTGGAAACCCTATAATCAGTTTGATGGTTAGCTGTGAGCATCCACCTCTGTACATGTCAGGCTTTGGCAGTTCCTTTAAAGAGACAGGGGTTATCAGGCTCCTGTCAGTATGCATTTCTGGACACCCACAACAATGTTTGCCTATAGTGATTGCATCTGAGCGGGATCTCTAGGTGGAATAGTGTCTAGATGTTCTCTTCTCCAGTTTCTGCCCCACACATTTCTCACAGTTTTATTCCTATGAGTATTTTGTTACTCCTAAGAGGGACCTAAGCACCAACACTTTGATCTTTCTTTTTTGGGGGGCTTCATATCTGTACGTTATGTCTTGTGTATTATGAGATTTGGGGCTAATATCCACTTATCAATGAGTACATACCAAATGTTTTTTTTCTTTTTATTGTGTGTGTGTGTGTGTGTGTGTGTGTGAGAGAGAGAGAGAGAGAGAGAGAGAGAGAGAGAGAGAGAGAGAGAG
>JANHMN010000009.1:14443488-14468872 GCA_030674055.1 Rhabdomys pumilio
GAGAGAGAGAGAGAGAGAGAGAGAGAGAGAGAGAGAGAGAGAGAGAGAGAGAGATAGGGTTACATTAATAAGGGTAATATTTTCTAGTTCCATCCATTTGCCTAAGAATTTCATGAATTAATTGCTTTTAATGGCTAAGTAGTACTCCATTGTGTAAATGTACCACATTTTCTGTATCCATTTCTCTGTGGAAGGACATCTGGGTACTTTCCAGCTTCTAGCTATTATATACATATGGCTGCTGTGAACATAGTAGAATATGTGTTCTTGTTAAATGTTGGAGAATTTTTTGGGTATATTCCCAGGAGTGGGATTAATGGATCCACAGATAATATTATGTACAATTTTCTGGGGAACCACCCAGACTGACTTCCAGACTGGTTGTACAAGCTTACAATTTCACCAACAATAGAGGAGTGTGCCTCTTTCTTCACATCTTCACCAGCATCTGCTGTCATCTGAGTTTCTAATCTTAGCCATTCTGGCTGGTGTGAGGTAGAATTTCAGGGTTGTTTTAATTTGCATTTCCCTGATGACTAAAGATGTTGAACATTTCCTTAGGTGCTTCATGGTCATTCGATATTCTTAAGTTGAAAATTTTTTGTTCAGCTCTATACCCCATGTTTAATACGGTTATTTGATTGTCTGGAATCTAGTTTCTTGAGTTTTTTTCAATTTTATTTTATTTTTTATTGGATATTTTATTACATTTCAAATGTCATCCCCTTTCCCCATTTCACCTCCCTATCCCATGCCCCCTTTTCCTTTTTGCTTTATACATTTTTTAAAAAAATGTTAACGAAAGGCTTTGTAAGTTTGGTAATGCTCAATCAGAAGTGTAACCCAATACCAAACCTAGATGTATCAACTATCTTTGACTGGTGAAGAAATGTGAGCATCTGCCTCTTTCTCCCCCCTTTCTCTCTCTCTTTTTCCCCTCTTTCTCTCTCTTTCTCTCTCTCATCACCTAGCTTCTCCTCTCCTTCACCTCCTCTCCTTACTCCTTCTCTTTTTCTTCATACTTCTCCCACCTTAGCTCCTCCTTCTTTTCAATTTTAGATATTAGCCCTCTATCAGATGTAGGATGGGTAAAGATCTTCTCCCAATCAGTTGGTGGACTTTTCGTCTTATTTACAGTTCCTTGCTTAACAGAAGTTTTGCAATTTTATGAGGTCCCATTCTTTGTCTGTCAATTCTTGATCTTAGAGCATAAGCCATTGGTGTCCTGTTCAGAAACTTTTTCCCTTTGCCCATGTGTTCAAGGCTGTTCCTCACTTTCTCTTCCATTAGTTTTATATGGAGGTCCTTGATCCACTTGGACTTGAGTTTTGTACAAGGAGATAAGAATGGATCAGTTTGCATTTTCCTACACTCTGACCTCCAGTTCAACCATCACAACCTGTTGAAAATGCTGTCTTTTTTCACTGGATAGTTTTAGCTCCTTTGTCAAAGAACACGTGACTATAGGTACATGGGTTCATTTCTGGGTCTTTGAGTCTATTCCATTGATCTTCTTGCCTATCTCTGCACTAGTACCATGCAGTTTTTTATTAACACTGCTCTGTAGTACAGCTTGACATCAGGGATGATGATTCCCCCAGATGTTCTTTTATTGTTGCAAATAGTTTTTGCTATCCTGGGATTTTTGTTATTCCAAATGAATTTGACAATTTTTCCTTCTATGTCTGTGAAGAATTGAGTTGGAATTTTGATAGGGACTGCATTAAATCTGTAGATTATTCTTGGAAAGATGGTCATTTTTACTATATTACTCCTGCCAATCCATGAGCATAGGAGACGTTTCTATCTTTTGAAATCTTCATTGATTTCTTTGTTCAGAGAACTTGAAGTTATTGTCAAACATATCTGCCCTTCCTTACTTAGATTCACAACGAGGTATTTTATAAGAATTGTGACTTTTGTGAAGAGTTTCATTTTTCTAATTTCTTTGTGAAGAGTTTCATTTCCCTAATTTCTTTCTCAGCCTGCCTGCCCTTTAAGTAGAGGAAGACTATGGATTTGTTTGAGTTGATTTTATATCCATGCACTTTGTTAAATTTGCTTATCAGGGTTGTCTGGTTGAAGTTTTGGGGCCACTTAAGTATTTCGTCATATCATCTGCAAATAGTGATATTTTTACTCCTTCCTTTGCAATTGTTATCCCTTTGATCTCCTTTTTTTTTTTGCCTAATTGCTTGGCTAAAATTTCTAGTACTATATTGAATAGATAGGGAGAGAGTGAGCAGCCTTGTCTAGTCCCTCGTTTTAGTGGGATTGCTTCAAGTTTCTTTTCATTTAGTTTTATGTTGGCTACTGGTTTGCTGTATTTTGCTTTTACTATGATTAGGTATGGGCATTGAATTCCTGTTCTTTTCAAGACTTTTACCGTGAAGGGGTATTGAATTTTGTCTAATGTTTTCTCAGCATCTAGTGAAATGATCATGTGAGTTTTTTTTCTTTGAGTTTGTTTATACAGTGGATTGCATTGATGAATTTCTGTATATTGGACGACCCCTGCATACCTGTAATAAAGCCTACATGATCATGTTGGATGATTGTTTTGATATGTTCTTGGTTTTGGTTTGTGAGAATTTTACTGAGTATTTTTGCAAGGATATTCATAAGGGAGATTGGTCTGTAGTTCTTTTTCTTTGTTGGGTCTTTATGTGGTTTAGATATGAGCTTAATTGTGACATCATAAAATTGAATTGGGTATTTTTAAAAAGAAGTTAAGTAACTTGCATGTGAATATATTATAATTGTTCCTATTCTTATATGGCTAGAAAGCAGAAAGTTTGATACCTAACAGTACATTGATATATAACCTGTGAGAAAGAACTTTGATAAATAGAGTTAAAATATTCTAGGGAAGCAGAGTAAATATAGAAGGGCTAAGTTCAGCCTGTAAAGTGAGTTCTGGTCAAGCATAAGAATCTCTGTTTATGCTCCAATAATGATATATAAAATCTAACCAACCAAACAAAAACAAATCAACCACCTCCCCTGAACAGTCAGCACTTAGAACACTGCATGCACTTGTGATCTCAGGACAGCAGACAAGAGTGTTCTTAGAAGTACCAGTCAGAGTAGCCTAATTGGTGATCTCTATGTTCAATGAAAGATCTTTTGAAAATAAACAAACAAGCAAACAAATGGTGAATAATTAAGACATAGCATGTCATTAACTTCTGTTCTTCATATACATGCACATATATATGAACACTGACTCACACATATACATGCACACACATGAGCAAGAATATGTTATCTATTAATGTTCTTTTTAGTTATATCTTTTTACTTAAAAATACACAATACAGTCTAAAACTAGTTGAACTAAAGGTTCATGGGACAAAAAATAAAATACTCTGTACTTAAAAATATTTTCAAATATAACTGTTGACCAAATGAAAATCAATGACTATGTGTCCAGCTTTTTTTTTTTTTTCTTTCTGGATTGGTCTCCTCTTTTTGGCATGTAGCCCCTTACAGAACATAAGTATGAAGACGACTATGTTGGTTTCAATAGACTCATGTATTTGAAGGCTTGGTCCATAGGGAATAGTGCTATTAAGAAATGTGGCCTTGTCAGAATTGGTGTAGCCTAGTTAGTTGGAGGAAGTAAGGTGGCAAGTTTAAGGTCCCATATGTTCAACATCCACCAAGTATGGAATTCAAATCTCCTGCAGGCAACAAGATGTAGAATTCTTTCCTTTTCCAGCACCATGCCTTCTTGCATGCTGCCCTACTTCACTCTGTGATAATAGACTAAACCTCTAAAAACTGTTTGCTAGCCACAATTTTTTTTATAAAGTGCCTTAGGCATTTTGTTACTTTAAAACAATAAAACCTTAACTAAGACAGAAATTGTTACCAGGGTCTACAGTACTGTTTTGATAGGCCTGATCATAATTTTTATTGGAGTAATGTAAATGTGGGGACTTTGGATTAGAACACCAGTGGAATGGTTTAAATATGGTTAGTGAGACATGGAAGACAGGGGTTCTGATGTTGATTTAAACTCTTTAGTCCTGGCTCAAGAGATTTCAGAGAAGAATTCTAGTGCATTGCTTAGAAATCATTCATGTGATATTTTGGTGAAGAATGTGAATGCTTTTTGCCCTTGTCCAGAGTATGCCTGAGGCTAAGATGAAGAAAAAAAACTGGATGCAAAAGAAGACACTATAATTTCAAAAAAAGGGCACATTGATAATTCTAAAAGCTACAGAGAAATAATGAAAACACTGTAGCAACATAGTAGGGCTCTGTGACTACTCGATGAGTACATTTATGATACAAGAAACCACAGTTATAAAAAATTTGGAAATTTTATGTCTTAGTTTACCTTCCCTGTCATATTTGTATTATTGCTTGAATAGTAGATTACAGTTGTGGCAAAATAGAAGACAGTTTTTTGTTTGTTTGTTTGTTTGTTTGTTTTTTAAAGATCCTAATGGTGGCACAGTAGGATATAGCCACTGTACAATAGGCACTCAGATAATTTAATAGGGCCTGGTTATGGCATAATGATACTGGGTGATGGCAAAAGAGTACACATTAATAGTAGTATGGGCCACAGTGAAGGTAAAGATAGAAACTGTTATAACAGAAGAGGTTTATATGATGTCAAAATCTGCCACAACAATAACACAATAAGACAGTTAATAATACAGTAGAGTATTGTGATTTAATATGGCACAGTGATCACACATAGGCCACACTGATGCCAAAATTGGGTATTGTGATGAGTCAATGGAGGCATTGTGATGACTTAGTATGACAGAGTGATATCACAATAGAATATAGAGATAACAAAATTGTTCATAGTGAAAAGACATTATGGTACAATGATGTACAAAAGGATATTGTGGTGGTTTAATTGGCCACAGGAATAGCACAATAAGGTACAGTTTGGCAACAGATGCCAAAGTAATATTAAATGATGGCAAAGTGACCATATTATGTTCAAACTGAACAATACAGTAGGACACTGATGATGACTTTGAGTACAGTGATTACATAAAAGTGAACTGTGGTGACTTTGAGGGACACAGTGATGGCACAATAGGCACTGTACAGTTTTAATAGAGAACTGCGATGGGACAATAAGAAAAATCATGACGTAATGATGAACTTCATGATAATAAAGTTTGCAGTATTAATTAAATAGGGCAAAATGATGCCCAGATAGTACATAGTGACAAGACAATAAAGCATTTTGATATCATGTTGTGGCAGTGCTTGCAAATTAAGACAGTTCATGGGATCAATACAAAACAATGATGGCACAGTAGGATTTATTGATGGAGAAATAATGCACAGGGATGACAATAGATCACTGGAGAGAACCATAGAACAGTATAATGACACAAAAGGGTACTATAAGGTCTCAATATAATATAGTAACTGTTAGCAAGTAATTACATAATAGGGCATTGTGCAAATACAATTAACCACAATGATAGCAGAGTCTGAAACTGTGATGATTGAATAAAACAGGGAAGCAAACAAGACTTCTATAATGGCAGAACTGGGCAAACTTATAGTATAATAAGGAAAGTGACAGCACTCATGAACAGTGATAGCAAAATTAGGCAAACAATGACACAATAGATCATAGTGATGACACAATTAGAAAGTATTATGACTCAATAGGCTATAGCTATGACACAATAGCCATTGAGATGTCACAATACAAAACACTGATGGCCCAATATGGCAGAATTATGGTGCAATATTAAACGTGATATCAGCAATGAGCACTGGCACTGTAATGACCAATTAAAAGACAATGGTGGCAAAATAGGAGAAAGTAATGGCAGATCAAGACATAGAAAAGGTATAAGACACAAATAGTGATTTAAACAAAAGCACTGGGATGATATAAGAGCATGATTTTATAAAAATGTGAAATGGCGGCACATGACATTGCATATTAGGTAGTGAGTTGGTCCAATAAAACACAATAATGCCACAGTAGGACAGAATAATGACATAATAAAGAACTTTGATGACTCATTAGGGTACTGAGATGGTACAAAAGAGCATGGTGATTACACAGTAGGTCACAGTGACAGCATAGTTGGAATCTATGATAATTGTTCAGTCAAATAGGCCACAGGGGTAACACAATAGGTCACAGCTTTTTCACAATAGGGCAAACTTTTCTCAAAAGGCTATAAAAAAGAAATTGTTATGATAAAATAGGGCATAGTTATAGTACAAGGAGCTCAGTGATGGCACAATATGTCACAGTAAAGACACAAAAAGTCACTGAGATGACAAAAGAGCTTAATAATGGTATAAAGGTATAAAGTGTCACAAGAAGATAATGTGATGGTATAATAAGATACTATGGCACAATATGGAAATATGATATACTACTATGTCACAATGAATATTCACAGGGCAGTGTGATGTTATAATAGACCACAGTTATGACAAAATGACATTGTAATAACACAATGTAACTGCAAAGAGAGAATTACCACCTGTGATGTCACAATTGTAATGGAATAATGGCACAGTAAGAAACATTGATGGCACATATAGCATTGCCGTGCATAATACATCTCTGTTATGACTAATAGACGGTCATCTTGTCAAAACTTTGTACATTTCTGGTATAATAGATAACACAATGGTTCAAGCTGGCATTACAATGGGACATGTTGCAAGGTTGATGCCTCAATAAGACAGACCACAAGACAATATAACAAAAATAGCAAGAATGATGTTGCAATAATGCACTGTGATGACAAGATAGAGTATTGTAATAACACAATAGGGAATGGTGTTGACACAGTGGACAAATTCAGTGAAATACAAGCATACTGTCATGATCCGATATTACACAGTGAAGGCACAAAGCAAGACAATTTTGGTAGAAGATATAATTATAAATGAACACTAGGGTGTTGTGATGGTTATATTGAACACCATAATGACATAATAGCACATAGGGTCACAAGAAAGCTATTACTCAAAGTGCTCAGTGATAGTACAGTATGGCACCATGTTGGCCAAATGGACATTTTGATGTAAAAATAGAGAAATGCAATGACTCAATAGGGAATAGAGAAGGCATCATAGGGCACAGTGATTACACAATAACCAGAGAAGTAGCACAATAGGACACTGATGATACATTAGAACACAAGAATAACTGAATATGTTCAGAAAATGACTAGGTTTCTGACAGGAGGCCGCAGCCTTCCATAGATTAGTGGCCATCAGTGACAATCATATAATGGCAACACACCAAGCCCCTGCACAGGTAGAGGACATGACCCGTAGTCACATACTCTCAAGGCAGATCTCCATTTTAATGAAGTACCTGAAGGCCTGAAGGGCTTAGCTAATCAAGCTTTTCTTTCCAGACACTTATCCCTGCTAAAGGTATTTAACCTCAGGTCCACTCTGAGAATATGGGGTACAAGTTTTACTCATCCACTCTCCATCAGAAAATAAAAGCCTGAAAAACATGGACTGCCTCTTTTCCTCAGGATCTCCCATGGGAAGTAATGGAGGAGGCCTTTGACTACAGAGCCACATTTTATTTCCTGCACAAAGCCTCTCAGCACTCTCAGTCATGGCCTACAGCAAGCTAAGTCAACTGCCAACAAGCCAAGGACTCCCCCCACCTCTGAACCCAGCCAACTATTCTGCAGCTTCCAGCTGTGCTTGGGTGCCCATGAGCCTCAGAACCAGATGGCCTTGGCCTTCCTACATTTCTGGGGACTCCTAAGGGAGCTCTAGCTTTCCCCAGGACGTCAGGCTGTACTCTCCCACCCCTGGGACGGTGTCCAGTGGCTTCCCATAGCCCGACACCCACCTGGCTCAGTAGTTGGGTAAGGGAAATCAAAACTCTGTGTCCTGCCTCCCTGAACAGCCTGAGTTCTGTGATGGAGCAGATGTGGGACCCTAGTTAACCCTACAAGTGCCAGCAGTTAAAATAAGAGCACAGACGGGCAAAGAATGGGATCTTATGACTTGGGATGGGAATGCGTGAGAGACATTTTTGAAGCTGAGAAATTTGAATCTTCATATTCTCAATATTTGCCTCACCTGAAGTAGTAGCCTCAACCCCACCTTTTTAAAAAATGCCTTTTTGACATGAGGAAATAAATCCCTTGGTGTCTGATAAACCATCAGTGAATTTTTCTGAAGAAAATGCCAGACAAGACAATACTGATGCTCCTCAAAGTCCACCAGTAGTTTCTTCTAAACCTGCAACTAGGTCAGGCTCAATTTATTGATATGGGTCCTCTGAGTGGAAATTCTAGGTTTTAAAAATATTTAAAATGATTCTAGATTTCACATACACAAAAAAGTCAGAAGTTTGTTTGAATGGTTGGCTCAAGTGCTTATCCAAAGAAGGACTACTGAAAATGAATTGCAAATGCCTGATATTACTTGGCTTACTGGTGATGAAGGGATTTTAAGGATCAGGTTAATTGCAATGCTAGAGTGAATAAGTGAATACCTTGCGTAAAACCTACTGGTCCTATAAGACACAAACTGTTGAGAAGGGCACCAGGACATTTGAAGTGTTTTCTTCTTAACTTTTTACTTGTGCCAGGCCTTAGAGTTGGGGATACTCCAACTCAATTGGATGAATTAAATGTAATGAGTTTAATTGAGCCCCAAGGTAGTAAGAGACAAGTGGCAGCACTGAATCGCCAGAGACAAGGTGTTCATAGTTATTATACTGGGCAGCACAGACAAAACAATCTAGCCTGTAATGTTCAGCAGAAAAGAGGTAAAATTTATAATGGCATGACTTGTATAGACCTTTGGTACTGGCTAATCAGTAATGGGGTTTCCAGGCATGAAATAGATAGAAAGCCCCCTACATAACAGTTTGATCTGTATAAGCAAAAAAGGTCTCAAGCAAATGAAAGAAAGGCCATATTACATAGTGGCAAATGGCAATCTTGCCAGACTTCTTTCAGTTTGCAGACCCAGAACCCCTTGAATTAAGTGGGTTCCAGGTTCCACTGAGGAAGAAACTTAATAAGACACAGAAAAGTTTTGCTGTTCGTTTTTCTACAGTTCTTTCCTAGAGAGACTTACAACATTTTACAAGGGTACCTGTATACTGGGGGAAAGGAAATAATCAGTTTCCCAGGTCTATTCAATGCTGGTTATGAACTGACCCTGATTCCAGGAGATCCCAAGAAACATTGCCGCCCTCCTGTTAAAAAAGGGGCTTATAGAGGATAGGCGATTAATTGGAGTTTTGACTACTCATATTAGGTCCAGAAGGTTCATGAACATATTCTGTGGTCAGTTCCCCAGTTTCAGAATGCATAATGTAGAAATATATACTTAGAAGTTGGTAGAATTCACACATTTGTTTCATGACCTGTGAAGTGATGGCTAGTATGGTTGGAAAGGCTAAATGGAAGTTTTTGGAGTTGCATCTGAAAAAATATTGTGAATGAAAACCAGTATCATATTCCTGGAGGAATTGCAGAAATTTCTTTCACCATCAAGGACTTGAAAGATGCAAGGGTGGACTCTCCAATCTGGATAGTGCAGAAGAAAAATGGATCATTGAAAATGGCAGTTGACTCTGGAAAACTAAATCAGGTAGTAACTCCAGTTGCAGCTGCTCTACCAGATGTAGTTTCATTACTTGAGAAAATTATCACATCTTCTGGTACTTGGTAGGAAGCTACTGATCTAGCAAATGCCTTCTTCTCAGTACCTGTCAATAAGTACCACAAGAAAAAAAAATTGCTTTAAAATGGCAAGGCCACCAGTATACTTTTAAAGTTTTGCCTCAAGGATATATTATCTTTTCTGCCTTGTCATGTCTTAATTGGAAGAGATCTTGATGGTTTGTCTCTTCCAGAAAACATCACATTGATGACATTATGCTAATTGGATGAAGTGAGCACAAAGTAGCAACTACATTGGACTCATTGGAAACACATATCATAGGATGGGAATTAAATACAATTAAAATTCCAGGACCATTTACCTCGGTGTACTATGATAATCCATTAGGACACAACAATGCCACAAAAGGGCACAGGATGGCATAATTTAAAATTGTGATTGTTCCAAAAGATAATGAACAGCCACAAAAGTGTAATTTGATGACTCATTAGAGTATAATGAATTCACAAGATGGCAAAGTGACAGCCCAACCTGTCACATGGATGGAGCCATAGGACACTGTAATAACAAAATAGGACATGTTAATGACACAATAAAATACAGAGATCACATAATATTGAAGAGTCTTGGAAGAGTAGAGTACCATAAGATCACAGTAAAGCACAGTGAGATCACAATAGGCAGTAGTGATGATACTCTGAAATAAGTGATTGTTTTTTTGTTTTTTGTTTTTTTTTTTCTCATGGTATCCTTCTAAAAGGCCAGAGATCTTGTCTTTCCTCAGGAGAACCTGGCAGCCTATTCACACAAGGGGTTCTGGGTGTGCAAACTGGCTCGAATCTGGAAATTGGTTCATGGGCCAATATTCCATTTGTTATAATCCATTGTAACCTTTTTTTAAAAATTTGATTGACAGTAGTCCTGCTTATAGTCAAATAAAAATCAGTAGGTTTCTTGTCTATTTTATAAGTGAAAACACCATGATTGACTAGCCAATATGAAAGACCTTTAAAATTCATTCAGCTATAAATTCACTTAGCCTGTGCTAATTGTTACACATTAAGTCATTATGAACACTGCTTTGTCTGTTCTGTCCACTACAATAACTACTATCATCTTGCCTTTGGCAATTCAGTGCTGCCACCAAGTCCCTGCTAGTTTGTGGTTCAGTTAAAATCACTGTATTTAATTTATCCAATTGATGAGCAACATCTCCCCCACTAAGGTCTGCAACAAGGAAAAAGACAAGAAAGCTCTGTAAATTTGTTGGTACCATTTTCATCATCTTTCTTTCTTTCTTTCTTTCTTTCTTTCTTTCTTTCTTTCTTTCTTTAATTGGATATTTTCTTTATTTACATTTTCATTGTTTTCTCCTTCCCTGGTCTCCCCTCTGGAATCCCCATCTGATCACCCCTCCCCCAACTCTATGATGTCACCTCCTCCGATCACTCACTCACTCACACCTTCCTGCCCTGGCATTTCATTACACTGGGGCATCAAAGCACCTCAGGCCCATGGGCTACCCCTTCCACTAATGTCCAACAAGGCCATTATCTGCCACATATATGGCCAGAGCCATGGGTCTCTCCATATGTATTCTTTGGATGATGGTCAAGTCCCCAGGACCTCGGGGTCAGGTCAGCTGACATTGTTGCTTGCCCCAGAGCCTGCAAGCCCCCTCAGCTCCTTCAGTTTCTTATCCAGCTCCTCCATTGAGAACTCTGTGCTTAGTTCAATGGTTGGCCTCAAACATCCACCTATGTATTTGTCAGACTCTGGCAGAAACGTTCAGGAGAGAGCTATATCAGATTCCTGTCTGTTGGGCCTTGGATGAGGTAACTCCATGTAACCTGCACCCTTCGATCATGTAGGACAGAGGTAGAGGTCTCCACCTCCAGAGATTTTAATATTAATGAGTTATCTAAAGGCTGGGGGGCATAGCTAATTAAGCTATCCCCTCCCCTCCCCCCCCCCATAAAAAGTCAGGAGAGCTTGGCTTTTACGGGGAAAGTGCATACCATCTACACCTATTCACCATGCCATAAACAATAAAAGCTTTGGAAAACTGGACTCCACGTGTAGCCTGGAACTTTGGAACCTTGAACTGCAGCCGCCAGCTTGCGCGGCTGCATGCATGTGGGACCTTTCTGCTGGCTGTGTGGGAAGAGCTGCGGAACACTTCCGCAGGCCCTTGTGGGTCCAGCCGGATCTCCTCTCCCCTCCCTCCCTGAGCAAGTCTTTTTTTCTTCCCCACACCTGTCAGCAATCACTTCCCTGCATCCATAATAGCATCCTGGTTTTGTGACTGCATATGGGATGGATCCTCAGGTGGGGCATTCTCTGGATGACTTTCTTTTATACACTTCTCCCCACTGTGTCAACATATTTGTTCCTGTGAGTATTTTGTTGCCCCTTCTAAGAAACACTGAAGCATCCACACTTTGGTCTTCCTTCTTCTTGGGGTTCATATAGCCTGTGAGTTGAATCTTGTGTTCTCCAAACTTTTGGGCTAATATGCACTATCAGTAAGTGCATACCATCTGTGTTCTTTTGTGATTGGGTTATCTCTCAGGATGATATTTTCAAGTTTCATCCATTTGCCTGTGAACTTCATGAATTTAGAGAGCTGCGGCGAGTGGTGACAGCATTCGCCATTACAAGATGGCGCTGGCATCCAGCGCTCCTGTGGGTAAACAAGTAAATTGCGCATGTGCAAGTGGTGAAAGTGCGCCAAGTCACTGCCCGGCCCGGGGCGTCATACAGGGTTATGAACAAGCAGCCAATCAGATATGTCCATGCCATCCTAGGGTGTATATAAAGCAGTGCCATCTTGGGGCTCTCTCTCTTCCTCTTTTCATCGCAATAAACGCTTGCTGCAGAAGGATCCTGGTGCCTGTGTGCATTCTTACTGGTGAGAAGATTGCGCAGGGCACACATGAAGTCATGAGTTACCTCATTCAGGATTATATTTTAAAGTTCCATTCAGTTGCCTACAAATTGCATAAAGCCATTGGTTTTAATTGCTGAGAACTATTCCATTGTATAAATGTACCACATTTTCTGTATCCATTCCTTTGTTGAAAGACATCTTGGTTCTTTCCAGCTTCTAGCTATTATAAATATGAATGCTATGAACATAGTGGAGCATGTGTTCTTATTACATGTTGGAGTATCTTCTGGGTATATTCCCAGGAATGATATAGCTGGGTCCTCAGTTCAATTTTCTGAGACACTGCCAGATGGATTTCCAGAGTGGTTGTAAGAGCTTGCAATCCAAATAACAATAGAGGACTGTTCTCTCTCCACATCCTTACCAGCATCTGCTGTCACATGAGTTTTTGATCTTAGCTATATGACTAGAGTAAAATGGAATCTCAGGGTTGTTTTGGTTTGTAATTCCTTGATAACTAAGAAAATTGAACATTTTTTTAGGTGGTTCTCAGCTATTCACCATTTTTCATCTTACAGAATTAGTGAAAGTCATGTCTTCTCGTCTTGATGGCAGAGAAGTTCACTTTTATGTCAGAGTATTGCAGTGTGGTGACAATAGAGCACTCCAATGGCAAAAATTGACATTTTGATGGAATAATAGAACACTGATGGAAAACCGTGGCACAATGATGGAACAATAGAGCACTGTGATGTCTGATGTCACAGCAGGACGTTGAATTGGCAAACTAGGACAGAGTAAAGATAAAATAGGACAATGACTGGCACAATAGAGCACTAGGATGACACAAGGACAAAGTGATAGCACAAATGACAATGTCCCATTGTGCTATCACAGTGCCCTCTTTTCAAAATTGTGAAAATTGTGTCAAGTTATTATCCTACTGTGCCATCATCATGTTCATTTTAACCATTTTATACCACCACTGTGTCATAATGCAAAATGAATGTGTTTTGTATGTATCTTCTCTGCAATTATTACACTATTACTGTGCCATATTATGTCTTAATGAGTCATTACAGTGACAATTTTGACTTTACCCTGTCATCTTGTGAAATTCGTAAAACAAATTGTGGCCTTTTTTTATTATTATTATTATTATGCCATTCTTGTGCCCAAATGTTTCAAAGTATTCAAGGATGGCATCACAGTTACCTATTATACAATCACTCTGGTCTATCTTGGCATTCCTGTAACTAACAATGTCATTCCAGTAAAATTGTTTCATTATAGTTTTCTATAGTGAAATTCAATAGTTCTGTTGTGCCTTATTGTATTGTGCCATTACTGTACTTAATTGAGGGAATACTAAACACACTACTGTCATAACAGTGACTTCCTGTGCAATCACATATCATATTGTGCTATTATAATGTTATCTTGTACCATTACTATCTAATATTGTGTAATTACAGTTTCTATTGTGCTATCCCTATGTTCTATAGAGTTATCACAGTGCACTATCATGCCTTCATCAGGGCCATTTGTGCCACCACAGTACCTCACTACTTGCCTTTTCTGTTCTATTGTGTAAATACAGTGTTTTATTTTTCCATGATGTCATTGTCATAGGGTACAGTGATGGTAAAGTAGGCCAAAGTATGACACACTGGGGCTCTGTGATGAGACAATAAAACATTCAGTTTTCACAATTACAAACTGTGATGATATAACTGGTTACCATCATAGTACAAGTGGATACCATGATCCACTATAGAACATACTGATGACACAAGACACTAATGTCATGACACATTATTCACTTTTGATGATTAAATAGGTCACAGTATTGTATAGAAAAGCAATGATGATACAGTAGAAGAGTGTAGTGACACACTAGATAACACTGGTGGCATGTTATAATTTTTGATTGAATGTTAGGGCACTATAATGGTTCAGTAGAGTACAATGATAACATAATAAGATACTGTGATAGGATATTATGGCACAGTGATGGCAAAATATCCCAGAGTGATGATATAAGAGGATACTTGGATGATAGCATAAAACATTGTGATGACACAAATTTTGCATAAATAATGGCTCAGCAGCCTAATTCCAAGACTCAAATGATACTATAATTACACTATATGACACAGGGAAGGAATAAAGAGAAAAATTGACATAGAAGGAAACTGTGATCATACAATAGAATGTGGTTATTGTCCAATAGAATGTTATGATGGCAAAATAATACATTGTAATGGCAAAATAGGAAATTTTTATACCCAATAAGGGTTGGTGATGGTATTATAGGACACAGTAATGGCAGAGTATGATATGTATATGATAATATTGGACACAATAATAGCATATTAAGATACAATGATGGCAAGAAATGGTAAAGCAATCAAAACATAGATAACAGGGTGGCATAAAGAGCACAATAACTACAATTTGCCACACTGATAACACAAAAAATATTGTTATGACACAATAGGACATTGTAATAACATGTTAGGCCACTGTGATAGTAGAATAATGACCTATTATATGTTAGTAGATTAGACTCATTTCTCATGTCATCACAGTGTGCCTAATAAGACAATGAAATGACATGATATGGCATTATAATGACTCAATAGGTCATAACAATGGCAAAATAAGCTAAAGTGATGACACAGTAAGGCACTATGATGACACAATAGGATCACCTTTTGTGATGTCACAATAGTTCATTACATTAATTCTTTTGGAGCACTGTGATTGCACAATTTGTGGAAGTACAGGATCTTCTGTTCTGATGTCACAATAGTTTTATTTTGTTAATTCTTTTAAGGCATAGTGATTGCACAATTTTTGGAAGTATAGCAGAAAATTACATTTTTAGGAGATGATTAGAAACATCCTTACTCTTATTGGGCACTATGATATTATAATAGAACACACTGAAGGCAAAATTATGAAAACGTAATGATGGTATAAGAGGGCATTGTGGTGGCACAATATATCAGCTAGATAGATTACACAGTAGGGCCCCATAAGACTAAATAACATAATAAAACGTAATAAAGATTCATAGACCACAGTTATAGCACAATAGGGTAAAATTATTGTACAATAGATGACCATGTGACTTAATAGGGCACAGTAATGGTATACTAAACCACTTGGATGTCACAATAGGACAGGGTAATAGTAAAAACAGCTAACTTGTTGACTTAATAGGATACAAGATGGCTTAATAAGATACAATAACACAATAGGCCAAAATTATGCACCATAGAAAACTTGATGATACCATAGGACCCTGTGATGCCTTCATAACTCACAGTGAAGGCATGCTTTTGCCATGATTGGAATTTTGGGAACTCTGATGATTCAATAGAAAATAGCAATTGTGAAATAACAGTTATTACACAATAGGACACTGATGATACAATAGGGCAGCAAGTGCACACTGTGAAACAATGATAGCACAATAGAACAATGTGATGCCACAATGTAACATTGTGATAGAAATACAGAAAATTTCGATGGCATAACAGAGAATCTTGGTGACTTAAGAGCACACAGTTTTGGTACAATAGTGATTTCACAAGAGAACACAGTAATAGCACAGTAGGATACTGAGATGATTAATTAAGGTAAAATAATGGCACAGTAGGGCACTGTGATGGCAATAAGTTCACTAGTTATGGACAAGACAAAACAACAATGAAATAATAGGCACAGAGATGACAAATTCAACACTATGATGGCACTATGAGGCATGGTGATGGCAAAGTACAGTACACTGATGATTCACTTATGGAACACTTTTTTCACAAAACAACAAAATGTTGGCATAGTGGACAACTAAAGAGAAATAATTTGATGCTGTGATGACAGCATTATGATGTCTCAGTTGTTAACAGTGATCACTTAAAACTAATGGGTCATGACACAATAGAGTATCATGAAAGCACAGCAGAGCACAGTAATTACAGAGTAAGAAACTATTGGAATGACAGGACACTGTGATGACAAAATAAGAAAAGTAATGTCACAATCAGGTACAGTGATGACACTGTGGCAACACAATAGGACATTCTATGATAGGCCACTATGGTGACTTAATTGGGCACAATATTACACAACATATTACCATAGTGGAGTTTTATAACCCAGTAGGTTCAGTAATATTACACTAGTACACAGTCTTACCAAAATGCAGTAGAGTGACAGCACAATTTGATAGTTTGAGCATAAAGAGAATAGTGATAGTACAATAAAATGCAGTGATTTCTAATAGGACAGTACTGGCACAATAAACAACGTGATGTAATAATCGGCAATGCAATGACTGAATTAGATAATGCAGTTATTCAATAAAAACAGTGATGTCACAATAGGCAAAAATTAAAACACAACAGTGAAATTAAAGACACAGTATAATATAATGACATGATGACATTGTGATAGCACAGTGTCACATACTGATACTAAAATAAAATAAGGCTTGGAATAACACAATAGGACCCATTGATGACTCAGTAGTGCACAATGGTGATACAATAAGCCACAGATATGGCACAATAAAACACAACATAGTCACAATAGTACAGACTGATAGAGCAAGAAGAAATTGTGATGGAACAAAATGTCACTGTGATTACTCAATAAGTCAAAGTGTTAGCACAATTGAACATAGTATTGATATAATAGAGAACTTTGATAGCACAATAAAACAGAATTATTTCATAGTAGAGTTCTATGGTGACATTATCAAGCACAGTAACAGAAAAATAGGAGACAATGATACCATGATAGTACACAGTAATAGTAGAATTTCTCATGGTGCTGACAAAATATGTGTGGGGTGGTGGGCTGTGAGAGGTAGCTGGGTAACATGGTTGACCACAGGCCTCAAACCACAGATAATACCCTACTGGGAGGGTAGGTGTTTGGCCTTGCTCCTGGGCCCTGGTTCCTTTCTCTTATCTTACAGCAATTTCCAACAAAAGGTTTTTGGCCTTAGGTCACGTAGCACAGGTAGAGGTCATGACTACAGGCCGAGAAGACTCAAGAGATCTTCCTATTAATGAGATACCTAAAGGCCAGAGGGCATAGCCAATTAAGTCCTCCTTCCTAGACACTCCTCCTTCCAAAAGATATTTAACCCCAGGCCCACTCTGAGGACATGGGGTACAGCTTCATCCACTTTCCTCTATGACAAAAAATATTTTAGGAACATGAATTTCCTCTTGTACTTCAACCCTTCGTGGAGAACCATCGAAAGGTCCTCCAAGTAATGGACTGTCCCCTAATCTCCTGCCAAAGGACCTCAATTCATTCCAGCCATAGAGGCTTGCCAACTCAAGCAAGCTAGCCAAGCCAGCCATGACCCAGCCAAGTGAGTCGCTATGACTAAGAATCTCTAACCTACAGGGTGTTGTCAGAGATGGATCAGTAAAAAATGTAATGTCAAAGTAGGTCACATTTGATAGTACAGTATGATATAGTGTGATGAAATTTGACATTATGATGGCATAATAGAACACTGTGGTGTCAAAATAGTATAATCTGATGACACAGTAGATGATGCTAATATAACAATGGGACATTATAATGTGACAGCAGGTCACTGTGTTGTCAAATAAGCCACTGTGATGGTATAAAGGGGCATGGTTGTGGCACAAGTGGGCACAATAATAGCACAGTGGAGTGTAATCATGTCACAACAGAAGACTAGAAGAACCCAAGTGGACACTGTACTAACACAACAGAGACAATAAGGGTAAGGGGAACTCTGATGGCACAATAGGGTACTGTGATGCTGAAATGAGACAGTGACCATGATGACAAAATATGTCTCTATGTTGGCCTTGTATGGCAGCATAATGACATAGTATGGCACTATGAATGCAAAATACAGTAATTTGTTTGGACAGTAGGATACAGTAAGTTCTCAAAAGGGCTCAATGCTGACACTTTAGTGCATTAATTATCCTGACAATAATAGAGCAATGTGATGGCAAAATGGGTCATTTTAACAGCATAATAGGATACTATGAAAGAGAATTGCCATAGTATAATGGCATATCAGGATGTTGTAATGGAACTATAGATGGCATAATAGGGAACTCATGGATCAACATAGACCAGTGAGGACCCAATAGGCTATTGCACTAGCCTAATAAAAGAATGTGTTGGTACAATATGGTATTTGATGGCATGAAAGTTTATAGTTATGGCACAAAAGGTCAGAATAGAAGCTAATAGTACACATTAATAGCACACTAGAGTACAATGATGGCTTATACAGCCCAATGGCGGCAAAATAGAACACAGTGAGGGCACAATAAGACAAAGTAATAGCACATTAGGACACAGTGATGACATATTATGGTCTGTGAAATTCAGTGTCCATAGTAGTAGCATAATGGTAGACTATGCTAACACAACCAGAGATAGTGATGACACATTAAGGTATTGTGATGACACAATAGTGCCCAGTGAAGACTCAATAGAATATACTGATGACATAATCAGACACATGGATGATATAATTGAGCATAATGATGCCATAATAGGACAAAGTGTTGTTACAATATGGCATAGTGCTTGTACAGTAAGGTACACTGATACATAACAAGTCACTGTGACAATACAACAGTATGCAGATGATAAAATAAAGTACAATTACACTATAGTGTAGTACAATGATTAACAAAGTCCTTGGTGATAGTACAAGGACACTGTTGTCGAAAAAAAATCTATAGTCATATAATAGGGCACTGATATGACACAGTAGGGTACATAATCATACACTTGACGACAACCTATAATGTGATGACACTATAGGACAGGATAACCATACAATATAGTACTATGATAGAATGAGAGGCAATTTGACATAGTAAGCCCATGTTATAGGTCAAAGGATCCTGTAGTATAACAATAGAACAATGGAACTCTGATGGCAAATTGGCATAGTTGTGGCCAGCGCAATCATCTCGCCGGCAAGAACGCAAGTGGGCACCAGTATCCATCTGCAGCAAGCGTTTATTGCGATGAAAGGAGGAAGAGAGAGAGACCCAAGAGGGCACTGCTTTATATACACCCTAGGGTGGCATGGACATATCTGATTGGCTGCTTGCTCAAAACCCCGTATGACGCCCCGGGCAGGGCAGTGACTTGGCGTGCTTTCACCACTTGAAAAATACATGCGCAATTTACTTGTTTACCCACGGTAGCCGGATGCCAGCGCCATCTTGTAATGCCGAATGCTGTCACCGCTCTCCGTGGCTCTCTACATCTCCCCCTTTTAGTTTTATTAAATGAGACCGTAAGGTCATCTGGCAAGGCTCTAAGTCATCTCTCTTGTAGAGGAAGGTAGAGGTCTAGTCCCTTGTGCAGAATGTCGGGATGTTATAAAGAACTTCCACCCTGGTTGTTGAGTCCACGAGTGTACTTTAATCTACCCATCCCGTTGCCTTTGACAGGGAGATTTGGCAACTTGACCTCTATGCAACCAGACATGCCTTCGAGGAATCTATCCCTGAGGAACATCCCCTGTATATCACAGTATACACTCCACCCAGAGCCGTGCAGAGAGTGGGGGTTTTGCCTCACCGACCCAGTGCAATGGGATAGAACCCATGGGGCGCATGGGCTGAGGGCTCAAGCACTAGCTACTTTCGTAGCATAGACAGCCAGACTCCAGGAGAGGAACCTTGTTCTAAAGCAGCAAATGCTTGGGCAATCACCACCTTGTCACACTTCTGTTGAGTTTTGAGTTTGCAGACCAACCATAACTAATCCACAGCATAGGGCTGTACCAAACAGGCTTACTCCCACCCATTCTTTAAAGAAGGAAAAGGCCGAAGATCTCTCAACGTTTCCTTGAACTCCAGGGTCAAATTCTGCAGCAAAAACCTAGAAAGGGATGATTCCCCCATCTCAGCTCCGCATGTCCCACCGTCAGCAGTGTCAGCCAGAATATCACCGTCAGCAGGAGGGTCTTCATGTCTCTGGGCAGGATCAAGCTGAGATTCCAAGATTCTTCGTGTTAGGCGTTCCAGTAGACAGAACGGATTATCTTCTTCCTGTGGAAAAACATAAACAGCTCTTCTGAATCTTATTAAAATAGGATCTGGGCCTTTCCAGTGTCTGGTCAAAATATCCTTCCATTTGACCATCTCTTTTGGCCTGTCAGGCTCTAAACAATGACGGTCAGCTGCCGTGTGGCCTTGACTGTCCAGATTTAAAAAATTAAGGGTAAAAAGTGCTATAAAAACGGGGACTCGTGGCACTGAAGGTAGAGCTTCCTCGACTCCCCACTTTTGTTTCATTAAATAGGACTTAAGAGTGTTATGAGCCTGTTCTATAATGTCTTGTCCTTGAGGATTGTATGGTAGACCCGTTAGATGGGTCACCTCCATTTGGCAGCAGAATTGTCCAAACTTGTGAGAAGTGTAAACTGGTCCATTGTCAGTTTTAAGAATTTTAGGCTTTCCCCAGGCACTCCATGCCTCGAGGAAATGTTGAATAACATGGGCCGCCTTTTCTCTGGCCAATGGGGAAGCAAATATAATTCCAGAACAAGTATCAATGGAAACATGTAAATATTGTAATTTGCCAACTGATGGGATGTGAGTAACATCCATTTGCCAAATCTGTAGTGTCTGAATTCCTCGTGGATTAATTCTTACATGAGGCACTGGTAAGAATTGACAACAATTTTGATATTGAGTCACTATATCCCTAGCCTCTTTTCTGGTTATGTCAAATCTCCGACGTAAAGTCTCAGCGGTTACATGAAATATTTTATGGAAATCTTTGGCCAAGATCAACTTTGGAGATAGGGTGACAGCTATTAACTTTGTGGCTCGGTCTGCCAGGTCATTTCCATGGGACATTGGTCCTAGTAGACCTCAGTGAGCCCTGATATGTGTAATAAAAACAGGAGATCTCCTATTGACTAGGGTAACTTGAATCTTTTGAAAAACTTTTATAAGTCTACTAGAGGGCTTAATTAATCCAGCAACTTCTAGAACTTTAACTGCATTTACTACATAAAGGGAATCTGAAACAATATTTAAAGGACCTGGGAAGGTTTCAAGAACCTCTAATACTACCAAGCATTCCACAACTTGAGGTGATGTCTCATGGTATTGTCTGGCTGTGACTTCATTATTAACTACATAGGCACCCACACCTGTTTTTGACCCATCTGTGTAAACAACCACTCCATCTGGGAGCGGCTTCTGAGATATAATGTGTGGAAACACAATAGCTTGAGTTAAGGCAAATTGTAAAATGGGATGTTTAGGATAGTGATTATCTATTTGACCATTAAAAGAGGTGACCAACACCGCCCAAACATCAGAGGTAGCAGTTAATGTTTGAACCTGATGTGCAGTATATGGCACTATTAAAACCTTAGGATCCCTTCTAAAATGGTTAATGGCTGCTTTTAGCCCACGAAGGGCAAGCTTAGCGACTACATCTGGATACCATTCAATAATCTTTGCAGATTCTACCGGCGGCGAGTGGATGCGACCTCCCTCCGCAGTCTCAAACACCGGAAAGGCTTGTAGCATCCTTCTTTTGTCTTCCTTTGAAAGGAAGGAGTCTGAGCAGAGCTTGTCAGCATAAGGTGGAGGAGTGCTGGAGACAATAGGTTGGGAGGGCGCGACAGGCCAACAGGGGGGCTTCCTTTCCCCTGCCTTCCCTTGCTTTCAACTTTGCAGTGGCAGCTGCTCATCTGGATGGTACCTTTCCTCTTCATAGTGGCCAGCCTCCTCATCTAAGTCTTCCTCCTCAGAGGGACCCAGTTCCTCCGATTCAGAGTTACCAAGCCCTAAGACCTCCAGTTCCTTTACCGGATAAAGAGGTTTCCTTCTCGGGGCCCTCCCTCCCCTCTTGTGTCTCTCTCCCAGGGCGTACTTTCCCTCATCTTTCGCTTCCGAGGACTGAGCGTCTTTTGAAGGGTCTGTTTTCTTGAGCGCGCCTTTCCTATTCTCTTTATGAGTTGCTAGCCTCTTATCCCGCTCTATTTCTGACATGTTGCCTTGTAACTCCTCTAACACTCCCTGACCTGCCACGATAGTTGAGCGGCATTTCTCATCCTGTAAAACCAAAAGGAATAGAACGAGCGCCACTAGCACAATAGCAAAAGCTTCTGGAGTTCCTGCCAACTGGGGAGAGAGATGAGATAAATCAAGACCAAATATGCCTCTCAGAACTTATCTTTGACCTGCAGTTCTGAATCCTCTCCGCGAGCGGAGGCTCTTCTCGGCGCCGGAGATGGTGGGTTCCCGGTTTTCTGCACCAGCTGTGGCTCGCGAAATCATCTAGCCGGCAAGAACGCACGCGGGCACCAGGATCCTTCTGCAGCAAGCGTTTATTGCGATGAAAGGAGGAAGAGAGACCCAAGATGGCGCTCCTTTATATATACCCTAGGGTGGCGTGGACATATCTGATTGGCTGCTTACTCAAAACCCCGTATTACGCCCCGGGCTGGGCAGTGACTTGGCGCTCTTTCACCACTTGCACATGCGCAATTTACTTGTTTACCCACGGGAGCCGGATGCCAGCACCATCTTGTAATGGTGAATGCTGTCACTGCTCACCACAGCTCTCTACACATAGTGATCACACACCAAGTACATTTTTTAACACAGCAAGTTCTATGCAGTTTACTGGAGATACATCGCTTGCAGTTGCCAAGTCTAGACTTTGAGGCTATTTTCTGTGATAAAGTTAGCTTTAAGTACCAAATCTTTTATAATTTGTGTTTTTGCAGTTTTGTCAACTCTTGTTTGTACCTATGCCAGCAGCACTGAAGCTCATTTGTATAATTCTTCATCGAATATCTGGATCAAATTTAATTGTTGATTGCTTCCATAGAAAAGACCATCATTTTACTACTAGTATTATACAATCATCTGTCTAAAACATGTTTTTTTTTTTTTTAACTTCTCCTGTCTCTTTTGTTATCCAGGATTATTTTCTTCTATTGAACAAATCATGTCTTCTTCCTTAATCTTTTAGTTGACTCACTAGTGCAGTTTTTTCTTTTCTTTCAGAAATATGAGTACTCCCCATACAATTCATATTGCATGTTTATATTTTCCATAGTTGAGAAATCCCGTAAAGAACAGTCATTATATTGATTTGCATATTTTTGAACTCATGTTTTCAGAGTTTTTTCCCATGGTCTTCAGAGCTATCCTGAAGGTCAAAGCATTGACATTTTGTTCAGGAATACTAGACATTTTCTCCCTTCCTGAAATTGTGCTGTTTCTAACTATCTTGAAGTTCTTAATCTTGGCAGAGGCAACATTCCCTGAAAGAGGATCATGAAATAAAATCTGTATATTATTGTGCAAACAAGCCTTTACCACTCAGAATCTATCAACATTTGAGGAGACTGATGTCATTCTGGCTCTGCTCCAGGGGAGAGAACCATGTCACACTGTCTTCTCCATGACCCTGATGGATCTGGTACTAAATGATTAAAACATATGCTGTAATGACAAAAATAGTCATCTTTATTGTATATATATATATATATATATATATATATATATATATATATATATATCACTGTGATGACACTATAGGGCACTATAATGGTATAATAAAGCACTTTAACAGTATTACCTGGCACTGTGGTTGCAACAGTGACAAGACGTTGAAAGTTGGGTCAAAGTGATAGCACAATATGACAAGATTATGCCTTAGTTTGAAATAGTGATGGCAAAATAAGGCTCTTGGATGGCAAAAAAGAGACCTGTTATAAGAAAAGATTGTACTGAGGTAGGACCTCAGGATGTTGTGATGGCTAAGCAAGACAATATTTTTGCACAAACTGGCACTGTGAGAGCACCTTAAGTAACCATAGTCAATGAATATGACATGGTTATGACAGGATATTCACTGTTATATAACAAGAAAGCATTTTGATGGTGGAGTCATGTTCCACAACTATACAGTAAAACAATAATATGATACAACTGGAAACTGTGATATCAAAATAAAAACCTGAAATTAGTGCAAGACCACACAGGGTTGGAACAACAGGACATATTGATGGCATAACAGGAAAATAAGATAACACAAGAGGAAAAAGTAATAGCACAATAGGGTATTATGACACAATATGGAACTGGAAATAAAAAAAATAGGACACAGTGATGGAACAATAGGGTCTTGGGATAACATTAAAGGACACTGATCGTTCAAAAGGGCACTGTAATGTACAATATATCATTCTGCAAGTGAAATACATCATTGTGATGACATTGTAGAATACATTGGTGGCAATACTGAGTAATATAATGTCAGAGAAATACTGTGAGAGAAAAAGTGAAGACTGATGGCTTGACACAGTATGGTAGTATGATCACAAAATATGGTGTTTTTTGGCTCAATAAGGCACTTTATTGGCAATATAGGACACTCTAATTTTTAATTTGGCATTGTGGTGTTCTAGTACAAGTCTGGGTAACATTATATGACATTGTAATAGCTCTATGATCATTTGTGATTGAGCAGGTTGCATGATAATGGCACAACACAGCACTGTGAAAGATATGGATTCTAATGATGATAATGATATTTATGATGGCATGATGGACATTTGTGGAAGCAGTATGAAGGAGTGAAACAGTTTTAGGTAAAATAAAGCATTGCGGCATTCTAACCAGTCTGACCTAATTTGACCTAATTTTTGAGTCTTATGTAATATTGAAACTCAGCCTCATGAACATGCCCAACACACACACATACACACACACACACACACACACACACACACACACACACACACAGAGAGAGAGAGAGAGAGAGAGAGAGAGAGAGAGAGAGAGAGAGAGA